>CM042148.1:74418691-74453691 GCA_023376005.1 Doryteuthis pealeii
ACAGTACGCTAGGTGTAACAAGATATGCCTTATCTAGCACGACCGACTGAAAGCAGAGGTTAACCAATATTTTACGAGGTTGTTACATAATTAATAGGTAGCCTATTAATTATGTACAGTAAGTGTAGTTTAGATTCAAAATAATGGTTTAGTAGAAAAACACAGGAAAATGGTTGACACTTTTTAACCTTGTGTTAACCTATATTCCGGTTCACGAGAGCAAGCCATGGGAAATTAGCTCGGAAAGACAGATTTAACTGAGTCCTGGGACGAGTAAGGCGTATGGTGTCTCTCGTTCCAATAGCCAATATCTCCACGCATTTTACTTGATCTGGGATACTTATAAAAATGAAATATGAGCTCAAAAAAGAAAGTCTTGTGTTGTTAATTAAAAACAAAGTTAAAACACGGTGCTTCCCAGTATCAAGCCAGGAAGAATGATTCAAACAGAAAACACTCGATAAAGCAAAAATGGCGAGAGTATTTAACACTAAACTATCCCAGCCGACCGTACGTATATTCGATATATGGTCCCTCTCCTCACTGATAGAAGACCCAGACTGTAACACTACAGTTTAGCTATTTAGTTTAAAAAGAATTTTTCCCAGTGATATATTTGAACCCACGTCGTGGAGTAAAGGTGTCTAGTCATGGTGTCATGGTTAGCAAGCTAGTCTCGCAAATCCATTACGACTGAAAAGCGAGTTCGATCCTCGCTGGATGACCCATACTTTGTGTCAAATCCTACCTGTAGGTTAAATAGTTTTATTTGCACACTAGAAGTTTGACTATAGTCGCATGTGGCGCGACGGTTATAATCCTCTATATCTGCACATGACAATGAGAGAATTCGTGACTATGTAGTACATTCATATAAAATAGTAGGAAATGTGGATATACGAAAGTATGATAATTCAATTATTACAATGTTTGATATGTTTACTTAAGAGCTATTGCGAAATAGTTCAATATGTAAAAAGTATAATAATCTTGTTTCACCTTTTTTTTTTTTTTTTTCCTTTTTTCCTTTTCATCTTTCCTTATGTTCGATTAAAAAGATAAGCGTTATCGCTTCCGCGTGCTTACCCCTTCTCTCTATCTTTCCCCTATTCTCTTTCTTTCTTTCTTAGTATATTTTTTGTTTAGCATGTCCGTTTTTCCCTTTGTTTTTTTATAATAAAAACGGAATGGTTCATTATTCAACTGAGGTGACGGCATTCATAAGAAATGAAAATTAGAATATCAGATAATCAGGATTTACAGTTTTGCATTTCATCTTGGACGATTTGAACGGTCTCATTTTTAACCAGAAGGTGTTGCAAAATGATAACGATCGTAAAATTAAGGAAGAAGAGTATTGATATATAAATAACTTTCTTTTTAAAATTTTTTTAATTGCAGATTTACTGGGTCGGACCACTTATTGGTTCGGCTTTGGCGGCTTTTGCATATGAAAAATTCTTCTCAACACAAGCTGCCGAAATTATCACCAAAAGATTTTCCAAATGTCAAGCAACCATAAACAAGGACACACCCAACGGTGACATCGAAAACATCAGAACAAAATTATGAAAACAACCCTTAATTTTTTGTATTTTTATCTTTTTTTTTTCATCATATCGCAACCATTTTTAAAAAATAAACCAATGAAATTCGTTTATAATAATAATAATAATAATAATAATAATAATAATCGAGGACTTTGAGATATCTCACAAACCGCCCAAGTAAGACAAGCAGGATAAGCTGGCCACTACCGGAGAAGAACAAACTCATAAGTGACGTTCTCTTATGGACTCTAAAACATAGACCCACCAATCTAATAATAATCTGGGACTTTGAGATACAGACGCATCACCTAATCCCGACCAGAAGACCAAATTTAGTATCAATTAACAGGAAGAGAACTTGTCATCTAGATGAATTCCCCTTCCCGGTGAATCACAGAGTGAAAATGAAAGAAAACGAAGAGATAGAGAAATACCTGGACCTTGTCAGAGAACATGAGAGTAAAGGTGGTACCAATTCTAACTGGTGCCCTTGAAACGCTCCCCAGGTGTTTGCAAAATAGACTTGAAGAACTGGGGATCAGAGGAAGAATCGAGACCATCCATAACACAGTTAATAAAGTCGACTAGAATACTAAGTAAAGTCCTGGAAGCCTGAGGAGACTTGTTGTTACTCAGACTCTAATGAAAGACCACCAGATAATACTTGTATGAAAAACCCGCAAGGAGTGACATAATAATAATAAAAGAATTTGTCATCAAGTTGATTTTGCTGTTCCAGCAGACCACAGAGTGAACGTGAAAGAAAGCGAAAAGATTGACAAATACTGGGACCTTGCCAAAGAGCTAAAAAAACGCTGTCAAACATGAGAGGGACGGTGATACCAATTGTAATTTGTGCCCTTGGAACAAACTCACAAGGTTTGAAAAACAAAAAAAAACAACACCCAAAAAAAATAGGAGGATTAATCAAATGGAAATCAGAGGAAGAATTGAGACCATCCAGACAACAACATTGTTAAGATCAGCTAGAATACCTATAAGAGTACTGAACACCTGAAGAGATTTCCTGTCATTCAGACTCCAGTGAAAGACCAACAATTAACACTGGTGCCAAAAACTCGCAATAACTGATTTAATAATAATAATAATAATAATAATAATAATAATAATAATAAGAAGAAGAAGAAGAAGAAGAAGAAAGTCCTTGTTGTCACTTGGTCTTCAGTGTAGGCTATCGCCAAGTAGCGGTTTAAAAATCCACAAAGCGAACGAGAGAGAGAGAGAGAGACAGACAGACAGACAGACAGACAAAGGTAGAAGCAGAGAATAAAGTCAAGTGACTAGTTTTCTTATTGTAAAAAAAACTCATTTATAAGCAATTATTGAAAACGTTATTTTATTGTTTAATTTTTTAAAGAAACACTGATATCATTCAGAACCATTATTAAAGTCATTTTTATAAATAAATGTACAATTATAAGAATACTTTGCATATTCGTTTAAGAATGTTGTTTAAAATATATATATATATATATATATATATATTGATATGAAAACAAGTAATAGAGAGAAAGAAAAAGTGTGTGTGTGTGTGTGTGTGTGTGTGTAAGAGAAAGAGAGAGAGAGAGAGAGAGAGAGGGGGAGGGCATAGCTAGATTGGAAACCAACGAAGAGAGAGAAAAAATGAGAGAGGGGATAGATATATAAATTGTAAAATAAAAGAGATAGATAGATAGATAGATAGATAGAGAGAGAGAGAGAGAGAGAGAGAGAGAGAGAGAGAGATTGTGAAACAAGGAATAGAGAGAAAGAGAGTGAGAGAGAGAGAAAGGTGTACATTTATGGAGAACCGTAGCTTATTCGTTGCCAAAACTTTATATATATATATATACATATATATAAATGGGGGGTGAATATGTATATGTGTGTGTATGTGAAAACGAAAATAGAGTGAAGCTTAGTTTATTCTGCGACAAACCTACCTATCTATCATTCAGTGACACAACGAGGATTTCTGCTGATGTTTAACTGTTTATTAACGAGGAAAGAAAAGTTTTCTTTTTTCTTTTGTAAGCCAAAAGTAATTTTGTTAAAATGAAAAACATATTGAAACCAAAATATTGATTAAACGTTAATTCTTCCAACTGAGTTTACAAATTCCATCAAAGGTCACTGCAGATACTAAGTTGATAAGTTTACTTAGGAGTGACGAGGGAGCTCCATTGCACTTCTTTACCTTTTACTGAAGCTGAAAAATTGCACCGCTTGATATCGAAATGTGGGTGGTCGAACGGGATGGCCCAACGTTTGTTTTGTGCGAGAACGTGCAGTCTGATCTTCCTTCTCCGTGAAAGCAAGGTTCTCATTGGTTGGCCAATTAAATGTAGTCTAACATGATCTGTAATTGGATGACTAATCAGAGGTTTTTAGATCTTTAATTTACTTCTTTAAAATATGAACTCCGAGGCTACCACAAAGTTTTAAGAAAAAACTCCGACGAAAGAAGAGACGCAGTCCATGCCACCTTTGCCACTAAAAACCCAATGCTAATTAGCATAAAGCAAAAACGCCATCAAAATTCCTCACTGCGTTTTTTTTCTCCTATCAAAGATGCCAAACATATTATTCCTTGTTATATATAATTGCATAATCCTATAAGAATAGACCCATATTATTGTTAACGATGAGTTGTTCGATCTCGGAGTTGCCAACACCTGCGGCAGCTCAATTTCTCTAACTTCCGACGCTCTGACCAAGTTACGCCGATCTCCGGTCTGCGGATCTAAAAAATCAAAAAAAAAAAAAAAAAATCACTCTCACTCTCACCACCCAAAAAACAAAAAAAAAAAAACCAAAAAAAACGCAACGTGGGCTCAGAAATCATCGACGAAGCGACAAGCTGGAAAACGCACGTGGTCAACCCAGTGTAAGGACCACACACACGCATACACACACACACACACACACACGCACACACACACAAAGACACAAAGACACATGTATAAATTGTTGTAAATCCACCGAAAGAAAATAAAATATTTTATAATAAAAAAAGGTCTGCAAAGTGGTTTGAACTTTTTTTAAAAATTCGTTTTGATTTTATAGTTGACGCGACACGTTTTTTTTATTCTTTAGAATCCTTATCAAGCTAGTGTATTTATAGTTTGCGTTGGTAATTTTAGGTTAGAGTGAGGGGTGATGAACCATAATGGTTAATTCTAGTTGATTCCATGTCCAGTCTAGCAGTGTTCTCTCGGGGAATTGCTTTGATCTATCTTTCTTTCTCTCTTCTTGTTTAGTATTTAAATGTATGTATATATGTATGCGTGTGTTTTGTTGTTGTTGTTTCAAGAAATTTTGTATGCATATATATATATATATATATATATATATATGTGTGTGTGTGTGTGTGTGTGTGTGTGTGTGTGTATGCATCTTGTTAATTGGTTTGTGCGCGCGCACACACACACACACACACACACACACACACACACATATATATATATATATATATATATATATATATATATATATATATATACAAGTATGTGTACTGGTGTATATACATAAGTAGATTTAATGTGTTTGGAATGTAGTAATGTAATTGGTGTGTGTGTGTGGGGTCGAATGAGTAGTCATGTTGTCCTATTTTTGTGCGCGCGCTCGCGTGTGTGTATATGATCTATTCAGTGATGGTTTATATGTATCTGTGAATTCTTTTTCGTTGATTAGAAGTAGCGGAATATCATCTGCCTGATAAATAGGCATTATTTAAAAGTGTATGTTGCTACATACGTATACATGTTTTGATACGTGAATATTTCTGCTATTTGATAATTTGATGTTGCGTATTGTGTAAAGCAATTCTCTTGTTTAAAGACTGTGTGTAGCTGATATAAATGTGCTTGTAGTTTGCGCATTTGATTATATAAATTACATTTTTAAAATTGTAGTTAAAATTTATTCTGAATATTGATTTGGAATTTTGAAAGTTTAAGATTTACCTTATATATATATATATATATATATATATATATATATATATTATATATATAAATAAGGGGATGACTTACTGTTAAAAAATCATATTGGATTAATCTCAATATTTGGTTGATACAAGTATTAATTGGATAAGTCAGTATTATAACAAATATAAAGTGCTGAATACGTTAGTAGAGCGGATTTAGTATACAGTGTGTATAGAATACAGTGTGTCATTTAAATACACACTGTATACTATACATACTATATGTATAGAATACAGAATGTTATTTCTATACACACTACTATATATATATATATATATATATATATATATATATATATATATAGATAAATGAAACGTCAAGAAAATTTAAAATGAGTCGCAATGCAATAAATATTTAAAAAATACTCGCGTGAGTGAAATGTTTTGGTAACGTGCAGCACAACTATGACTAGTCAGAAGTTCTGCAATATTTTGGTAATGCGAGACAAAATCCAGGAGCTCTGTATGCTTTTGTGAGCACGTAAAGTGATGAACCACTTCTGGACAGTGAGATGCCAAGCTCGCTTGTTACTCTCTCAGTGCTACTCGCCAGATTAGCCTCTCTTGGCTTGGAGCACAGCCTCATTTTTAAGACCTATCCGACCTTGCCTGGTTGTCAAGCTTATTGCAACCTGGCAAAATTTCTTGAACCATCTGGTTACTGTACTGTGTTAAACTGTGCCTTCACCTTTCACACAATGAATGTTTTTGATTGCTTCCACGCCATTATGACCTAATACATTTTCAACATAGAAATATTTTTATCCACTTCTTTTTTTATTTAATGTAACTAGTGAATGGCTTTTCTATACCTGATGTTTGATTCAAGAATTGTTGTATAAGATCACTTAATAATATGGTAATGTTGATTATGTGGGAAAAATATCCATAAACAGAATGTTTCAATAAATTTGATGTTATTAGAGATTTAGAGTGTTTCAGAAAAATTGATATCATTTTGTAATTTAATGACTTGACAAATTCTTGTTCAAATGATCTCAAATTTTAACATGTGTAGAAATAACTCAAAATCAATGTTTAATGTTTAAACACATTTTCTTTTCTAATGAATGACTTTTTTATACCTGAAGAGAAAAACATTAAACATAGAATTTTGAGTTGTTTTTACACAGGCTGTTAAAATTTGAGATCATTTGAATGGAATTGGGCAAGTTATTCGATTAAGAAATGATATCAATTTTTCTGAAACACCTTGTATTTTGTGAGATAACTTTTGGCAATCAAATAAAAATAAACATTTTATCTTTTCTGAATCACTGGTCAAGAACAAGCAAAACATTTCTTATCAATAAGGCCAATTGATATAATAATAAAAGTAAATTATTGATTTATCTGAAATGTATGGTTTTTAAGATATGATTTATTTAGCTGAATCCATTCACAGCACCCAATTTGTTAAAGACAGAATTTTCTTTTCTACTTGTTTTTACTTGAATAAATTTACTGATTTTATGAACAGCTTTACAGTTAAGTTCCTTTTCTCATATAAAAAGTTTTAGATGGAATATATTTTCAATATAGAATTAATTTTATTCACTTCTTTTTTAACGTAATGTAATTTTGATTTTAAAATGGTTAATTAAAGCATATTTAAGAAATTCTATGTATTTTTCAACTACTAGGGTGAGTCAAAAGTTTTGCAATGTTTTGGTAACATGCAGACCAATTTGGATGCTTTTCCTGGGGGGTGATAATAATGAACCACAACGTACTATGAGATGTTAAGCTCAACTGATACTCTCTAAATGTTAATTGCTGTATTTCCTCTATAGCTTGGAACATGGTCTTGGGATCTACAGTTTTAGGCCTGTCTGACTTTGCCTGATTGTCAAGGTCCTTACAACCCAAGCAAAATTTCTTGAGCCATCTGGTTATTAACTGTGATCAGCTGCGCCTTCATCTTTTGCACAACAAATGTTTTTGATTGCTTTACAGTGTTATGGCCCAGTTTGAACATGTAAAGCATAAGTTCCTGATTTAGACTACATTGCATATTCATCTGTGTGGCTTTTAAATCACACACGGAGTAAAACAATGCACAGTGTCGGTGCACTAACTACAATGGGTACCTACCACAGCTTAAACTGCTTAAGTTACATGATATACATGCTACAAACTAACATGACCTGAAACATTGCAAAACTTTTAATTCACCTTGTATTTTAAATTCACTCCTGCCAAATAAGGGAATCTGGCTCAACTCTATGCTACTTATGTCCTTTCTGTATATAATAGTTTACAAATGAATCATATGCAGTTTGAAGACATGATCTTGGTGAAATTTCAGGAGTTTTTTTTTATATATATTTTTTAATTTTTTAAGGAAACCACGCATTTTTCTATTCTGCTGTTGCTTGACACATTATTTTTTGTGAAGATGATGAACTACACTGAACCCATTGTTTTAGGCCTACCTGACCTCGTCTGATCGTCAAGGTTCTTGCAACCCAATCAAAATGTCTCAAACTATCTGGTTATTATACTGTGATCAACTGTGCCTTCACCTTTTTCACAACAAATGTTTTTGATTGTAAAGCATAAGCATAAGTTGCTGATTTAGACTACATTGCATATTCATCTGCGTGTCTTTTAAATCACACACAGAGTAAAACAATGCAGTGTCGGTGCACTAACTACAATGGGTACCTACAACACCTTAAACTGCTTAAGTTACATGATATACGTGCTACAAACTAACATGGCCTAAACATTAAAAACTTTTAATTCACCTTGTATGACTTGATATTTTTAATAAAAATACTAACATTGTTTTATTAGATGATCAAAGGTTTTTACAATATTTTGGTAACGTCAGACACAATTTGGCTTTTGCCTAGATTGTGAAGATGATGAACTACACTGAACTTTGCCTCTATGGTTTGGAGCACAGAATCCATTGTTTTAGGTCTACCTGAGCTCGTCTGATCGTCAAGGTTCTTGCGACCCGAGCAACATTTTTGAACCATCTGGTTACTGTATTGCGATCAACTTCACTTTCACCTTTTACACATCAAATGTTTTTGGTGGCCTCCACTGTGTTATGGCCTTGGTAAAACTTGTAAAGCATAAAGTATTATCTTATAATAATGGAGATTGTCTGTATTTCTGTCTGTAACAAAAACTACGTCATAACTCTACGTCACAACTTACGTCACAATATTCTTATGCTATATACACCCAAAATTTGAGTAAGCAATTTTAAAACTGGTTTTTTACTCTCGTTTTTTTTTTTTTTTACAGTAACAAGAAGTTAACTAAAAACTTTACTAATAAATAAATACCTACGATTTTGTGGAAAATTGATGTGGAAAATATTCAAAATAATTGTTTGATTATTACATGCACGCAACATTTTATTTGAGAGTTTTATTTGAGGCTCAGTTTTCATTTCAAATTGTTTTATTTATTTATTTATTTTATTCCTTTAATAAATATAAGGATTTTGCTTACTTATGCTACAGACCCTCTGACATTGAATTTTTAACTCCCACCCTCTCAGGCAATGTCTTTCAAAAATTAATTTTTACGACGCCCGGAGGGTGTTTTCTGTTGCTAGTAAACAATAAATATAGAAGGAAAAAAACAACCCCCCCCAAAAAAAAACAACAACATAAAACAAAAAACAAAACAAAAGGTTCCAACGTTTTCAAACATTAATGAGTTGACGTGAGTGTTAAATGAAATTAGTTCTGAAACTAACATGTCAAAGGTTATCAACCGTCTGGTGGTGGGCTTTTTCATTCACGTGTTCATTGACGTGGCATGACGGTAAGAACGGAGTTCGGGTGAGCACCTTCTCAACAAATTTTTATTTCTGTTGTGCGATATTAGTCGAATCACATTATTTCTTTTTTTTTTTTGAAGTTGCTGAGGTTGCTACTGTTCACACCACAACCAATTCTTTAAACGTAAAGAAATACGCTCAAATATGTGTCCATTTAATAGAGGTACTAATGTTGGATATGTACAAACGGAAATATGAATTTCCGGTTAAATTAAACAAAGCGAAGAAAAAACGACAAAAATGACAAAGGCTTTTTCCCGGTTAAGCGAACAAAAGAAGGATGGGTAACAATAAGTTCGGAAATAGTTATCAGATCAAAATATAAAATGCGTAGGCGGTCGTCAATACAAAAGCCAGAGGGTCGAGTCGTCAAAAAAACAGTCAGACAGGAGACGGCGAACAGAGCATAAGGAGTGACCGTCGACACGGGCCATCGCTGCCAGCGGGCAGTGAGGTTCAGCACCCCTTTACCTCACCATCCCAGCAGCAGTAGGAGTAGTCATTGTCAACCCATGGGCAGTTCCCATTGTCAACGCTCGCCACCCACTAACGTACAGCCGAGAAGAAGAAATAAAGTAAAAACTCCTACTAATGCCATGTGTTGTGATTTCATTAAGCGACCACTACATATATCGTCTAGGGTTAGTGACGATACCCACTACGTATGCAGATACACGAAGTAGGGCCGTGAATTTGAAACCAGTACTAACGTACATTATTTAGCAGCGTGAATCTAATGCCAGTATGCAACACTAACCTGCCTTCATCTTTTATGCAACAAATATTTTTGGTTGCTTCCACAGTGTTATGGCCCAGTTCGAACTCAAATACCAGCAGAAATAGAAAAGAGAATAAACAAATATTAAGAGAAAAAAGCATTGGGGACTCTTAAAATTCCCCGGTGATAAGCAAATAATTTCGGACGAAAGAAGAAGATAACAACAGTTGAAGGTAAAGAAACATATATACAAAGGGACAAAAAGGGTTGCAAATTCATGGTATTTGCTGGCCAGACTTATCTTGCTGAGCTTGAAGGTAAATGTGAGTGCGAGAATATCATTCCACTCGCTGGTGATAAGGTAAGATTGACCGCTAGAATATCATTCTACTCGTTGGTTTGTAAAGTTGAGTGCTTGAAAACGCGTCTCGCCTGGAGAAAGCTTATACAATAAGTGACTTTCGTAAAGAGTTTAATTTTGGCGCCAATATCCTTTATTGGCGGCGGCAGGGGGAGATAATCCAACTATAATTCTTCTGATAATATCGAAGGTAAGTATATTGGTTTGATTTCTTTGTTTAATAACATGACGACCATCGTATGTTATTTATTGACAAAACCATCCTTGTAGAAGAACAGTAGTGGTGCTATTTAATTCATAACTTGGGGATGAAGTAAGTTATACCTTTCCTGTGGATATTAGTCCCCTCGACTGTGGTTTGATCTAGCTTACAAAAATGTGACAGTCCAACACGTTACTCACAACGCTACAGCGACTCCCCACCCCAGGTGCCACGAAATTAAAATTGGACAACTGAATTAACACATTAATTAAGAAAAAATATCCTTTTATGCATTTAATCAGCCCCTCTAGACGTGCAGGATGTGACACAATGTCATTCTTAATCAGAATCTATCTGGTTTGAATTCAATGTTTTTTTATTCACCTAGGCCGGTTGCTATACCAAGGTTAAAGAGCCCAGTCTGCCCTAGTATTTACCCGAAACTGGAGGGAGAATAGTTGAATGTATACCTTTCCTAAGGATGGGTATTTACCCAACGCGTTTGTCACGGGTAGGATGTGAAACAAGGACGATGGGGCATCTAGCGAGGATCGAACACGCTATTCAGTAGTAACGGATTTGCTAGACGAGCTTGCTAACCATTACACCACGATAGAATACTCCACCGTTTACATGGGTATGTGAAATTGAACTCGGATCTCCGTATCTATTTCCTCCGACGATAACCATTACACGACGAGTGTCTTTTATAAAAAAACAAAGACGAAGAAAACTGTAATCTGAACATTAGCTACATAAATGAGAGTAACCTCCCCTTGTTTATTTCACTTTGAGGGAGCCATATGTGTTGGTAAGCCATTTTCGTTTCACCGTAAATTTCACTGAAAATACGAATTTGTTCGAATCAATACAACTGCATGTTTTAACACGAAAATATCGTAAAATGTGTTCTTAATTATTTGAAATGGATTGTTATTAAGAACACCTTTTAAGATATTCTCGTGTTAAAACATGCAGTTGTATGATTTACGATGAAATGAAAATGGCCGACCAAAACACATGGCTTCCTCAAAGTGAAATAAACAAGGGGAAGTTACTCTTCATTTATGTAGCTAATCTTAAGATTACCAAGAAGACTTCATAAGAAAACCTGAATGTCGTTAATAAATTGTCCGAAAAATAATCCGGTAATTTTTACCTTTAGTTGTTAAAATTCCTAGCAAATAAGGCAATTAGAGTAACCTCCCTTGACTTTCACTTTGAACAAGCCGGTAGCTATTTTGAAAGTCTCCGTGCGAAATAAACAAATCTTAGAAACCTTTTCCAAAACAATACAACTGCATGCTTTAATACAAAAATATCATAAAATGTGTTCGTAATAACAATTAAGTTCACTTCAGATAATTTTATGCTAGGAATTTAGCCAACTGACTTTCACTTTGAAACAAGACGGTAGCCATTTTGAAAGTCTCCGTGCGAAATATACAAATCTTAGAATCGTTTCGAAAACAATACAACTGCATGCTTTTATACAAAAATATCATAAAATGTGTTCCTAATAACAATTAAGTTCATTTCAGATAATGCACACGCACAATTTTATGCTAGGAATTTAGCCAACTAAAGGTGAAAATTAGCAAATAATCAAAATAGCCGAAATCCTATTAAATTTGATATGCCCAAAATTAAATGATGTCATACAAGTTGGCTTGTAAACAATCAGCTGTGTGGAGAGAAGAGGAAAGAGATACGATGAGACTGAGAGAGATAGAAAGAGAGACAGACTGATGGAAAGATATATGCATTTTACTTTTATTATAGATATATTTGAAAGCTGAACGTATGTTTGTAAATGACCATCTCAACAGCGAACTGTTTTAACATCATCCTCAGCATCATTTCTCGTCTTTGTGTTGATAAACCTGGCTGAAGAATTCGACAATGAAATCATCGACGATAGTTCGATCCTTGATCGATGCCATCATCCCATACAAAGCCGCGGAATTCGTTTTCTTCTTCTCATTATCGATCTGCAATCCAAAAAAAAAAAAAAAGAAAAGATTTCTTTTGCGGTAGAATTTTTTGTTCAAAAAGAAAAGAAAAAGGAACTAATGTATTTGATTATTATGCATTTAAAAAAATATACAGTATTATACAAAAAAAGTACAGTATTATACAAAAAAAAAGAAAAGAAAAAGGGTTCGTCTTCAGAAAGCAAAGAAAAAGGGAGTCATATATTTGAATATTATGGCATTTAATAAATGTACAGTATTATACAAAAAATGTACAGTATTATACAAAAAATAGGACCATGTGACCGTTAGGCACCCCTTTTTTATCTCGATTAAGAAAAGACATCTTTCATTTACACCGTCAATATCTGGTTGTTTTAACAGACGATTTTTAGATTTTAAAAAAATTATAAAACTAACCCCTAACCCTAACCCCTAACCCTAACCCCTAACAAACAACCGGATATTGACGGTGTAAATAAAAAATATGTCCTTTCGTAATCGAGATCAAGAAGGGGTGCCTAAAGGTAATATGGTCAAAAAATGTACAGTATTATACAAAAAATGTACAGTATTATACAAAAAATGTAGATATTATACAAAAAAATGTACAGTATTATACAAAAACTAAAAAAATGTACAGTATTATACAAAAACTGTATAGTATTATACCCATCCCCCCAAAAAACAGTAAAAAACTGAACCATTTTTTATCATTGCAATTCATTTAAATAAAATTTCAATGGCTTAGACACACATAAGAAGTTCTTTTTCTTTGTTCTTGTTGGTCAAAGTTCGCTTAGTTGTAGACATTAGCAAAGGACTAATTATAAATTAGGATATATAAACAGTAAATAATCAGGGGAGAGAACCCTGGTTTTAGAATTACACAGTTATGTCCCATAAACTCTGCTGATTCAAATATTTGCCTGTACTTTCGTTCATTGACAATTGTAATAGTTTTGCCGGTTTTGCGACTGTCTTACATACTTCCTATACACAGAATTAAGGATAGCATGAGCACAGAGTTATTACATAATATATTACTTTGCATAGCTTGGAAAGAATTATATTAATTTAAAGACTTTAATTTCGTTTTAAGTTTTAAGTTTTTTAAAAGTTTTTCATGAAACCAAAATGTCCAGCTATTAAATAAAACGTTTTACATCTTATTTACTATTAGTTTATTTACTGCTAAATGAAAAAGAACTAAGTGAACAGATTCTAACTGTACTAATTCCATAATCTTTGTTAGAGGTGTGTATTTACCCAGCCCCTCCGTCATGGACAGGATGCTAATTTCTTTAAGTGGACTACAACTTCCTTCTCCTTGGCTGATTGCTGCACCAAGACTAAAGACCCCAGTCTGTCCTATAATCTACACATAGCTGGAGAAGAGAAGAAATCGATTCATGCCTTTTTAAAGGCAATAGCGTGAAAGTGAAACGCAAACAGCCGCGTCCTCTATTTGAACTCGGACTGCCGTATCCATTCCCTAAAGCGATAACTATCAGACTGTTACATAATTGATAGGTCGCTTATAAGTTATGTACAGTAGAGAAGTAATTAAAAATAACGATAATTCTGAATCATGGAAAAATCGTAAAAAGTATATTAACAGCATTTCGCTGGCCTTGTGGCTGTTCTCTGATTGATCAGTTCGCTTCATGGGAGCGGGAAGTAGGCGAGGAAATTGAGACTTTTAGCTGTTTTTTTGAAGGAGGTAGATATGTCTATCCAAAATGGATATTTCTCTCACGCGATTTGGTGAACTTGAGCAGAATAAAGACATCTGAGAAAGATATCCAAATCTTTGTATTTTTACTAAGAACAATAACGGACACTGAGATGAAGAAGACCCAAGAAGTCCCGAGAAAGTAGACCAGAAGAGTAGAGAGAATCAGTCCAAATACCCAGACAGACAATTGCCAAGCAAACCAGCATAGAAGTGGCCACATAGTAGGGTAGATGAACTGGCCAAGAAGACAGAATAAGATAAGTACAATATAAGAAGACATAGAGCGGTATACAAAGCCACGCGCCTACATCTTTACAAGGGTTAATATCTATCTATCTATCTATCTATCTATCTATCTATCTATCTATCTATCTATCTTTGCTAGTAGTACGTTACAATTTTACCTTGGCCGTTGCCACGCTGTCTGCCAAGTCAGCTAGTAATTCATCCGCCACTCCGATGTGATGTGGAAGAATGCTAAAATGGAGACCGGAGGGTTCGTGAAGCCGTTCCATAACCCAACCTGAAAATGTAAAAAAAATTATGAATTGGACGCAAGAGAGATCTCTATTTACAGAAGACAATTAATAACGTGTAAGGTGGGACTATTCATATCAGCATGGAAAAGGTATACCTGAGATGACAAACAAAGCCCACAAATAGAAAATCATAGAAATTTTGAGAGTAAATTATTCAATAAAAATATCTGCAGTTTCTTTCAATATACGAAAAAGTTGGGACCATATGACCTTTAGGTACCCCTTTTTGATCTCGATTAAGAAAGGACATGTTTTTCATTTACACCGTCAATATCCGGTTGTTTTAACAGACGATTTTTAGATTTAAAATTTTTTTTATAAAACTAACTCCTTACCCTAACCCTAACCCATAACCCTAACCATAACCAACAACCAGATATTGACGGTGTAAATGAAAAACATGCCCTTTTTTAATCGAGATCAAAAAGCGGCCATTCATTGTGCCAGAGAGGTCCTCTGTGCAGCATCCAGTATCCTTGCATAGTTGGTCAATGTAGGTCATTGGTGGCCGGCCCACACTAACATGTCCATGTGTTGGCTTCCACAGGTGAACGTCGCTTATGAGCTTGTCCTTGCTTCTCCAGCAGTGTCCAGCATGCCTTGTCCGTCTCACTCGGATGGTTTGTGAGATGGGGGGCAAGTGGCCATACAGCTGCTTCATTGTCGGGTGTTGTTTACACGATTTGTTCAAGATCACACGCAGCATTCTTGAGCAGGTTCCATCTAGCTTATTCTCAAGGCCCTTCGTTAGGGTCCAGATGGTGCAGCCATACAGCAGTACTGATATAACCACAGCCTGGAAGAATTGTCGCTTTAACTTGTCAGTGAGATCGGATTTCCATATGACTGATAATTTGTTTGTAGCCCCCCATACCTTTCCTATTCGTGTATTAACATCGCTTTCTGTGGATGAGATATTACTACCTAGGTATGTGAATTGTTTTACTTGCTTAAGAGGCTTACCGTCGAGTGTGGAGATGTATCCTTTCTTTTTGAAACTCATAAACTCAGTTTTATCAGAGTTCACGCAGAGGCCGATATTCTTTGCTGCCTTCTCCCTGCTATGCAGTAGTGACTCGGCCGGTGCCGGTGTATCTGCAAGATGTGCTAGGTTATCAGCGTAGTCTGCATCTGTGACAGTCTGAGCGGGATATCACCTGCTTCTTGCCTTTTTTTTTTTTAGCGTGAAACCTTTTTTTGAAGTTAATACTACAGCTAGTATGAATATATGATTTATTCAACTCAGCATTCTTGGGTAGTTCTGATCTACTTATTTCTCCCTGATGATCCCTGAGTATTTGTTAGCTAAGCAAACAAGAAACTTGGGTTGGTCTGGTCTTCTACCATTCGGTTTTAATTGTAGATTTAACTTTTTTTATTGAGTCTTTTTACACGTTTCTTGAGCTGTGAATCCTAGAATATTTAAATCTAGATATCTTTTAATCGTCCTTTACACTATCTATATCTATACCTATATGTATAATATGGGTGATATATTTATAAGTATATATAACCGTGCTCAATAAAATGTATAGAGCATTTTATCTAAGTTAAGGTAGCGTAGGCATGGAGTCAACAGTACCTAGTTACCGACAGTTTCTCACCTATGCGATCTTCAGACCACATATATAACACATTCAAGAATAAATATATTCCCTTCCTCATCATTATCATCATGTCGCGCAATTAGCACGAATATCCATGACAATCTCTCGCCAACCCTCCCTATCATTCATTGTGTCAGAGACGTCCTCTGTGCAACATCCAGTATCCTTGCATAGTTGGTCAATGTAGGTCATTGGTGGCCGGCCCACACTAACATGTCCATGTGTTGGCTTCCACAGCGTAGTCTGAGCGGGATATCACCTGCTTCTTGCCTTTTTTTTTTTTAGTGTGAAACCTTTTTTTGAAGTTAATACTACATCTAGTATAAATATTATTATCGGATGGGACACCTGATTATCAACCGAACAGAAACTTACCGATCTTTCTGTATTTGATTATTCAGAAAGAAAGCGAAGATGAAAACTTACCTTTCTTTTCCATCATATCAGCTACATTCAAAATATCTACGGCTTCATCCGTTGACTTAACGGCAAATGCTGTCATATGCGGTTTACCAACGATACTCAAACCCTAAAAAAACAAAAGTTACAAGGGGGGTATTTGCCTTATTTGGAATAAATCATCGATTCTTGGTGATATTTTTAATAAAGATACACGTTGTACACTTTGTGCAACAAGTCTAGATCTGTATTTAGTCATCCTATTGGTACATAGTGAAAATTATGTGCTACTCATACGCTGAGTTGGCGAGGGCCAGTATCGAACCAGAAACCTTGGGATTCCTAGCCGAACGCTCTACCTACTGAGCTAAACCGGCACTACCTATAGGTAGGGCCGGTTTATTATATATAACATCTATTAATAATGGAGATTGGATATATTTCTGTCTGTGACCAAAACTGCGTCACAATATTCTTGTTATTTACACTCAAAATTTGAGTAAGCAATTTAAAAAATTGTTTTTTACTCTTACCCTTTTTTGGTATATATTATTGCAAAAGATAAAAGCATTTTAACCGCCTTTTCGGGACAACAGTGCATACTCAGAAGCCACACTAATCTAAAATTGTGGGAGTGGCTGCTATTTAAATTGAATTTTCATAGGTGTGTACTAATAACTAGAAATGCGAATTATTGGCTAATCGGATTGTAGGGATTACATTTCTTACTTGCCATGTTTCTCCTATTCGACGCTAAGAGACACACAATTGCCTTCCGTGTCTGCCAATAGCTACTAGGTGGTGGGGCCAGCAACATTATAAAAGAAGAAACGGCAAATTCAAAAGAGTCTCTTATGTTCCAGCCTCGATAGAGGTAACAATGCACGAGTTACGTTCCTGTCCACGGTCAAGGAGACTTGTGTCCCTAGCAACCCCGCGTCCCACGAACACGATAACATACTTAACGTGTAAGTTTTACACTTTCCTTTTCAACCAGCTACATATCAAGGACTAAACTCTTTCTCTACAAAAGAATACTTTTTATATTAGGACATTTCACTCATACAACTCTGTATAAGCTCTTCCTTTTATCTCATTGGCATGTTTTATTTCTATTCTGTTAAGTTTGCCCAGGCAATGAAATATTATTGTTAATACTTCGTCGCGAATTATTCTCATAATTACTCTTGCAGCGTCCTTCGGTTCATAAATTTGTCTGGTCCCTGGACCACAGTTTGATAACCACTGCTTAGTTCAAGTATTGAAAAATACAAAATGATACGAAAACTATCAGCCTTGTCTGCAGAGGACTAAGACCCCTCCCCAATAGGGTTACCTGTTGGCCATAGGTGGTTACCCGTAATGCTTAAGGATGGAACCATAGTGGCTGAAAAGTCCATGGCATGCACTCCACTTTGGTCCTTACTTAAGCTAGAAGGGCCATCGGAGAGACCCCTCCGACGAATCACCAGGTCACGTCAAGCCCTAGCACTTATATGGATGTCCCAACCCTGTTATCCTTATTGCAAAACCTTAATCCTTTTATTATATGGGTGCTAGAAGGTAGTGGTTAAGGTTTTTAATGTCCTGAGTATGACGTTAAATTCTATCTGATGGTGAAGATCTAATTCTTGAAATCTGGAGAATGTGGGGTACCCCTTCATCACGATTACCCCCAGATCAACTATGATCCAGTGTGATAGTACCTGTTACAGCTATGAGTTAAATAGAAAGACAAAAACAAGTGAGTTTGAAAAATTGAGTTTTGAAAAAATGAGTATGAAAAAATTGAGTTTTTGAAAAAAATGAGTTTGAAAAAATTGAGTTTTGAAAAAAAATGAGTTTGAAAAAATTGAGTTTTGAAAAAAATGAAAATTGAAAAAAATTTTTGAAAAAATGAGTTTGAGTTTTGAAAAATTTGAGTTTTAAAAAAATGAGTTTGAAAAAATTGAGTTTTGAAAAAAATGAGTTTGAAAAAATTGAAAAAATGAGTTTTGAAAAAAATGAGTTTGAAAAAATTGAATTTTGAAAAAAATGAGTTTGAAAAAAATTGAGTTAAAAAAATGAGTTTCAAGAAATTTTGAATACCCATCAAGAATGAAAAAGCAAACATCTTCAGCATAAAATAACCCAACAAGTGTTGACATGCCGTGTAATAACCCCGGTGGGCTGAAAACCAACCAACGAGCCAACGAGAACTATCTTTTGAAATAGATTGTTTTTAAGAGTCCTAATTGAAGAGAGAGAGAGAGAGAGAGAGAGAGAGAGAGAGAGAGAGAGAGAGAGAGAGAGAGAAAGAGAGAGAGAGCAATAAAAAGAAAAGATGGCGTATTAATTCAAAGCTCGTAAAGTCAGAAGCCTTGCAGTGGAAAACGATATTTTCCCAATTCAAACCACAAATTACAGCTGCGTATGCCGCTTATATACGGGCACCACATCAGTCGAGGATCAATGTCGCTAGTTTGCGATAAGCTAAGGTAGCATTTCACCGCACGTGTCAGTGATAGTTGGGGTTGGATGTTGGAGTGTAAGGCTGTCTGTCGTATGACGCACTGGGCTCGTGCCGTATCCAGAAAACATGAAGCAAAACACACAAAACAATAAAGCGTCAACATTTAATTCGCTTTTTAGAAGTCTGTATCATTCCATCTTCCCGGGATAAAGGGATGTCGTTTTTATGATGGAATCCAAACCATCTTTTATATTGCGTAGGCAGACAGTTTTATGTGTGCCATTAATCTCCATCACAGTTACATATATATTTACCAACCCCTCCGGTCTAGTAGGATGTGACAGAATGTCAATTTCTTAAGCGGAATTTAACAGGTTTGAATTCAGAGTTTTCCTTCTCCTAAACTAGTTACCCAGTCAAGGTTAAAGAGACCAGTCCTCCCTACTATTTACCCATAGTTAGAGAGAGAGTAGTTGGATACATTCCTTTCCCAAGGGAATAGAGCCTCGTCCAGGATTTGAAATCGGGTCGACGAGTCCATTACCTACGACTCTAAGCATTACACTATAGATTAAAATATACAGGGAGATACATTAGCACCATATATATCATATGCCTAGACTATGTACTCCGAACTTCACTAGATACCATAAAAGAAAAAGGTTTCACTCTAAGAAAAGCAAGAAGCAGGCGATATCCTGCACAAACTGTCACAGATGTAGACTATGCTGATGATCTCGCACTTTTTGCAGATACAGCGGCACAGGCTGAGGCACTCCTGCACAGCCTGGAGAAGGCAGCAAAGAGCGTCGGCCTATATGTGAACTGATAAAACTGAGTTCATGAGCTTCAAAAAGAAAGGAGACATCTCCACACATGGCGGCAAGTCTCTTAAGTCGGTGGAACAATTCACATACCTAGGTTGTAATATCTCATCCACAGAAAGCGATGTTAACACTCGAATAGGAAAGGCATGGTTGGCCACCAACAAATTATCAGTCATATGGAAATCCGATCTCCCGACAAGCTAAAGAGACGATTCTTCAGGCTGTGGTTGTATCGGTGCTGCTGTATGGCTGTACCACTGGACCCTAACAAAAACGCCTTGAGAATAAGCTAGATGGAAGCTGCACCCAGAATGCTGCGAGCGGTCCTGAATAAGTCGTGGAAGCAGCACCCCGCAAAAAAGCAACTGTATGGCAACCTACCCCCCATCTCACAAACCATACGAGTAAGACGGGCTAGGCATGCAGGACACGGTTGGAGAAACAAGGACGAGCTCATAAGCGACGTTCTTTTGTGGAAGCCAACACATGGACACGCTAATGTGGGCCGCCCAGTCAGGACCTACATTGACCAACTATGTATGGATGCTGGCTGCTGCGCGGAGGAACTCCCAGAGTCGATGAATGATAGGGAAGATTGGCGAGAGATTGTCATGGATATCCGTGCAAACTGCGTGACATGATGATGATGATGATATATATATATATATATATATATATATATATATATATATCCCTTCGCACGATACAAGTTCAATTTTTTAAGCGGAGTTTAACAGGTTTGAATTCAGAGTTTTCCTTTCTCTTAGAATGGTTACCTGGCCTAGATTAAATAGTCCAGTCTGTCCTGCTATTTACCCATAGCTGAAGGGAGAATTGCATTAATACCTTTCCCAAGGGTATTAGCGCCATGTGAAATGCCAACAGCTTCGTCCAGTACTTGAACTCGGATTGACAAGTCCATTTCCTACGCCTCTAACCATTACACCACACGCCTCCTTATATATATATATATATATATATATTATATATATATATGTGTGTGTGTGTGTGTGTGTGTAATCGCAAATCTGTCTAACGACAAAAATATTTATTTTATACAAGAAATCCATATTTTTCAACAGAATATTACAGCTAATAATAATTTCAGTATATGTGACTGGGGCAGGTTTTTCCACCCCCAACAACCTCGTATCGCACAGCTCATCTGAACAAATACTCAACATGTAAGTTTTTAACTTTCTTCTTTAAACAACAGATTCCAGAATTTTATCTACATAAAATCTATCTACATATTAGGACTTTTTCTTTATACACTTATGTTTAAACTTCTTTTTATATTCTGTTATTTCTGTATTTCTACTCTATTAAGTTTGCTCAGTAAATAAATATTGTTCTTGTTAATTCGTTGTGAATTGTTATATATATATATATATATATATATATATATATATATAAAATGTTGTTCTGGTTCCAACGGGAGAAAATTTAATATTTTATCAAAAAGAAGGTCCGCAAAATGTATTATGATCTCAGAAAATTTTAAAAAATTATTTTCATCTTACATACGCGACACGTGTTTCTGATCTGTTGTCTTCTTCAGGCATTGAGTTATTATTTTGGCAGAATATGTCCGATATTTGATAGGTTGTGTGTGTTTCTGCAACTTTTCTATTATATATAGATATATAGATATATAACTTTTCTTATATATATATAATATTATATATATATATATATATATATATATATATATATATATCTTCCCGAGGATCTATATTTTAATACTCATCTCCCTTAAAATTACGACAATTATCATCTTGCAACACCTTCTGGTTGAAAATGAGACCGTCCCAATCGTTCAAGATGAAATGCAAAAATGGAAATTCTGATTATCTGGTGTTGCTTATCCGACTAATTCTTATTTCTTATGAGTATCGTCATCTCAGTTAAATAATGGATCATTCCGTATTTATTATAAAGGAAGAAAGGAAAGAAAAGGACATGCTACACGGAAAAATATAATAAGAAAGAAAGAAAGAAAAGAAAGTAGGGAAAGGATAAAGAGAGGGAGTGGGTACGTCGAAATGATAACACTAATCTGTTTCAACGGAACATAATGAAAATATGAAAAGAAAGAAAGAGTTCAATCAAGATTATTATACTTTTTACATATTGAACTATTTAGCAATAGCTCTTAAGTAAACATATCAAACGTTGTAAAAATTAAGTTATCATACTGTAGTATATCCACAGGTCCTGCTAGTATATCTTACTACACACAGGCTTATACTATAAATATGTCCGAGTTTGTTCCATCACAACTAAAAATATTAGCGGCGAGTTGTGGTTACTGAAACCGACAGACACACGAAGACAACCTTCACATGTTAAAACCATAGCTGGCTGTCTCTTCATATGTCGGATTTTTTTCAACCGACTGGTTGGGAGAGGGTGGAGTTCTGACTATTGGTAACGCGGTGACGTTGGAACAATAAATTCGATATGAAAAAAAGGAAATTGTTAGTTGTTCTTTCTCTTGCTTCTTATCGAAGTACTGGGTAACTAACAGTAAAAAGTTGAAACGAATATCCTTTTTCAATCGTTGCTTACAAGTAGCGTGCCAGTTAAACTTGCAAATCGTCGTCAAAATTAAAACGGAAACTTATTTGGTGGTGATCCATGACAGTTTAAGTACAGTGAATGAATGTACTTTTTTGCGAATTGGGTTACGGTTTAGGGGTTTGGGGATTAAGGTTGTTTTTAATTACGTATTGCTTAAAAAACCCAAAAACAACAAATTACTATACATTTAATTAAACCAAGTTTAATTGAAATTATACATTGCAATACTAACACAAACAACTGAGACTAATGTGTCTACCGTTGGATTCAATAATTAATTTCAATGGTTAATTAAATGTATAGTAATTTGTTTTTTTAAGCAATACGTAATTAAAAACAATCTTAATCCCCAAACCCCTAAACCGTAACCCAATTCGCAAACAAGTTCATTCATACACTGTAATTAAACTGTTATGGAAAACCACTAAATAAATTTCCTTTTAATTTTGACGACGATTTGCAAGTTTAACCTAAGTTCAATCCTTGTAAAATTAACAGTTCAACTTTAGTAACCTAGGAGTTAACAGCTAGCAAAATGATTGATACGCCTTCCTTTTTATTCTTTTTCACGTTATCTCAGACAAATGTAGTCGCGCCCAATCATATGTTGATATATCCGGGTTAAGGGATATATTATGAAGTTGGTAGCAAGGTATATTATCGCAGTAGTAGCTGGTGTATCGGATAGCACCACGTCTTCCGAGCAGTCGTGGTGGTATTCTGACTAGTAGGCTAGTAGGCTTAGGGATACTTACAAGTACCCCACTTGTACAAGGCCTTTTTACCTGGGCCCACCCACAAGCCGAGACTCATGGGTGGTAGGTAGAAAAATTGCGTCGATCCCGTCGGCATTCCCCCTCAAGGGGGTGCCTCAGGCGTTGGGCAATAAACCCAGCCCTGTCCCTTGAAATCGAGGGGGCAGGTATTGCCTGGGGGTATTTGGCTTAGGGGTATTTACATGTGTCCCACTTTCACACGATATGGCACAAGGCCGTTTTATGTGGGCACCACTCACAAGTCGACAACTCATGGGTGGTAGGTAGAAAAATTGCATCGATCCCGTTGGAATTGCCCCTCAAGGGGGCGCCTGGGATCGACGCTATTAATTAAACACAACCTGTCCAGGGCCGAAGCTCACTGGACTAGTAGGCTTAGGCACTTGTACCACCACAGTGTCAAATATTTATAGAGGACACCGTCCAATCAGATTATAGTGAGAGGGCACCAAGGTATTTACATATTCATTACATCATATGTGATCTACAATAATAAAATGTGATGTCGAGGAGAAATGAAATCACCCATTTCTTGGTTCAACGACTGCCATACAAGAACATAGATTCCATTACCTTCCCCCTTCGTATTATGCATCCATCCAGGTTAGTGAAAAATTAAGACAATACTTACCTCTATTTCAATTATTCCTTTTTTCAGTTTTTCTGTTGTTTCCATTAACTGTTTTGCTTTAGATAAGTAACCTTCTTCTCCCAGAGCTTTCATGGCGGCCCAAGAAGCGGCAATGTTTCCGCCTGGAAAACAACAGCGTTGAAATTTTCATAGATATTCAAAATATCCAAGCAATAAATATCATTTCCGTTCTGGTGTCTTTCTCTCTATTCTATAACTAGCAGAATTACGCGTCATTGCCCGGCATTTAAACAGTTAAAAATAGAATAAATAAACATTGGTATAAAATCATTTCGCTAAATACTGGTATAGAATCGATTCGCAAAATACTGATATAGAATGATTTCCCTAAATACTGGTACAAAGTTAATTCGCCAAATACTGGTATATAATTATTTCTCTAAATACTGGTATAAAGTTAATTCGCCAAATACTGGTATAGAATTATTTCACTAAATACTGGTATAAAAATTAATTCACCAAATACTGGTATAGAATTATTTCCCTAAATACTGGTATAAAGTTAATTCACCAAATACTGGTATAGAATTATTTCACTAAATACTGGTATAAAGTTAATTCGCCAAATACTGGTATATAATTATTTCATTAAATACTGGTATAAAGTTAATTCGCCAAATACTGGTATAGTATTATTTCCCAAAATACTGGTATAAAGTTAATTCACCAAATACTGGTATAGAATTATTTCCCTAAATACTGGTATAAAGTTAATTCACCAAATACTGGTATAGAATTATTTCACTAAATACTGGTATAAAGTTAATTCGCCAAATACTGGTATAGAATTATTTCATTAAATACTGGTATAAAGTTAATTCGCCAAATACTGGTATAGTATTATTTCACTAAATACTGGTATAAAAGTTAATTCACCAAATACTGGTATAGTATTATTTCACTAAATACTGGCATAAAGTTAATTCACCAAATACTGGTATAGAATTATTTCACTAAATACTGGCATAAAGTTAATTCACCAAATACTGGTATAGAATTATTTCATTAAATACTGGTATGTAACACTATTGTGTTATGGGTTGATTGGCGACCTATTAATTAAGTACTAATTAATTAAAACTACCCTAATTATTAATTATGGTGGTTTGTTAAAATTAAAAGTAAAAATAAGAAAAACAATAATAATAATAATAATAATAATAATAATAATAATAATAATAATAATAATAATTGTTTATATTAAAAATATAAATTCATCTAAGCAAAGAATTTTCACCTAGACAAAGAGATTCCTTAAATTATGTAATTTGATATACATCATCGGAATTTTAATTTTCACAAAATGAAATAATAAATTTAATAAATGAGATTCCAATTTTTGAAAAGTTCGGCAACAATTTCAAAAACTTAGATAAATAACAAACCTTGACTCCAAATGGAAAGATACAGGCTAGGCTGGCACAAGACCATTTAGACACGTAGGCAATGTTATCGAGTGGCTGGCCAATCAGAGACATATGTTAGGAGTGGGGAGGTCTGGATCCTATAAATCACAGACCGTCAGAGAGTTAGACGAATAGAAGCGGAGACAGCGGGAGAGACCGGGACAGAACGAAGACCGGAGAAGAGAGCTTGCCATGGCTCTGGCCAACTTACCGATACACTCTGATGCCTTGCCACTCGGTACAGAATTGATAACTTAGCCAAAAACTAGCTGTAGATCGCCAATCAGCTGACAAGAAATCACCTCGCTCCTTTGTAAAATAAATGTATATATTGTATACATAATCATCAAAAAGGCGTTGTGTTCAATTGTTTTGTTGATCCGTTGACAGCTTTTGGTTATTTAATATTTATTTCAGCCGAGTTGGTAAAAGGAACGAAACCAGCTCTTTTTCAGCCTTCCTGTAAATCAACAGACAACATAAGAACGGGAGGTTGGAACGGGCGGTTTCGACGACTGTAATACTGTGCCGGAGCATCGTTCTCATACATGTCATACATTCTCTATAACATACATACATACATACATACATAACATCTATACCTTGAGACGGTGCCCCAGAACATGTGTTATAGGTATAAAGTTAATTCGCCAAATACTGGTATAGTATTATTTCCCTTAATACTGGTATAAAGTTAATTCGCAAAATACTGGTATAGAATTATTTCACTAAATACAGGTATAGAGTCAATTCGCCAAATACTGGTAAGTATTATTTCGCTAAATGTAGGTATAGAATTATTTCACTAAATACTGGTTCAATTCTCCAAATTTTGAAATAGAACTTGAGAATCAATGTTACTTATAGTTTACATTTGTGCAATCATTGTGTCTATATTTTTTCTTTTTATATTCATTAAAACGAATTAAATGTTTAAAGATGGGGACATGTGTTACATCATTGAACTATTTTCTGTTGCTTGGTTTGGTGGTTTTACGGCATAACCCATTTGCCATATCAATTTGCCAAATATATTCCCCACTTATATCTTCATCATCCCCATCCTCATAAAGACATTCCGGCAGCACGTATTCTCTCGCCACACGTCCCTAGTGGCGATCGACATTGAAAAGGCCCTCAAGACGACATCCAGTGTGCATACAAAACTGGTGAATATAAATTTTTACTGGTCAACCAACACTGGTGTGTCTATAAATGATAAATATCTATTCTTTGGAGTAACGTCAATCGCAGACAATGACCACAGGGCAAGTAATTGACAGTCAAGTCAATAGTGTCTGAGTGTGATAAAAATCTGATGCAATCAGGGATGACCCAATATATTTCAAAGTCAAAGAAATTTTATCATATACCACAAAAAAGATTCATATTGCTGCACACCACTGAAAATGACCTAATCTGAGGAAAAATAGTTATCGATTACACCTTGTCACTACAGTGGGTCTAAAACTGAACTCATGACGAAAGAAAGGAAACTAAATTGTTTCAATTAATTTTCAAAAGAGTGTAGCCTAATAGTCTATGTGAGTACAGTAAGATGGTTACTTAGGGCTAGTTTAAATTTTCGACTGTATAGCGTAGTATATTAAATGTCAATAAGGTTTTTATTGAAGCCATTGTTCGACAATCAGATTGAATGACAACTTTTTCTTCTAAGTGAATAACGTTTTGTCAATTGATTTCTCTATGGAAAGACTCTTCTAGGCTTTCAGGTGATTAGTTCCCAAGGTTTTTTCCCCACTGCGCTTTTTTGTCTTTTAATTTCAATTCATGTGTCGATGCTCTCATTCGCTAATAACACGTGGGAAGCTGTTACGAACAAAACCTTAATGTTGACCAATATTAAAGCTAACGCAATTAATGTTGAACTAGCAAAGAAAATTCATACACAATATATATATATATATATATATATATATATATATATATATATATAATGTTCAATTGCTGCTTTAACTTTTCCGTTGCAGTGAGATTAGTAATTTATCCAGGTGTGCTCAATATATCCTAACCATAGAGCTATAATAATAGTAATAGTGGAAACGAGTTATGGGTTTACCACGGTTTCGACCTATATGATCGGAAAAGGCGTTTATATCAGTTTGACTAAGTAATGACATCAACTTAGTCAGGTATAAGTTAGGGTCCTGCGAACAGATAGATTGAAACCGTCTATTTTTCATATTTGTCCAATGAAAAAACAATATATCTGGAATTTTACACCTTGAAGACTTTCATCTATAACTCTACGGACTTATCAACACCACAAGTAAATTTTGGAACTCTAACATCTTTCTTCACAGTGGACTTGTATATTTTTAACAGCTGAAATATATCCTAAACTATTTTGATACCCACTTTACATTTTTTATATAATTTTTACAACAAACTCTTTTGAGTTTTACTATAAACTATAATGCTTCTGATTTTTTATTTTTTTAATTAAAAATAAAATTTATTTTATTTTTAAAACAGAACATGCATTTCTCAAAATTTCAGCGGTTGAATTCAGCGTTCGTTTTTGTAAACAGTCTTTTAACGGATATCTTTCTTCCCGTCTATGTCACTCGTTGATGAAGACCAACTTATCGATTTGGTTGAAACAGATCTGTCAGCAATTACATAACAAACATCATATGTTTTTTCAAAATGTTAAATTTCATACTGTCGGATTAATTTCCATCTATTTTTCATATATATATATATATATATATATATATATATATATATATATATAATAAAGGAACTCGAGTAGGTTATTTCCATACACACTGTAATACTATATATATATATATATATATATATATATATATATATATATATATATATATATATATATTATTATTGATAATAAATTATTGATTATAAATTTGCTCCACTAATGTATTGAGCACTTGATATTTGTTATATCGCTGTCTTATGTCATTGTGAAACTTGCATCAACTAACCATTGTGACCATTTTCACCGATAACTCACCTTTTCCACAAATACCATATATATATATATATATATATATATATATATATATATATATATATAACAGGTATCCAGCTGAAGAAGACTTTGATATACTGTACCAGTAATGACGCATAGTATAAAAGGGCTGTCGCTCACTTACCTGGCCGTGTGCCAGCCATGCTAGGAGAACCATACAATCCACCAGGCCAGTTACTGTAAGAGTATATCTGGTAACGACGAATATCCTCATTGCGGTAGAGTATTACACTGGAGCCCTAGAAAAAAGATAATATCCTCATATACAAACAACTGGTATTTGAATTTTTAAAAAAATTAATTAGCCACATTGTTGTATACCCTTTTTTTTACTTCTTACTTCTGGTCGTATTTTCTTCTGGTCGGCTTTGGTTCTATCTTCTAACATCTTGGTCTGGTCTCTTCTAAGTTCTGGACTTTCTTGGGGACCTCGGGTCTGGTTTCTGTTAGGGATTTCTACTTATCAGAAGCCCTGTGTCATTGATAGTTTTTAGGTAATAAACACAAGACTTCGATTTACTTTGATGTTACTTTATTTTCAATCCCCAACCCAGACATCTGTGCAGATCGACTTACCCTATCGGGCTCGTACGTTCTAACTGCCTGAAACTTACTATCCTTAAACCTGAAGACAGGGTCTTCTATGCCTTCTGGTTCTCACGATTTATCCCCGGAAGGCAAGGTGAGAGTGAGGTCAAGCCTTGTCACTCATCCTTCAAGGCCGTGGGCTGTAGCTTATAACGGCCATTTTGATTTCTACACTATTACCATAAATATTAGGTATCTAATAATTATGTAACAACATATATCACGTGACAGAGAGTTGAAATTCTTTTTTTTGTTTCCTTTTGTATGTGCATGTACATCTAGAATGTCGGGAAAGGTTGGATGCTAATCATCCGTGATAGACTGCAGATAAGTATTTTGTGGGCAGGTGTTATTAAACAGCGCGGAACATTTCTTTTTCATGATCTTGATTTGTATCTTTTCCAGTCTTCTGGCTATCTTTCTAATGTTAGGATCCAGTTGAAGTAGGGTTATGTGTTTTGGTGTTAGTTTTTTTTTTCTTCTTTTTCTTGTTCTTTTATATTTATGTTTTTAAATCAGAAGAGTCTATTACTTTTTAGTTGTTTGCAGTGATTAATGTATTATTTATCAAAGATAGCTAATATATTATGACCTATGTTGAATGCTATCTATTATCTATTAATTATGGAGATTTGCTTCCGGTTTTTGTCTGTAACAAAAATTATGTCACTGCTTACGTTACATTACCCAAAATCGTCACAACAGAATAGATACACTCAAAATTTGAACATGCAGCATTAGACAGTCCTCATTGTTTTTTTAAAACAAGTTCTAATAAATACATGACTGGTATTATATATCTATATATAGTTTGTTTTATTGTAATACATATTTAAAGTTTACATTTCAAATTGTTTTATTTTTTTAATCCTTTAAGGAATTTGATGATTTTACTTACTTAGGGTACAAACTCGCTGACATTGAATTTTTTACCCCCACCCCTCAGGCAATATGTTTCAAAAATCTATTTTTACATCGCCCGGAGGGTGTTTTATATTTTGTGCTAGTTTTATTAATGTTAGTTTTTTTCATTGTTTTTATGCATATCGCCTCAAGAATTTGTAGGTGTTTCTTATTGTTATTTTTATAGATGATTTTTGTATTTTCAGCGAGGGGTTTTCTAACGTCGGAGGAAGTGAATTTATCTAGATGTTTTGTAATTAAGTGTTGTTTTATGGCATTAGTATCGGAGAGATGGTATGTAGATAATTATTTGCACACCAGCTCTCTCCGTTACAAATTCGCTGCGACACCTGTCCCAGCTGTCTGCTCTCTTGCTTTCACTGAAATCATCATCATCATGTCACGCAATTAGCACGGATATCCATAACAATCTCTCGTCAACCTTCACTATCATTCATTGCGCCAGGGAAGTCCTCTGCGCAGCATCCAGTATCTACACAGAGTTGGTCAATGTAGGTCCTTGCTGGGCAGCCAACGTTAGCATGTCTATATGCTGGCTTCCACAGGAGAACATCGCTTATGAGTTCGTCCTTGCTTCTCCAGCAGTGTCCAGTATGTCTTGTCCGTCTCACTCGGATGGTCTGTGAGATAGGGGACAGGTGGCCGTACAGCTGCTTCCTTGTGGGGGTGCTGTTTTCATGACTTGTTCAAGACCGCACACAGCATTCTTGTGCAGCTCCCATCTATCTTATTCTCACGGTGCCTCGCCAGGGTCTATGTAGTGCAGCCATACAGTAGTACTGATATAACCACCACTTGGAAGAATTATCGTTTTATCTTGTCAAAAGCTTCGCTGAAATACGACCACATGAATTTATTTGTTATTATTAGTTACAATGATATTTACTTAAAAACCAAAATGCGCACTTAACGTATTGGTTATCGTCGTTGGAAAATAGAAGCAGCGAACCGAGTTCAAATCTTATTCGAGGCCGTTTGGGGTTCACTTTGCGTTAAAATTCGAGTTGTATACAATCAGTAACGCAAGACAGCAATCACAAATTCCCTATGATAATTGTTTATTGTTCGAGTCTTCCTCTCGATGAGAGCTCCTGCCTATTTGAGACAAAACATTCTGATGTTGAAATCTTCCTTCGAATCTAATGAATATGCCTACCAAAATTGGGATCTTTATCACACTGAGAACACTGGTTTTCGTCCGATCACCGAAATTAAGCAACGTAGAGCGTGGTGAGTACTTGGATGGGTGACCGCTTGGGAATACCAGGTGCTGTAAGCGTCTTAAAAGGGCCGGGTTAGCTCAGTCGGTAGAGCGTTCGACTAGAAACCACAAAGTTCCTAGTTCGATACCGACCCTCGCCAACTCAGCGTATGAGTAGCACAGGTATCTGTGCGGTAAAGTAAGGAGCTGATGGTAGGTGTGGCGCTCCATCTCAAACGCAAAAACAATCTCCTTGGTCTAGCGCTAGTGAAAATGGGATAGACTCCCTTGCTGATTGGCTGATACCGACTTTAGGCCACCCTGACGACTTTACTTTTTTTACATGGTGTGGCATGGCCATTGGCGTTAGCACCTAGCGAGAACAGGTATGACTCGTGGTCGCTCAGGCATATGTCTTAGGACACGAAGGTTGACATGGAAAAACAACACGAACACTATAATATTTTTCGGGTTTTTTAATTCCGAGCATCCGGGTTTATTACTGGCTTGTGTGTTGTTCAGTAAGAGTACTAGACTAGCTATAAACTCGTCCTCAATTCCTCGTAGGATGCTGCGTAGACCTGATTTCCTTTATCGTCGGTTGCCCAAATTCTTCCGACCAAAAAACGAATTGCTTCCTTACTTTTGCCTGTGGTGTCGGGGGAGAACATTTACGGTTTACGGTTCTTCCGGTATTTCTAGACGTGCACGGAAAATTTGTAATTTCCAGTTTTTTCTAGTTATTTTAATTACCAGTAGTCATTCACCCGTGACTGGATGACCCAGAACGGATACTCTGACCTGACTCACTCAGTTGGTCACACGCAGATTCTCTGGCAGCTAAAACATTGTTTATTTTTGTTAGGTACACCTAAATAAACTTGAACAAAAATAGAGTTGCTTCCCTTTTGTTTTGTTTACATTTGAATGAATGTTTGCAACGCAGCGTTCAGAGAGAGAGAGAGAGAGAGAGAGAGAGAGAGAGAGAGAGAGAGAGAGAGAGAGGGGGGGGGTTAATGTCGACCGAGAGTTAGAAAGCATTTGTCTACTCTGTGTTTTAATAAATCCTTTGTTAATTTTCCAATAACATTGCCTTGTATTTATCATTCCTATTTCATATAATTCCATCTGTATGTTAAAAACGTAACAATTTTCGCTTTTTCTTTTCTTTCTCTTTCCCTAGAAATTAGATTCCCGTTTTCTTTTCATATTAAATTTTCTGTAAGCCGCTCAATTACGTTACACATGGAGCCGTCTGCTTGTCTATAGAGAACGGACAGATAATCATTTCCAAATTATATTACATAGATTCCATTTTTTTCTTCTGTGTGATTTTACGCAAAGTTTTCCCGAACTTTAACGCCTTATTTCAATTTGAGGAAAAACAAGGATTTTTCTTTATTTACAGGCGTCAGCGGTATTGTATTTGGTTTAGGGATTTGTTCAAATATGCCACTGGGGGAATCTAAAAAAAAGGGGCTCAGAGAAGAAGAAGAAGAAGAAGAAGGAGGAGGAGGGGAGGAGGAGTAGGAGGAGGAGGAGGAGTTACTCAGTTGAGAGAGGCTGAACATTAACGCATTCCTTGAAGGAGAAAATAGCTAATGTAGTCCTAGGGCTGAATTTCCGAGCAAACTAATTTCGATGCTGTTTTAGCTGTAAGCTGCTTCCCGTTTTAGAATAAACGTGCTAACAAATTATAGCTTTACCACGTTTTTAAAAATATTTTTTGTATCTCTTGAATTATCAATTAATTAGACGTACGTTCAAAGCACGCTGAAAGTACCTGCTAGATCACCTGCTCGATCACCGAAGTTAAGCAGTTCTGGAGAGATGTCAGATGGGTTAAATAGATCTGTTTAAAAATTATCTGTACTAGAAAAATTATGCACCCTCAGGGCACAAGTATTTAAGGTTTATTATAATAAAATATAAGATTTTTGGATGTTTGTTTTTATAGAAGCAATGTTGAATAAATTATTATTTATATTTTTGCTTGAAGGCAATTATAAATGCATGTATCGCATAAAATTCGATAATTATAGAAAATAATCTTGACAAGTAAATCCCGCAAAGGATGGCTCGCCATGCAGAACACCGTAGACTTAATAAAGTCGAAACGAAGAGACTTAATAAAGTCGAAACAGTCTGTACGGTGTTCTGCATGGCGAGCCATCCTTTGCGGGATTTACTTGTCAAGATTATTTTCTATAATTATCGAATTTTATGCGATACATGCATTTATAATTGCCTTCAAGCAAAAATATAAATAATAAAATATATTGAATTAGAAAGACTAATGAAATTAGATACGAACACAAAAAGGTTACACGTATTTTTATTCTTATTGATTTCAATATAAAATTATACATAGGATTGCTTTCAATACATTAAAGAATAAAACTATAATATTGCAAATCAATAACATCAAGTTATTATTTATTAAACAGGTCTTGTTAAAAAATAGTATGCAAATTATTCACCCCATATACTATGTAAACATTTATTTCTTAATGATATATAACGCACATTGCATAATAATATGAGCTGTTTTGAGGCAAATCTATGTCAGCTAGACATTGTCAATAAATAAGAGGCTAATTAATATCTAATAATCCTTATTTAGTAACTATTGAGAATATAGCGTAAATAACAAATAGAATTGTGACGTTGGTGGTGACGTAGTTTCGGTTACAGACAGACACATAATCTCTATCACAATAAGATTTTATAAAACAGTGTGCAAAAACAAAACAAAAAAACTTTCCAGAAACAACTACACTAAACACAAATATTAACGTACAATGAACACGATTCCCTGACCTCTAGATATAAAATAACTCTAGACAGGTTGAAATGCCGTTAAAATCGATCAATTAATCAATTAATACAGCTTACCTTAGCTCCGTAGCCATATTTATGAATATCAGCGGATATGGAGGTGACGCCTGGTAAACGGAAGTCGAAAATCGGAACCGGATATCCAAGTTTTTCCACCCTTTAGAAATTTAAAAAGAAAAACACACCAGTTAAAGAAATTATCTTGCAAAGTGCATCTGGTATCCTCTTATAGTAATTGTACAGTCTACCAAATAAGAACAATTTATAAAATAAAAGACAAAATTATTCAATCGAAAAATCCCCATATTCTTTTAAGAATTGTATATGTTTAATGAAAAATAGTTTATTCAATTATGTCAATGAGCGTGGCTTTCATTTATGTCTTGTATTATGATACTGCAAGTTAGTCTACGTGTTGACGACATTTCAGACGAAGTAAACAAGGGAGTTCAAAGCAAAAAATAGCATGGAGGTCAAATAGTTAGGGTCAAATGGTTGTGTCTGTCTGTGATTCGATTAGATTAAATAATATTGCCATATCTTGCTCTCCTTCTTCCCACCAAGCAGAACTAGTGCCTCACATCATCCTGCATCAGAAATCTGAATGCTTTCTGTCTTCGCTTACTATAGTAAGCAAGTACAGTCGTCGGGGTGGCCTAAAGTCGGTATCAGCCAATCAGCGAGGGAGTCTATCCCCTTTTCACTAACGCTAGACCAAGGAGATTATAGGAGCGCCACACCGACCATCAGCTCCTTACTTTACCGCACAGATCCCTGTGCTACTCATACGCTGAGTTGGCGAGGGCCGTTATCGAACTAGGAACCTTATGGTTTCTAGCCGACCGCTCTACCGACTG
>CM042148.1:74458691-74540143 GCA_023376005.1 Doryteuthis pealeii
CCCAAAGTATTTTAAAGAGGGGGATTAAAATATTTACATTTACTTGCCGAAAAAATACTGGATTACGCATTAACTTTTGGGAAAAACGCCTTCAAGGCTGGTTATTTTTTTCAGCAGAGCGGGTTGTTTTTTCCAGCTATCACCGCCTATCTTTTTTTAAATACAGGATCCCGGGACGCAATTCTGCGAATAGCACCCAATCAGTTGATTAATCAATCAGATTCATTCTTGTAAATTCGAAGCGAATCTTGTATTCAACCCCCATGGTTAGACTGTTCTTTTCCCACCGTCCATGTTAGAGAGGGGGCATGTAACATTGTAATCAAATGGTACCGGTGTGTGAATAGATAATTTAAAAAAAAAACGCCAGCTGCCCGAAAAAAACGAGTTGACAAAATTCAACATCTCGTCCAGTACGCTAGGTGTAACATGACACGCCTTATCTAGCACGCCCGACAGAAAACAGAAGACAATCAGTATTTGCCGAGATCACCAAGCTCAATAATACAGGAGTGCGAATCAAAAAGCCAGCAGCAGGAAGAAAGACAAGTTGACAAAGATCAACATCTCGTCCAGAACGCAGGGTGTAACATGATATGCTTAATCTAGCACCCGGGCTGAAAACATACAATAGAAGATATGCTTACCATGGCAGCATGAATCCACCGAAGCAGCCATCAACATGAAGAGGGAGTCCAGTTTGCACAGCAAGGTCAGAAAGTTCCGGCATTGGGTCTACAATTCCATGGCAAAACTGTGGAGCTGAGCCGACCAAAAGAATTGTGTTACTAGTTATCGCCTGCAATTAACAATAATAATAATAATAATAATAATAATAATAATAATAATAAATCACAGTGTGAAGATGAAAGAAAACGAAAAGATTGACAAATACCTGGACCTTACGAGAGAATTGAAAAAGCTGTGGAATATGAGGGTCAAAGTGATACCAATTGTAGTAGGTGCACTTGGATCGGTCCAAAAAAAACTTAGAAAAAAGACTGAATGACCTGGAAATCAGAGGAAGAATTGAGACCACCCTGACTACTGCATTGCTGCAATCGGCTAGAATACTCAGAAGAGTCCTGGAGACCTGAGGAGACCTGAGGAGACTTGTCACTCAGACTCCAGTGAAAGACCATCAGCTAACGTTGGTGTGAAAAACTCACAAGGAATAAAATAATAATAATAATAATAATAATAATAATAATAATAATAATAATAATAATAATAATCTTATGCTATTGTTGCACCATTACTAAGCTGAATCAGTTTGTTTGTTGTCTGTATGGATCTGGGCTGGCTTCTCGCTGTTCTTCTGATCTTTTTTTCTTTCTTGAGACATCTCATTTTTATGTCAGCTACCGTTTTTAGTTACAAACACTTGATGTTGTTTTCTTAAACGTCTTTTATTCACCCCAAGTAAGAACAACACGCGTGGATAAATGGCCTACGGACAAAAATGTTGATGTGTTTTGATAGTCAGGACGTAGATCAGTGTGTGGTGATGCTGTCAGTGAAGGTTTGTGATTATATATATATATATATATATATATAATATATATAGAGAGAGAGAGAGAGAGAGAGAGGAGGAATCTTAATAGTGTCGTACTATGTTATTAGACATAAAAGGGGAGAAAAGGAGAAGAAAAAAACGAAAGAAAAATAGAGTAAACTTAAGGGCCCTTTCGACAGGAGCTTTGTGAAAAATTCACGATCGTTTAAAAGTAAATGCGTATAAATTGGGTAACAGAGCCCTTAAGTCTTCTCCTTTTTTCTTTCGTTTTTTTTCTTTTTGTCTCCTTTTCTCCTCTTTTATGTTTGACAGTTGTTCAAGTATGATACTATTAAAATTTCTATATCAAATTAATTGTACCAAAAATTCGTTTATATATATATATATATATATATATATATATATATGAGAGTAAACAAACAGTACGTTTGAGATGGCAATAGCCGACAATTTTTGGGAGAATATGTGCTTAATTGAAGTCATACCTAATTTGAAAATTAATTAGTTGATAATTAATGAATTAGGCGTGCATATCTGTTTAAATGTAAGGCGTAAACAAATCGATAAAAAGTCAATCACATACAGAGATTGACTTTTTCTCGATTTGTTTACGCCTTACATTTAAACAGATATGCACGCCTAATTCATTAATTATCAACTAATTAATTTTCAAATTAGGTACGACTTCAATTAAGCACATTTTCTCCCAATATATATATATATATATATATATATATATATATATATATATATGAGAGTACGTAAATAAACACTGTTTTATTTGATATGGCTTTTAGCCGGCAATTTTTGGAGGATATATGCTTAATTGAAGTCATACCTAATTTTTGAAAATTAATTAGTTGAATAATATATATATATATATATATATATATATATATATATATATATATATATATATATGAAGAGCCAAGGAGACTTGCTGACACTCACACTCCAGTGAATGACCACTAACTATCGCTGGTGTGAAAAACTCGTTCATCTTCCTTTTCTTTTCTTTCATTTTTACTCAGTGGTCCACCGGGGCAGTAAAATCCACCAGATAACAAGTTCCCTTCTTGTTAATTAATTCCATGTGTGATCTTCTGGTCGGGATTAGGTGACCCGCCTGTATCTCACAAGTTCTAGAGATTTCTATGCGTCTCATTATCTACGACGGATTCCGGTTTGTGCATGTATCATTTGGCAGAATTATAAAATTAAATTTCTTGCACAATTCCCAGTCGATTCCTCCTCAACCTTTGTACAACAGTTGTTTCAGAGAACAAAGCACCGTTCTGTGTGTCTTTGAATTTCTAATGGATGCCCAAACCAGGCCAGCTGATTCGATCCTGTCATTGTAAACAAAGAGATGGGGATTTGTCGAATGAATGTTGCTGTACTCGCAGGCGGATCATCGTTATTGGCGTGCTTGAATCAGACTTACAGAAAATGATGATTAGAAATCCAATGAAAAAATTGTTGAGATGCATTAGTAATGTCAAGAATATGGAGGAGGATATTACGATTGAAGGAGACATTAGAATGAAAGAAGGGTTTAATATTGGTTAGATGGAAGGAGGAAAAGAGAAACTTTGGGATTAGGAAAGATGGCAAGAAAGAGAGACAAAGTGAGACAAAGAGAGACAAAGAGAAAGAGAGGTAGACACAAAGAGAGACAAGAGAGAGAGAGAGAGAGAGAGAGAGAGAGAGAGAGAGAGAGAGAGAGAGAGAGAGAGATAGACATAATAAAAAGAGATTGGGATAGACAAATGAAGATAGAGAAAGGATGAGAGAGAAGAGAGAGAAGAGAGAGAGATAGATAGATAGATAGATAGATCCACCAGATCGCGATCCTCACTGATATGCAAATAGGATGCCGTATCCACGAACAGGTTGGGTAAAAAAAGGTGTCCCAACGTGGCATAATGTTTAGCAAGCTAGTCTCGCGGATCAATTACAGCTGAAAAGCAAATTTAATCCTTGCGGGATGTCCCATACTTGTACCATTGTGTCACATCCTACCTGTGGCGAACGGGTCGGGTTAAAAAGGCGTCATATCGTGGTGTAATGGTTAACAAGCTATTCTCGCAGATCCCTTACTACTGAATACCGAGTTCAATCTTCACTGGATGCCCCATACTTGTAACTGTGTGTCACATCCTAAACGTGATGAAAAAACGGCATCCCATCGTGGTGTAATGGTCAGATCCTACTTACTACTGAATTGCGAGAATGATCCTCGCTGGATGCTCCATACGTTCAACCTGGGGTCACATCCTACCTGTGACGAACGGGTTGGGTAAAAAGGGCATCCCTATGCGACGTAATGGTTAGCAAGCTAATCTCACAGATCCATTACTACTGAATAGCAAGTTTGACCCTCGCTGGATGCCCGTTGGGACTTTGTCAAATCTATTCATGTCGAACGGGTTGGGTAAAAAGGGCATCCCTGCGCGGCGTAATGGTTAGCAAGCTAGTCTCACAGATCCATTACTACTGAATAGCGAGTTTGACCTTCGCTGGATGCCCCTTTCTTGGGACTTTGTCAAATTCTATTCGTGTCGAACGGGTTGGGTAAAAAGGGCATCCCTGTGCGGCGTAATGGTTAGCAAGCTAGTCTCACAGATCCATTACTCCTGAATGGTAAGTTTGATCGTCGCTGGATGTTTCATTCTTGTGACTGTGTCAAATTCTGTTCATGGCAAACGGGTTGAGTAGATTTTTATTTATTTTTATTTTTATTTTTATTTTTAAGTTTATTTATCATGGGAGTTCACGTCTTCTGTGGTAAAGCGACCATTAACGTCTTTTCTTCGGATGTAATTCTGACAGACAAGTTCTTTGAAGAGGATACGATTAATAAAAGACATTCGCAGCCTCCGTTGAGTCCATCTTTCCAAAGTGGAATCAAAAATAATAAGAGAAAAAAAAAGAAGCAAAAAAAAAGAAGCAAAAAGGACAAAAAGCTACAAAACTGCAAGGACTTAACGTATTAAATAATATCAAAAGTATTTTTTATTTTTTATATACTTTACTTCAAAGTTTATTTTATACCCATCATCGACTATATATGACACGCACCACATTATCATAACTATTAGTACTTACACTTACATAGTCACTGATGTTCATAATATAGTATTATTTTATAATGCACTCGTTGTATAATTATCATTGTAGGAAATAGATACGAGTTCAAATACTGGACGAGGATGTTTGTGAGTACAAACTTATATGGTATTAAGTATTCCTATCTAATACAAATAATTTACACACTCTTATATGGTATCAAGTATTCTTATCTAATACAAATAACTTATAGACACTTATATGCTATCAAGTGTTCCTATCTAATACAAATAATTTACACACTCTTATATGGTATCAAGTGTTCCAATCTAATACAAATAATTTACACACTTGTATGGTATCAAGTATTCCTATCTAATACAAATAATTTACACACACTTATATGGCATCAAGTATTCCTATCCAATACAAATAATTTACACACACTTGTATGGTATCAAGTATTCCTATCTAATACAAATAATTTACACAGTTATATGGTATCAAGTATTCCTATCCAATACAATTAATTTACACACACTTATATGGTATCAAGTATTCCTATCCAATACAATTAATTTACAACACTTATATGTATCAAGTATTCCTATCTAATACAAATAATTTACACACACTTGTATGGTATCAAGTATTCCTATCTAATACAAATAATTTACACACACTTATATGGTATCAAGTATTCCTATCCAATACAAATAATTTACACACACTTGTATGGTATCAAGTATTCCTATCTAATACAAATAATTTTTATATGGTATCAAGTATTCCTATCCAATACAAATAATTTACACACACTTATATGGTATCAAGTATTCCTATCCAATACAAATAATTTTGTATGGTATCAAGTGTTCCTATCTAATACAAATAATTTACACAGTTATATGGTATCAAGTGTTCCTATCTAATACAAATAATTTACTCACAGTTATATGGTATCAAGTGTTCCTATCTAATACAAATAATTTACACACACTTATATGTATCAAGTATTCTTTTTAATATAAATAATTTACACACAGTTATGGTATCAAATATTTCTAATAATTTTTCGAAGACCAGCAGATAGAGATTTAATGCTCATGAATGTTCTAAAAATCACCCTTTACCTCTTTCATAGCAACCACATCAGCCGTCTGATCTTTTTGGGTTGGTGTATGAATAACTTTTAATCCAAAATAGTGGGCAGCCTTGTCGACACACGGGTGGGCAGTGACTGGAGCGACCTGGAAAAGAACGAAAACACATAAGATAACTAGAAGCGGCTACCCAGCATCACCTGGGTGTGGGGGGAAACCTTGGTGTATTGATTTGTTTACTTTTGAGATTTAAAAATGCTGCACATTTTAAAATAGAATTTCAATGCTATTTCTCTGTATATTTTGGGTTTTTAAATATCTTCGAATATAAATCAAATCTTCATAATATTTATTTCCCAAGGGTAATAGCGCAAACCAACCAAACCAACCAAACCAACCAACCAACCAACCAACTAGACTTTTGAACCACTATGTACATCAGCCCCTGCCTAAAGAAATACATAATAAAAAGTTATATGATTTTTTTTTATTAAAAGAAGTTTACTAATTTTATCGGTAAATAGGACGAACATCAGCTAAAAAAGCAAGAAATAGATCAGAGTTTTTTTTTCGGGTATAAGGTAGATTGCATACCAAATCAATTCCATTAAATTCCATTCCAAAATAATAACGGAAATTATTTAAGAGATTATCAGCAACAGTTTTAGTTTTAAATTGTAAAAGCCAAAGTTTTGTCACCCTGGCTACTTGGGTAGTACCCCAATATTGCTCATCCGTTATCGACTGTACGGATTGGGGTCTTTTGTCTCAGATAATCCACTGCGACCTTAAGCTCTTGGGATATTTGCCATTTTCTGCCTGTATGAACTTGCACATGTAATAATAATAATAATAATAATAATAATATATATATATATATATATATATATATATATATATATATATATACAGTTGTTTTATTTTATAGTATATCAACCCTCTTTGGGCCATTTAATACTGATTCAAGTCATAATAATATAATAATAATATGATAATATAATGATAGATATGTTTATTATAGTCGTCGGGGCGGCCTAAAGTCGGTATCAGCTAGTCAGCGAGGGAGTCTATCCCCTTTTCAATAGCTCTAGACCAAGGAGATTGTTTTAGCATCTGAGGTAGAGCGCAACACCTACCATCAGCTCCTTACTTTACCGCACAGATCCCTGTGCTACTCATACGCTGAGTTGGCGATGGCCAGTATCGAAAATATTAATTAAGATAAAAAAATATTAATTAAGATAAAAATGTATTTATAATATATATAATATAATATAATATAATATAATAAATAATGTGTTTTAACATAATAATTATATAATATATTCAGTTATTACCATTTTCTACCTTAAACCAAGGCTGAAGAGTTCAGTCTTCCCTACTATACCCATAGCTCGAAGGATATATATATATATATATATATATATATATATATATATATATATATAAAGAAAATTTGAAAAAACAAGTATTCCGAAATTGGGATGAATTTAATAATCGATGTTTAAAACATTTCGGTTACATTGAACCTTCATCAGGATGTCTCTTGGGGTGAAGAAAATGATGGATGTTTTTATATGTGACAGGAGATGAAAATCTTTTTAGTTATGTAACTGTATTTGATCAGCGTTTTAATTTTGAAAATTACATAACTAAAAAGATTTTCATCTCCTGTCACATATAAAAACATCTATCATTTTCTTCACCCCAAGAGACATCCTGATGAAGGTTCAATGTAACCGAAATGTTTTAAACATCGATTATTAAATTCATCCCAATTTCGGAATACTTGTTTTTTCAAATTTTCTTTATATTGTCGGATTTAATTTCCATATTTACTCCCATATATATATATATATATATATATATATATGTGTGTGTGTGTGTGTGTGTGTGTGTCTGTTGTTTATAGACTAGATCTCTCTGGTGATGGTAAAATAGATAAACAAATGTATGTATTTAATAGTTTAAACACCGCCCCTTAACGACAGCTGTCAAATAGCCGAGAGGTTAACCAATCGAGCTGAGAAAAAGTCAGTCAGTTTCACTCTTGGTCAGAAACAGTTGCTGTGCCTAGCCTTACCGAAGAGACGTGAAACGTCGAAACACGGTGTCTGTGGATGACATATATATATATATATATATATATAAAGTCGTCGGGGCGGCCTAAAGTCGGTATCAGCCAATCAGCGAGGGAGTCTATCCCCTTTTCATCAGCGCTAGACCAAGGAGATCGTTTTGTGGCATCTGGGGTGGAGCGCCACACCTACCATCAGCTCCTTACTTTACCGCATAGATCCCTGTGCTACTCATACGCTGAGTTGGCGAGGACCGGAATCGAACTAGGAACCTTGTGGTTTCTAGCCGAACGCTCTACCGGCTGAGCTATCCCGGCCCTATATTATAAATTGAACCTATATCAAAATATAATAATTATCTAATCTGGTCCATATGTTTATGCCATGCTATGTTTATCCTTGCTATAGGAGATGGGAATACAGGGAGTTTTCGAATGTTGTTGCTAGGTTACGCCCGTATGAGCCAATAAGAAAACAGTCATGTTAAATAATGATTATTTAAGGTCGTCTCTTTGACGATGCTTCAACTCAATTTATTTTGTTTCTTCTATTTTCTCTATAACTGTATTTTTCCTGTCCCTTGACACAGACTTCACCAATTACGTTGTCTCGTTTGGTCAGAAAGTGCCCGGATGTCTCGCTCCGTCTGTCTTTTTCTATCACGCGATACCACATCCATCACTCGATTTTTTTTTCTTTCGCGGTTAGTATAAAGTGGACTTCCTGTGCAGGTGGGTGAATTTTTCCTTTGACAATTACGTAGTACAACTCTCGTTTCGAGTAGAGATACTCGGTACTGCCCGGGAAAAAAGCTAAGACATTTAATAAAATAATTCTGATATTTAGCAAGATTATGGAGAGGCCGCTTTAGCTTAGTTGGCAGATCACCACCCTAGGAATCGCAAGGTTCTGGGTTCGATACCGCTGGCCACCAACTCAGCGTATGAGTAGCACATTGGGTAAACTGATAGGTGCGATAAAGTGGGGAGCTGGCGGTAGGTGTGGCGCACCACCTTCAGCAAAAAAATCTCCCTTGTCTAGCGCTAGCCAAAAGGGGATAGACTTTCTCGCTGTCCGGATGATACCGACAATTGGCCACTCCGCCAAATTTACAACTTACATATGATTATAGAAATATGCAACAGACATAAACGCTCAACAACAGTTAAGGGGTATTACCACTCCGGGTCAGAGTGGACCTGGGAGTAATTACAAAAAAGGGATACTTCACATTCCCTAAAACTGAATTTAACCACTAGATGTTTTGGGTCATATCCAGGACGCACATCTTCTTATTTTTAGATCTTACAATATGAAGGGGATACAGTCGACGTAACCCAAGCCAAACTGGGTGTAAATGGAGAGTCCTCCGTGGCGTAGAGGCTAACGTGCTGAACTGCAAAGATCGTAACAAGTGAGTTCGAACTTAGTCGTGCTATTACACTCACTTTCGTATTTTCATGTACCAGCTATGAAGTGGGTACTTATTATTTCAATTTTGAATTATCTGGCCTTCATTCTCTGTGTCCAGTGGCTTCGGCCATTGGATCGGTAAGATATTAATAGTGTGATCGCATGGGAACAATCCCCCAGGCAATTCCTGTCTCTTTGTATACAAGGGACAAGGCTGGGTTGACTGCTCAGTGCCTGAGACGTCTCAAAAGTTAAATGCCGATGAGATTCACGCAATTTTTAAACACTAGCCTCACATGAGTTTGGGTTTGTGAGGGTTCACCACTATAATAAGCCTTGTGTTCACTTTTTAGTCCGCCTAGAGTTCACAGTGAAACTCTCAAGAGAATCTATATATATGCACAGCCTTATACTAATCTTGCTAGGAAGCGCGTGGTGTAATGGTTAAAGTCATGGGAAATGGACTCGTCGACCCGAGTTCGAATCCTGGACGTGGTAATTGCATTTCCTTTAGCGCTAATACCCTTGGGAAAAGTATGAATTCTACTCTCCCTCCAGCTATGGGTGAATAGTAGGGCAGACTGGGATCTTTAACCTTGATTAGGCAACCGGTCTAGGAGAAGGAAAACTCTGAATTCAAACCTGTTAAACTCCGCTTAAGAAATTGACCTTGTGTCACATCCTGCTCGTGCGGAGGGGTTGGTAAATATATAAATATATATGCTAATCTTGCTATACTTATCTGGCTTCCATCTCCTGTGTCCAGTGGCTTCGGCAATCGGACCGGTAAGATATTAATATCAGCGTGATTCCAGAGGGCCGTCCCCCCAGGCAATACCTGCCCCCTCATTTAACAGTGGAAGGGATGGCTTTATCATCCAGCGCCAGAGGTGCCTCAAAAGTTAAATGCCGATGAGATTCACGCAGTTTTTAAACACTAGCCTCACATGAGCTTGGGTTTGTGCGCGGTTATATAATAAGCCTTGTGTTCGACTGACATGCTGGGATGTCAGTAAATACTTACTATTTCAGGTTTGACGATGTGAGGGAAAAGTTTTCTCGCCCTATCCCGGTAAGTCTTGATCGCCATCATTACACTTTCTGTTCCGCCCGATGTGAGAAAACCGCACACACTAGAATCGCCATTAAGCATTCCCGCTGTCATGCTGAGGATCTCCAGTTCGAAACGTCTGAAAGAAAATATTTCTTTTGATAATAGATAATTAAGAGTACATGCATAAGAAAAAAAATCATCAATGGATAGGGGAAAATGCTGGGAGAAGAAGGTATATATACATACATACATACATACTTACACACACACACACACACACACACACATATATATATATATGGGGCGGTCTTCGTATCTATAGCTCTGCTGAAGAGACCTAATAGGTCGAAATATATATTCAGAGATTGATTTTTGTCGATTTGTTTAGCCTTACATTTAAGTAGTTAAATCCCGCCTAATTAACCATAAAAGAATTAACTTTCAAAAAATTAGGTCTGACTAAAATTAAAAAGCACATATTCTCCCAAATACACTGTCGGCTGAAAATAGCTAAAGTTGTTTACATTTGCGTAAAGGTCGTGCGATAAAGTCTCCAAAGTGGAATATAAGTGCTACTAATACCTAAACAAAGCGAGAGAAATTGCGATTTCTGTTTGGCGTGATGGTAAGAAGCTGGCGTGCCGTTTCGACACAAAGGGTTTGAGTCACACGCGGGGCGGTCTTCGTATCTATACTCTGCTGAAGAGACCTAATAGGTCGAAACATGTTCAGAGATTGATTTTTGTCGATTTGTTTAGCCTTACATTTAAGTAGTTAAATCCCGCCTAATTAACCATAAATGAATTAACTTTCAAAAAATTAGGTCTGACTAAAATTAAAAAGCACATATTCTCCCAAATATATATATATATATATATATATATATATATATATATGAGGTAAGGTAAAAGGAAAAGTGGACAAAAAATAATGACTCAAACAAGTAGAAGTAGGAGAGAAATATTTCGTTCTTCTTCACACGAGGAACTTCATCAGTCTAACTTTATTCAAAACAAAGTACGTACATTTGTATTTATAGAAGAGAATGTGAGTTTATGGTGAAATTGAGGGGAAGGGAAGTTAGAGAAGATTCGGTTGAATAGAGTTAGACTGATGAAGTTCTTCGCGTAAAGAAGAACGAAATGTTTCTTTCCTATTTCTACTTGTTTGAGTTATTTTTGGTCCACTTTTCCTTTTAACTTACCTCATACTGTCGGATTTTACTCCAACACCCTATCTTCATATATATATATATATATATATATATATATATATATATATATATATATATATAACTCAGTCGGTACATCATATATACTAGCAAATATATGCACCCTCCGGGCGCAAGTATTTAAGTTTTAATGTAATAAAATATCGTATTAAATTAGAAAGTCTAATGAAACTGAATAAGAATGCAGATAAAAAGATTAGTAACAGAGGGGGTATGATTGAAAAATAGAACAACTTTGAAACTAACTCTTCCATCATTTTCCCTTACTTTCATTGGTAAATTTTCCTAATTTAACTATTTAGTTAAAATAGGAAATAAAGAATAAAATTGTAGTTATTTCTTCTTGCTAATGGATTTCTTTTAAGATTTATCCCCGATATTTTTGCTCATATTCAATAAGGTAAAACCAAACAATTAGAAATCAATAATACTAAGCATATATTTATTAAAATCAAATTTTTAATATCAATATGCAAATTAGCCTTCCCATTCACACTGTAAACCGCTATTTTGTTGTATATATAAATACAATTGCATGTTATTAGTATGTAGATATGTCAACAGTCTTAATGATGTAAAAATTTTTTTATTAATAATTAAGGTTTAAATAGAAATAAAGTCATGGAGAATGTGATGTAAATAACAAAGGGAATTGTGACTTGAATAGTAATATAGTTTCGGTTACAGACAGAAAAACACACGATCTCCATTATAATAATAATAATAATATATATATATATATATATATATATATATATATATATATAGTCATTCACAGACACCGTGTTTAGACGTCTCTTCATGGTGACTAGACATTTGCTAGCTATCACCAGCCGCGATGGAAACCTAAGGATTCATCCTCAGTCAGGCTGCTAACCCACTCGGCCACAGTCACCTACAAACTTCTACTTATAGACTCGTTGACTACCACGTGACCAGGGAAGGCAACCTATTGTCCAATCACTGGCAGAGCAGCTGCTGCTGTTGGTGTATTTATAGAGGCCTGATTCTAATCTTAACTCATTCACACTCGGACGTCAGACCTAAAGGACACTATCCCACAATGACTTATTGATTTACTCACTTGTTTACTTTAAGTTCTTTTACAACTGGAACCAAGAATGACGGCCAGTTACTCAACAACACACATCTGTGTATATGTAAAGGCCATCATAGAGTGCTCGATTCATTTTATAGGAGAGCGGTGCCTATATTCTACTGTTTATGATAATTACCAACAGCTAACTGAAAAGAATCCATTAGGTGACAATTATATTACATGTTCTTTTCGTGTGAGAAAACACATTCTCAAATATGTGAATAATGTCCAATTAACTCAAATTGCAAGTTAAACGTGTCAGATTTCGTACATTTGTTGGTTCCAATTTTTATTACATTCGGCTGTTGAAGAAACAGACAAACCCCTATTTAAATAGACACACACACACACACACACACACACACACACACACACACTATATATATATATATAATATATATATATATATATATATATATATATATATACTGAACAACAACACACACACACATATATACGTATATTAGGTACCACCAACGTACGTCAAGTGATCAATTTAGGCCATATTGAAAAAAGAAATGTAAATAATTTTTGAACTCAAAAAAAATCTCGCAAAAACGAAATAACGAACATAAAGAGTTGTTACAAAGAAATTAATTCACAGATCAAATTATCCGATTCGGGAAAAATTACTCACCTTTATCTTGAAAAATAAGTAAAAACCGTCAGTTTTTTTTATTGATATTTTAGCAGAATTCTGTATTCATGGTTCTTTTACTAAAAGAAACTCTCGCATAGAAACATATAAAAAATATTCTGGTATAATTATTCAAGCCGTTATCTTTATAGAAAAAAAAGTCAAAATCGTTTTTTGTCGGTTCATCTTTTCATATTTCATAAAATAAAATAGTGGGCGGGAGTTGTGTTTTATTTGAATATTGATTAATTTCCAATGAGAAAATGTATTTAATTTAGATGAAAATGTAAATTAACGAAAATGATTCTTTTTACAACCATAATTCTTATTTCACCATAAGAAAAAAAAGAAGAAAAAACACAACCCCCTCTGTGTGGGTAGGTTAGAGTAACCTCCTTTATTGGTAGTAACTTAGAGTGACCGTTCGTGGTGTTATGCAAATATTAGAGGCGGGTCGTCGGTAAGTTTCTACTTAATGACTGGTGGGCGCAGCCATTTGCATTCTGGACTTCGTACGTCGTATGAGACGGTCGATTCGAGTTACTCTTCTTACACCCTCCACATCCCAATTACACAGTAAAAGAAATGGTCATCTATTGAACAAGAAAATTACTTAATAAATTTTGTCGGGAACTTTTTGTTTGGTTTGGTTTCTTTGTTTAAGAAACGGTTATTTTATGTCAAAGCCATCCTAGGAGAAGAACAGTAATGGTACTATTTAACCAATAGCCGGGGGAATGAGAGAGTTCATAAATTTTCCAAATGTATTAGGCTTGGTTTTCGTTTCTTTGTTAAATGGTATATCAACATGGTATATATCAATGACATATCGTGGATTATTTGATGTCAAAACCAACATTCAAGAAGAATTGTAGTAGCGGTACTATTTAACTCTAGCTGGGGGGGGGTAAATGGGTTGGTACCTTTCCCAAGGGTATTAAACTGAAAGTGAATGCAATAGAGGGTCAGGAGTTTGAACTCGTTTTACTATGATGTCCAGCACGTTAGCCACTACACACACACGCACGCACGCACACACACACACACGCACGCACACGCACACACACACACACGCACGCACGCACACACACACACACACACACATATATATATATATATATATATATATATATTCTAATGAATGATACTTAACAATATCCGTTTTTGTTGTATCATAATCCATTAGAAACAGTAATGTCCTGATATTTTTCGTTTAGAAGAAAATTAACCGTTCTTATAAAGAATTTGTAGGGTTTTATTTATGGACAATATATCTCTCTTTCTCGTTTTCTCTCACTCTCTGTCTGTCTCAGTCTGCCTGTTTCTCCCCCCCTCTCTCTCTCTCTCTCTCTCTCTCTCATATATATATATATATATATATATATATATATATATATATAATTCCTTCCTGCTCTTTGTATACGAAATAAATGTTATTCTTTACTCCTTTTTGGCCCTACCGTTCTTGATCCCACCAACATAAAAAATGGGCCGGTTAGCTCAGTCGGTAGAGCGTTCGGCTAGAAACCACAAGGTTCCTAGTTCGATACCGGCCCTCGCCAACTCAGCGTTATGAGTAGCACAGGGATCTGTGCGGTAGAGTAAGGAGCTCATGGTACTCAGACGCTAAAATAATCTCCTCGGTCTAGCGCTATTGAAAAGGGGATAGATTCCATCGCTGTCTGTCTGATACCGACATTAGGCCGGCCCGACGATATATATATATATATATATATATATACATATATATATATATATATATATATATATATATATATATATATGCTGTAGATAGAAGGAAAGTGGTCAAGAAATGAACAACTCAAAACAAGTCACAGGATGAAACAGTTTCGTCCGTATTCACGCGGACGCCTTCAGTCAGATTCCTAAACCCATCCACCCTACCTTCATATATATATATTAATATTTTTTATATGTTTTGCTTGAAGGCAATTACAATGCGAATACCGCATAAATTCGATAATTATAGAAGATAATAATGACAAATGAATTTCGCAAAGAATTACTCGGTGTGTAGAATTGTAATTGCCTTCAAGCAAAAAATATAAAAAATATTAATATATATACTTTATTCAATAATGCTTCTAAAAATTAAACAAACATAAAAAAAAACTTATATATATATATATATATATAGTGTGTGTGTGTGTGTGTGTGTGCGTGTGTGTGTATGCATGTACCTTTGATAGTAATTAATGACAATCATGTAAGGTTATTAAATAAGACATTATAATTAATCTCTACACATTCCGTACTTAATCCTTTATTCGAATCAGCGGGGTAGACTGTTTTCACTCCGACCTCCATATATATATTATATAATATATATATATATGGTATGAAAAGTGGAATGAAAACATCACACAATGCTGTTAAAGAGAAAACAATTTTATAATATAATCATAGCTGAGATCAATATTTCGATTTTACAAAAATCATCAGAGCTCATTTACTCCATGGTGTTTGTGATCGGAGATAAATGTCAAATCAGTTCAAAAACAAAAAACCTTAATTTTGCAAAAAAGAACGAAAGTTGTTACATTATTCACCAATGTGGGCATTGACCGACAAAAATGTTATACACATCGTCATGACCGACAAAAATATGGCGCGAATGCCCACATTGGCGAATAATGTAACAACTTTCGTTCTTTTTTGCAAAATTAAGGTTTTTTGTTTTTGAACTGATTTGACATTTATCTCCGACCCAAACACCACGGAGTAAATGAGCCCTGATGATGATTTTTGTAAAATCGAAATATTGATCAATATCAGCTATGATTATATTATAAATTGTTTTCTCTTTAACAGCATTGTGTGATGTTTTCATTCCACCTTTTCATACTGTCGGATTCATTTCCTTTCTTTTAACTTATATATATATATATATATATATATATATATATATATATATATATAAATATATATATTATATATATATATATATATCCTTTAAAGGATTACAGGGATATTTAATCCGGGAATTGCGATCTCATTTATGCCTCCGATGCCTAGAGGCCAACAAAATGCTAATTACTTTCCTGACAAGGCACTTCAAAATCCTATATGCTGTTCCCGCGTCAAATACAAGACCTTAAAACTCAACCTTATTCCTCGGCCTTGTCCACTCAACCCGAGAACATGAAAACCACAGAGGATTAAACAACCCCTAAAGATTATTGCGAAGCCGAACAACGTATTGACAGAAATGCTGTATTCAAAACAATAAAATCTTATAGTAACAGTTCGAAAATATATAAGATTAATGAAAATTCTTTCTCTTAGATCTACAGAAAAATCTTAACAGATTAAAAATGTACTAGCAGGACCTGTGGATATAACACAGTATTATAATTTAATTATTACAACGTTTGATACGTTTACTTAAGAGCTATTGCTAATACTTCAATCTGTAAAAAATATAATAATCTAGATTGAACTCTCTTTTACTCTTCTTTTCATCTTTTCATTATGCTCGATTAAAACAAACTAGTGTTATCGCTTCAGCGCGCACCCCTCTCTCTACTTTTCCTCTACTTTCTTATATTTTTCTTTCTTATATTTTTCTGTGTAACATGTCCTTTTTCTTCCCTTTCTTCCTTTATGATAAAGTAATGGTCCATTATTTAGCTGATGTGACGACACTCATAAGAAATAAGAAATCGGTGGATAAGCAATATCAGATAATCAGGATTTACATTTTTGCATTTCAGCTTTGACAATTTGGATAGTCTCATTTTTAACCAGAGAGTGTTGCAAGATGATAACGATCGTACTTTTAAGGAAGACGAGTATTAATATATAGATAAACGAAGAGAATTTTTGTCCTCGATACGGTGAGACTCCAATTCTAGGGAATGTGATGTAATGGTAGTGTGCTTTTCTACCACTGAATGCGTTATTTACCACGTACCCCCCGTGTACTTGTTAGACACAAGGCCCTATTAATTTGGGACCACCCACAAACCGAAGCTCATGGATGGTGGGTGCAAAAAAGCGTTGATCCCGTCGGCATTCCCACTCAAGGAGCGCGTATCAGGCACTGGGCAAATAAACCCAGTCCTGTCCCTTTAGATCGAGGGCTACCAATGAATGCACATAGATTTAATAATGTATATACAGATATGTATTTACTAATCGTTTTTCACGAGCTAGATGCAACAAGTGGTTGATTTATTAAGCAGAATTTAACCGGTTTGAATTCAGGGCTTTCCTTCTGCTAGAATGGTTGCCTAACCAAGGTTAAAAAGCCCAGTCAACCCCACTATTTATCCATAACTGGAAGGTGAATAGTTGGATGCAAACCTTGCCCAAGTGTATTAGCGCTATATGAAAAGCAAATAGCCTCGTCCAAGATTTGAACTTGTGTCGCCGAGTCCAGAACAGGAGCCTCACCATCAGATGCAGTTTTATGACACGTGATCCCACGGCGATGACGGTTATGCTAAAAACGCCAACGCTCTAATTGTTTTAATCATTATAATTTTATTTTGAATTATATACACAAACTCTGCCGAACAAATAGGATGTGACACAAGGTCAATTTCTTAAGTCATGTTTAACAGGTTTGAATTCATAATTTTCCTTCTCCTATAGTGGTTGTCTAACCAAAGTTAAAGAGCTTATTTTTACATACTATTTATTCATAGCTGAAGGGAGAATAGTTGGATTCATAAATTTCGAAGGGTAGGTGTAATTTACGCTAGTTGAAAATTTACGCTAGGTGAAAATTACGCTAGGTGAAATTTAAACAACTTCGTCCAGGATTTGAACTCGGATCCCCGAGTTCATTTCTTATGCCGATAACAATTACACCAATCGCCTCCATACTTTATTTTGTGTTAAGGTTTGTGTTGTCACTAAATCAGTTCAAAAATTATTCTGTCATACAGACATGTGCTCGTTGCATTCTCTATATTTAGATACTTTTCGATGGGCCGGGTTAGCTCAGTCGGTTGAGCGTTCGGCTAGAAACCACAAGGTTCCTAGTTCGATACCGGTCCTCGCCAACTCGGCGTATGAGTAGCACAGAGATCTGTGCGGTAAAGTAAGGAGCTGATGGTAGGTATGGCGCTCCACCTCAGATGCTAAAAGACAATCTCCTCGGTCTAGCGCTATTGAAAAGGGGATAGACTCCCTCGCTGACTGACTGATACCGATTTTGGCCACCCCGACGACTTAAAATCTAGTGGTATAGGATGTCCGATAAATTACCACTTTTATTTATAGACTTTCCCAAATAGCAGCAGCAGTCACTTCCGATAAAATGGGCCAATCAAAAACGGGCCCCGAAAAACCATTTGAGCATTTAAGATCATTTGCAACTGTCCGAAAATCAGTTGCTAACTGGATTTAATACAGACGGACTACAGCTAGATTCACAGCTACAAGTACACTTTGTTCTACCGAGGATTTAAAGGACTACTAGATTCACAGCTACACGTACACTCTTGTTCTACCTAGGAGTTCACTACACAGCTACACGTACATCTTGTTCTACTAGGAGTTCAAAGGACTACAGCTAGATTCACAGCTACAAGTACACTCTGTTCTACCTAGGAGTTCAAAGGACTACAGCTAGATTCACAGCTACAAGTACACTAGGAGTTCAAAGGACTACAGCTAGATTCACAGCTACAAGTTCTACCTAGGATTTCAAGGAATACAATTGGATTCTTTGCTACAAGTACATTCTTGTTCTACCTAGGATTTCAAGGAATACAAGAGACTTTCTATTACTGAGACTACACCCTTTTCTACCATTAGATTTACCAATAGGAAACATCTGAAATGGCGATCAGAATCGTAATAACTTTTCAACCAACTTATTTCGAGAGTTGCATGTCGTTGGAAAAAAGATTTTTTAAAAAAGGTTTATACTGTTTAGAAAATCTACTGAAGGCTTTAGAGAGTTGAAAAAGAAGTTGTTAAACGAACCAGAAGATAGTGAAAGATGAAAGGAAATCACATCTAAAGTTCCTTCAGGCAAATGTTGATTAAGAGATAAATAAATTCACTTGGCTGGAGAAAAGAGGATAATAAAGTAGAGAAAAATAAAAGAATCATGAGAGTCTCTTGAAATACCAAAATTAAAACGTGTGTGGGAACCGATATATATATATATATATATATATATATATATATATATATATATGTGTGTGTGTGTGTGTGTGTGTGTGTGTGTGTTTGTATGTATAGATAGATAGCTAGATAGATATGGGGATACAAAATGTAGAAAAGAATAAAGGAAAAAGTGGACAAAAAGAGCAAAACTCAAACAAGTAGATGTAGGAGATATATTTTGTTCTCCATTGAGCAGGACTTCCTCAGTCGTTTATTAAAGCATCAGTGCAACATACATTTGTATTTAGAGAATTTGTGGGGATTTGATTGGTTAGAGGAAATCTATCATGGATGGGGGGGGGGGGAGAAAAGATCAAAAGTATGGACTCTGTTAGGGATGATAGGAAGAGGAGATAGTTTAGTGCTAATGATTGTAGAGTACTGTAGGGAGAAATTAGGTCAACATTCTCTCCAAATCCAACCAAAGAATGTTGACCTAATTTCCCCCTACCGTACTCTACATTCATTAGCACTAAACTACCCCCTCTTCCTATCATCCCCAACAGAGTCAATACTTTGATCTTTTCTCCCCCCCCCATCCATGATAGATTTCCTCTGACCAATCAAATCCTCACAAACTCTTCCCTCCCTCTGACTTCATCACGAAACCCCCTCCCACTAACTTTCTCTTCCTTAAATACAAATGTATGTTGCACTGATGCTTTAATAAACGACTGAGAAAGTTATGCTCAATGCAGAACGAAATATATCTCCTACATCTATTTGAATGAAATTTGGGAAATACATTGCTTATTTAAACAAAAAAAACCCCACAAAATAAGTTAATATTTTTCCATGTGACTGGAATGAAGACTATAGCAGTGAACATTAATAGAGTAAAAAATGTGTTAAGGACAATGCGTTTCGAAATTTTAGAAATAATTCACAAGTTAATATAAAATAAAACTTATCTGAATGCGTCTTTACTCGAATACACATTACCGTTTTGACAATTCCAGTGTGTCTGGCTGAGGACTTTTTTGGGGGGGGAGCTTTAAAGCTACGTGACGAAGGTTGGGGTTAGAATAAAATTTGGGAAATGGCAATCCCATATATATATATATATATAATATATATATATATATATATATATAAGTAATTGGTAATTTGCTTGAAGCATTGTTAAGTATGTTATAATATATTAATAATTTGAAAGCAATTACAATGCACATAAAAAATAAAAACAAAAAGATGTTATTTTTTGTCTTATCGATTTCAAAGTAGAACTTTATCTTCAAAGACGAATTCCAGAAATGGACGCGTTTTTTTTTATGTTGTTATTTTTTTATGTTATGAAGAGAAAGTTTATTAATAGCCAAATTAGGTCCTAGTATAAACAATAGATTAGAGTTAAACACTGAATACATAACTAATTAAAATATACGTTCCTCATAGTATATAGTACATAGTATGTACATTTCATTATACATATATCAAATGATTCATGCATAAATGTATAAATAGATGAAAATAATAAAATTGATATTGAATGAACGGCTAAATGACTATTACGGCTTTTCGCGTGGCGTTTAAAAAAAAGAACACCACGGGACGCATGTTTATAACATTAAAAAAAAAATAACGACATAAAAAAAAACACGTCCATTTCGAATTCGTCTCTGAAGATAAAGTTCTACTTTGAAATCGATAAGACAAAAAATAACATCTTTTTGTTTTTATTTTTTATGTGCATTGTAATTGCTTTCAAATTATTAATATATTATATATATATATATATATATATATTATATATATATATTATATAATTTTATTATATTTAGTTTATACTTTATTTTTTCCAGCGAAGTAATTTTTGTATTGCGACTCGTTTGTTTCATTTTTATTTTACCGACAAATGATATTCTTATTCAATTATATATACTAGCAAAAAAAATAAACACCCTCTGGGTGGTGTAAAAATCAATTTTAAAAGATATTGTCAGAGTGGGGTGGGAGTTAAAAATTCAATGTCACAGGTTTTTTTATCATAAGTAAAATCATCAAAATAATCAAAGGTGTAAAAAAGAAAACAATTTGAAATGGAAACTTAATTCTCCACCCACCCCTCAAATAAAATTAAATAATTATTTTGAATATTGTACACATACATTTTACACAAAATCATAGGTATTTATTAATTTGTAAACTTTTTAGTTAGCTTCTTGTTACGGAAAAAAGGGCGAGGGTAAAAAAAAATGTTTAAAACTGATTACAGGGTTGTTCTTTATTCTATGTATAAACGATTTTCGGTATTGTGACGTAAGTGGTGACGTAGTTTCGGTTACACACAAATGGAGACCAATCTCTAATAATAATATAATAATAATAATAATAATAATAATATATATATATATATATATATATATATATATATATATATATATATAAATAAAAGTCACTACAAGAGGAATATTAACCTACTCTGAACAAATCGTAAAATCTAAGAAGTCTGTTTGGTGTAGGGGTTATGATACTAGCCTGTCAGCTTGACAGTCCGGTTTCGAATCACGCACAGGGCGGTCTTCCTATCTATAGCTCTGCTGATGAGGCCTAGAAGGCCGAAATGTACATACAGAGATTGATTTTTCTCGATTTGTTTAGCCTTACATTTAAATAGGCATTCCCGCCTAATTAATTAATTATTAATTAATTTTCAAAATTAGGTACGACTTCAATTAAGCACATATTCTCCCAAAAATTGTCGGCAAAAAAAGCATATCAAAAACATCGTGTTTACATACTTATATATATATATATATATATATATATATATATACACACGAAAATAATCCAAAGGCAAAATCTCAAAAATATTTAGAAATCACAGAAATGTTTATTGTTAGATATCAATGATGTTGACATCATTTTAAACTTTGAACATATCTATTTTTCTATATAACCGCGATTTCTATCGATGGCTTTTGTAGGCGCTGTAAAGGTTTTTGTATGCCCATGTCATACCAGCTTGCAACCATATCGTTGGGGAGCGTTGAACGTTGACATCGTTGCAAACTCCCTACACTACTCTGGACCTTTTTTGACATCTGTGCACAATTTGCCATACACTTCCGTTAATTGGCGATTAGTTTTAATAGGTCTAATGTTTTTTGCGTTCAAAAACCGGATAACTTCCCGAACTTCACACTTAGCGATAGCGTCAATCAGGAGCTCCATCAGAAGCGACAGACGCATGCACAATAAACTCAACAGTGTTGTCAATAGCCGCACGAACAGTTTTCATGATTCCCCAGCGCTTTGGAGACCTTACTTTTGGGATTACCCCGCCCCATATATATATATATATAATATATAATATATATATATATGTAAAAAGGAATGACTTACCGGTAAAAATATTCGGTTGGTCTCAATATTTGGTTGGTATATATATATTTACCAACCCCTCCGCACGAGCAGGATGTGACACAAGATCAATTTCTTAAGCGGAGTTTAACAGGTTTGAAATCAGAGTTTTCCTTCTCCTAGACTGATTACCTAGCCATGGTTAAAGAGCCCAGTCTGCCCTGCTATTTGCCTATACCTAGAGGGAGTATTGGATTCATACCTTTCCCAAGGGTATTAGCGCAATGTGAAATTCAAACAGCTTCGTCCAGGAATTGAACTCGGGTCGACGAGTCCATTTCCCACGACTCTAACCATTAGACCACGCGCCTCCATATTTGGTTGGTATAAGTGTCACTCGGATTAGTCAGCATTATAACAAATATAAAGTGCTCAATTCGTAAGTAGAGCGGATTTATTATTATAGTGTGTACAGAAATAACCTACTCGGGTTTCACCATAATGATTTTCAGGGTTAAATCCACTGAATTAATCAAGATTATTCTTCATTAATTCAGTGGATTTAACCTTGACGATTTTATAGTAAAACTCGAGTAGGTTATTTCTCTTCACACTATAATATATATATATATATATATATATTATATATTATATATATATTATATATATATGTGTTGTGTGTCTGTATATGTGTGTGTCTGTGTGAGTGTGTGTCTCTATTTAACCTAACAAATCTTTGGAAGAATAGCAGCTGTGCCCCCAAATCAAATTAAATCACTTATAAAAGTGAATTAATTTAATTTTCATCAACTTTCTATGAAGAAAACAGAAAAGGATCGCTGACTATTATGATGTAAAATATTTTAGTTCAATGTATAGAAAACTGAATATTTGTGTTTAAATAACGTTTTGTTGTTTAATATCTATAGCAAATTAATAACACTAAAAAACTAACATTTGATACAATTGATACATACGTATACAGTATATTAAAATCCGTTTACTGAAAGTTAACTTAATATGAGAAATATACTGTTTACAGATTAGCGCAGTCAGTAGCGCACCCGCTCTTGGTAATCACAAGATTCCTGGTTCGATACCAGTCCCCGCCAACTCAGCCCAGAAATAGCACAACTTTCGTATTTTGATCTATGAGGTAAACTGGGGAACTGATGGTAGGTGTGGCGATCTACCTCAGCAAAAACAATCTCCCAGGTTTAGCCCTAACGAAAAGAGAATAGACTTCCTCGCTATCCGGCTGATATCGACAATAGGCTGTGGCGTTAGTTTCGTATTTTGCCTGGGGAGTTGTCTGCCCGTTTAGTTTGCTAGTTCCCGCGAGGGGCCTGTTATATTTAAGCGGCTGGTTTGAACGTCTCTTTCTCTTTTTCCTGTTCTCGACCTACGAGACATGGGTTAGACTCTGGTCACCCCCTCTTGTTGGGGCTTTGGCCCTTACATTACTGTAAGTGATTTATACAATATGGACTATTATTAGTCTCATGTCTGTACTTTTATGTTTTTCCCTCCTACATTTGTATGTATGTTTATGTACACCTATATATTATGTACCCTGTTTATCCATGTGCTGTACATATTAATGTTTTGCCTGTCAACCCTTGTCGGAGTTATATATCAAGTATAATATCACTTTTAACCGTACAAGGCCATTCTGTCAACTTTACTTTTACTATTTCCTCATTATAAATAAGTAATCTATTAGAAAAAATTATATGTACGTTTTGGTTCGAAACAAATGATAAAGCGAGAGGTTCTATTGTACCAGAATTTTGACACATGGCACATTTTAGCCGTTTTTTTTCTTGCTCATTTTAGCGTGATTACGGTTTAGCTCAGTCAGTCGAGCATCCACCTACGAATCAATATCGGCCCTTGCCAACTCAGCTCATGGGTAGCACAATTTGCGTAATCTGATCTGTGCGGTAAATTGGGGAACTGACTTTAGATGTGGTGCCTCACCTCATCAAAAAATCTACCTCATCTAGCGCTAGTAAAAAGGGAATAGACTCTTATGCTGTCCGGCTGATACCAGAAATAGGCCACTCCGATAACTTTTCTTTTACTATTTCATTATTATAATTCAGAAATTCAGAGAAAATTTAGGCTCCCTCCTTTTTTCTAAATATCAAAATGTGTGACAGTTTACAATTTAATTATTTTTATGAAATTTTAAAGAAATATTTAGGATCTGTCGTTCTGAAATTTTGGCCATACTTATTCCAATCTATATTAACTCGAGAATCAGAACATTACCGAATAATCCAGTCATGCGCAAATAGCCCGATTTACTCCCCAAGTGCGAGCTGATTTCGTGACGTTATTACAGTTTTATGTATTTCGAATCGGATCTCGTTGAGGGAAAACGAAAATGTTCTCTACTGAAGATCGAAAAACTAATCAACAATAGTAATAATATAATTACAAGTACGACCAGTGAAAATTGCTCGAGGTAGCTGTTTCTTATTACGACTAAAACACCAAATTATTCATACGAGATACGTCTGACAAGTACGAAGCAATTGGCCATTAACAAAAAAAAAAAAAAAAAGAAAAAAAAGAAAAAAAAAAAAAAAAAGACTACCTCGTGCAATGGCGTCTAAGTCCCTCATCAAGATACTCTTCTTAGGATATCACTCACTCATCCAAAAGCATTTTCAGTTTTTTTAAAGGATCGCCATCAGTTGCTTTGTTACGTTTTTTTTAAATCTCATCTAGTGTGCTTCAGCGGAAGTCTTATATTTGGAGAATGCCATGAGTCACTGTAAGCCAAATTGGAACTGAAAATATTTATATTAACGCAGTAAACTAGCACAACGAGAATACAAAGTTAAGCATGACTGGGTTGAGAAGGAAATCTTCTGGGAATTATGCAAAAAACTAAATTTTGACCATACAACAATATGGTATATGCATAAACCAGAACCTGTTCTTGAGAATGAAACACATTGTATTCTCTGAGACTTTGTGATTAAGACGGATCACCTTATCCCAGCCAGAAGTCCTGACATAGTATTGATTAAAAAAAAATGCAAAAGAAAAAGAGAACTAGTCTACCTCGTCTAAAACACAAAATAATTGAAACGACTTATTATTTTTACAGTGAATAAATACGTTTAGATTTTTAAATCAAGAACGCATAAGAAACTTTACCTAAGAGATGGAAAGACCATTGGGTTCAATGCGTTTTCATGGAGGAAGGCCAAATGGAATTCTTTGACAAGTGTATCATGGTCAGCTGAATAATTGGTTGATTCTGAAAGAAAGAAAACATTACATCTAATAAAGATGAAAAGTACTAATCCGTATGATTTCATCTATTGTCATGTCATCAATAATGTCAAACAAAGCAAATTGAAGGAAATAAATCGTTGAGAAGGAAGACTGAATTATGCAATTCTTTTAATTAGAATCTACTTTAAGATATTGATATTTTATTGCATTAATTCTTTGCAAAGTCATTTTGTGTAGATTTGTTGACTTTAGCAAGTTTAAAAAGTAAATGTGATTCTTATGGTGAGGTACACGTCCAGTAGAAAGATTTTCTGGATATTTATGACATTTAGAGATTGAATATATATATATATATATATATATATATATATATATAATATGGGAGTAAATATGGAAATAAATCCGACAATATTAAGAAATTTGAAAAAAACAAAAACAAGTGTTCCAAAAATAAGATGAATTTATTTATCGACGCTTAAACGTTTCAGTTTCTTTAAACCTTCATCAGGATGCATTTCTTCGAGTTACGTCACGCGTCATGACGTCTTCGCGTGTGCGGATCGCGACTCGTCTTTCAAAATAATAACGCTGTGTGACCTGATTCAGGTTGGAAGATAGAAAAAGAAAGAAAGAAAAATCGGAAGTTAAAATCTTCCGATCGTTTGGGTCAGAATTACAGGGCCGCGATCGAAATATGACCTGATCTAGTTTTGAAATTAGAAGAAAGAAAGAATTAATAAACGGAAATATAACTCGCTGGCCGACTTCAGCCGTAGATCCAAAACAGATGGGCGATCCGAAAATGACTCGACGGGGAGTCGAGGCGATAGTGGCCGGTAGTAAAATCTCAAGTAGGTCGGAACTCCCAGAAGTGAGGGAAGCGTTCTTAGACGAGTCTTTGATGTATCAGACTTTTAGTCGCGGGGAAAAGATAAATCTTGTTTTATAGATTACCGGAACATGAAGAAACCAGGATTAAGAGAATCTATTGTTTTTATGTTTCCCTATGGCTGGAGAATGGAGATAAACTCTTGTTGGAATCGACATTAAAAAAAGGGTCGAATGTATTTAAAAAAAACACATTCAAGTGGCCGGAAGATATGGTACCCGATTGGTGGGCGGAAGTAAATTTGATTGGCTCGTTGAACAAGAGGAAGGCGGTTCCCTTCTTGGGTGGGTGGAGCAGAAAAATTCCCGATGTTTCATGCCGACGGAAATAAAATTGTTCGGTCGGAGTATTATTTAACTCAGACGTTTTTGGCTTGAGGAGCAGAAGAGGCCGAATAGGCAGATGAGGCCAAACGGGCAGATGAAGTTGTGATCGCTTGAGAATCGGGCTAGCTGACAAGATTAACGCAATACGGAGAGCCGAGAGTAACTGACTTCAGCTAAGACATTTTGAAAACTTAGTCAACTTACGAACTGTTTTGCACATAACTTTGCAGAAGACCAGAAGTATTTAATTACGGGCATCATCCCACCAACCTTGAGAAGTAATTATTTGTATTCTTATATTTTCGAATATAAATGTTGTTGATTTTTTAAAAAAAAAAGATTCGTTATTCTTTTTTTCATGTGACCAATCGGCCGCCATTAATCTCGGAAATCAGTTTCTATAGCATATTTCTAGTCGTTTGAGATCTTAGCAAACGTGGGGCATTCGGCTAGATTTTCAGCAAATATAGATACCCTGCAATCCGTGGTTGATGCAGAAAATCCGATCTTGACGGCCAATTTCGGAGATTCTGTGAGCCCTTCAGCTCGGGAGTGACCGACGGGTTATAGCTGAACAAATACAGTTACACAACAACAAAAAAAATTATAAAGATTTTTATCTCCTGTCATCTATAAAACATCCATCAATTTCTTCACCCCTTAATACATCCTGATAAAGGTTTAAAGAAACCAAAACGTTTAGGCGTCGATAAATAAATTCATCTTATTTTTGGAACACTTGTTTTTTCAAATTTCTTAATATATATATATATATATATATATATATATATATATATATATATATATGTGTGTGTGTGTGTGTGTGTGTGTGTGTGTGTGATAATATAGTAAGCTATATTTATGAGTAAATAGTACTCAATATAATGGATAGACCATTTATATTTAACTTAGGGTAGCGTGGACATGAAATCAACGGCGCTTGGTTACTGACATTTTCTCGGTTAAGCGATTTTCAAAACAAGTTCCCTTATTGGAAAATTGCACAGGCGATAAACACGCAAATACACTAAAATTAAACGGGTTACACGCTTACGCACACATACACACGGATTAAACACAGATTTAGGATTTCTCAGCCCGTATAAATATTTCTCTATCACGAAACAACCAGTACAGCAGAGGGCACAGAATGCAAACACAATCTCCTTCAATCACAAAAAACATCAACACGGACAATGATGACAGCCAAGACATATCAATAAGCATGCCGACATAAAAAACACAGACAAGCTGTTGCAAAAAAAAAACCATACAAACGAGTAGTCGCAAAAAAGTAACAAGGAGATCCAAACTCTATTGCCCTTATCATATGAAGGTCTTAGAGTCCTGACTATGACGTTAAACTCTATCTGATGGGGAAGTTCCAATTCTGGAGCACTTGGGAATGTGGAGTACCCCTTCATCATCATTGCTCCCGAGTAGTAGTACTTGTTAGGGTCCCATCTATGAGTTAAATAGAAAAAATGAGTTAAGAAATGTGTTTAAAAAATTGAGTTTAAAAAGAAAATCAAGAATGAATCAAACAAAAGACTTCGGCATAAAATGATCCAATAAGGGTTGGCATGCCGTAAAATTCAACCAACCAACCGACCAACCAACCAACCAACTAACCATAACCCATGTATGTTGATATGCCATTAAACAAAGAAAACGAATCAAACTTTACGTCTATTTGTTTTTTGTTTTTTTTTACGGCCGGATCGGAGGTAGGTTAAAACACCAATATAGTGAGTGGTACCGTTCCGTCGCCATGTGTCTACTCTTTTCTTTTTTCCTAGTGTGAACTCGATGTCGTCTCTTTGTCTCGTCTATGTCTCTGGAAATTTCGTTAAAAATTCCCGAAATGCGACCTTAATGTGACCAACTTTTGCATGTTAGTTTAATGTTATTTGGAGTGTCACATGATCAGCACATTTACGTTTTGAAGACATTTTCGAATTGATTCTCATATGCAAATCAATTGGGAATTCTTCGTTTGTTGGTAATGGAGAAGACGACCAGAAAAATGCCAAACAGAGGAAATAAAATCAGTTTCAATAAAAGACTCTCGTAGTGAACATTACATTTTTTTTTTTTTACGAGGCTGAATTATTTCCCTTGTGTCCTGTACCGTTTTGTTTGCGGCTATTGATTACACGACTCTAAAGAGAGACAATGCGTCGATTTTTTTCTCTCGTCGAGAAGAAAATAAATATTAGATTGATGCAAAAAGTTTTTGTTCTGTTAAAATTTGATATTGGTTGGTTTAAGGCATATCATATTGTTCGGTGATATGCCGAAGTCATTTTGAAAATTTTCGTCTCCAGTACAATATTTATTTTCATAATGATCTTTAAAGAGGCAACGATTTCATATTTAGTTGCACTGTCAATGGTTTAAGCGTCAATGTATCAAAGTAATTAAGATAACTTTAAACATTGTGTCTACTAGCAAGAATATGCGAGCCCCGGACGTATTTTTAAATTTTAATATAATAAAATATATCAAATTAGAAAGAACAGAGAAGACAACCAGAAAATCCCAATCAAGAAAATAAAATCAGTTGAAATAAAAAAAAACTCCCGTAGTGAACATTAATTTTTGTTTACCGGGCGAAATTATTTCTGGGCTGTTTTGGTCGGATTACCCGACACGAATGGGCAACACCTACACATTTTTGTGCCTACGTTGTGTCAATGTACACCTGCATTTTTCGGATGTCAAAGGTCAGTTCAGTGCGTTCAAGGGAATATCCTGTTTTGTTTTCAGGCCCCAGTGCATTTCCTTCACTCACAGGCCAGTTATTAGCATCTGGTCATCTAAATGGCACAAGGCAAGATATCCCCCAGCATCCCAAGTTGGTTTCCAGACACCAAACATCAAAGAACTGTTAGCCAACTCAACGTCAGGTCAGCAACCGGATTCGAACTTCTCCACGTAGCAGAGAAGATGAGATAAGTATACAACTATTATTTTTACAATCAACACGTCATCACTCCATTCCGACGCACAAGAGCGTAACTCATGCCCACAAATTACATATAACGAACTTGATGTCTATTGCATGTCATGAACAAAGGAAGGCAGAGGTTATAGCTATGATAACTTTAAATGTTATGTCTATTTAAATAAGGCTCGACGAGTTCATTTCTTACGACAATAACAGTTATGTATTTGATTACCTCCTCGTTATATAATGTTAGTTTCTCTAGAAGAAGAAGAAGAAGAAGAAGAGAAGAAAGAGAGAGAGAGAGAGAGAAAGAGAGAGAGAGAGAGAGAGAGAGAGAGAGAGAGAGAGAATTTGAAATATATTTCTACGTTAAAGTTCACAAGCAGCAACTGGTAACTTAAATTAGGTCAAACATTCACTTTCTTAGAAAACTTACAAAATGATTTTAAAGTTTTGTCCGGTCGTATTTATTTATTTATTAAAAAAAAATTATTCGCTTTGCTAACTCACTTTTCCCTAATCTCAATTATCTACCCGGAGCTGAATGGGTGACACAACGGGTCACGTTTGTCTAGTACTTTATAAATAGAATGTTGCTTAACATTGAGCTTAATGATGACTGAATATATAAATTTTGCAGCCATTGGTTCATCGTTTACTAAAATGGTTGGTTGGCTGGTTGGTTGGATTTTACGGCACATTAAACCTTGGTTATTTTATGCCAAAGACGTTTGTGTTATTTATTATTGTTGGATATTCAGATTTAAAAAATCATTTTTAAGCACATTTTTAAAACTCATTTTTAAAAATCTATTTAACCACTACTGCTCCAGGTGTGATGGCAATGAAGGGCTACTCCACACTCCCAAGCTCCAGAATTGGAACCTCACCACTAGATGCACTTTAACGTCATACGCAGGACACTTAGACCTCCAGTCACCTCCAGGGTTGGGGGGTGCCATTAGACTAACACGGTCGGTACACTCATATAGGTGCTAGGGCTTGACGTGATCAGCTGATTGATTAGAGAGAGCAATTTCGACCGCCGGCGTAGCCCAAATAAAGGTATAAGTGGGATGTTGCAAGTTATGGACTGCTCAGCCACTAGGATTCCGTCCTTAAGCCTCACGAGTCACCACCCATGTCTATTTGGGGGATTTTACCCCTCTGGAGAGGTGCAGTCAGCGTATTCTCCTGCCCCAGCCAAGCGGAGGACGCATATGTTTTGCTAGAGTTATTAAATAAAACTAGTCTTGATTAAAAGAGGAAAGTAAAGTTTAACAATATTAAAAGATATTTTGAATATTTGGGTTCGTTTCCTTGTTTAATGGCATATCAACCTTCGTGAGTTATTCAATACCAAACATCTCGTTGAAGAACAGTAGTGGTACTACAAAGTTAAAGGTCAAACTGGGGTGTTGCAAGTTATGAACCTCTCAGCCACCAGGATTCCATCCTTAAGCCTCACGAGTTGCCACCCCCAGCCAAGAGGTAGCTCTATTGGGGGTGTCTTATCTATCTGCAGAGATGTAATCGGCATATTATACAGCTCTAACCGAGAGAGTTATTAGCATAATGGCTACTGGGCTAGTCTAGCAGACTTGTGAGTTCGATTCTCTCTGATGTCCTAGACTTCTGATCTTGTAGAAAACTAAGCTAATTAAATCACTACAACTTTTAATAACCACCAACTTGTTATAAAATAAAATTACTTTTTTCTTGGACTTTGAAATAAGTTTTTAATGGGCGTCGCGCGGTGTAATGCTGGGCAAGTTTGATTAATAAATAAAAAAGTCATAGGGTTGGCCTAAAGTCGGTATCAGCCAGACAGCGAGGAGTCTATCCTCTTTTCACTAGCGCTAGACCAAGGAGATTATTTGGTCCCTTATAGTATGTGGCCTACCTTTTGATTCTGTTATAGTATGTGGCCTAGCAGGTTTGAATGTGTCCTACCTCAGTAAGAGTATATTTATAGATATAAGTAGTAGGCAATTTATTGAAACTAATTATTTTTCTAATATATTCAATTTCAAGAAATGCAATTCAGTCATAAGCTGTATATAGTAATAAGAATAATTAAAAAATAATTTATCCATAATTTATATGAATCAGAGACCTATTTAATTCTAAAATATTCTAAAATTTTGAAATAGGGTAAGGTTAGGGGTTAGGGTTAGCAGTTATTATTATAACTTTATAATATGTTTTTATGGTAGACCACATACATAAGAGAGCCATGATTTCGTAGACCACACTCAAAAGTAGGCCACATACTATAATGGTACCGATTATTTTTTAGCGTCTGTGGTGGAGTGCCACATCAATCATCAGCTTCTCACTTTACCGCACGGATCCCAGTGCTACTCATACGATGAGTTGGCGAGGGCCGTTATCGAACCAGGAACCTTGTGGTTCACAGGCGGACCCACTACCGACCGAGCTAAACCTTAGACTAATAATCCGTTAATAACAAGTTCGAGTCTTATTGAACGCTTCATACATCAGGCCTTGTGCCAAAAGTAAGCAAAGTTTATTAGATAATTGAAATATATTGTTAATATTAGTTTCTTTTCTTTTCGTATTGATTGGTTTATAGTTAAACACACGTTTTTATTTAAAGGATCATACTTGTAAAATCAATGATTCCCACGCATAGCTCTATTAGATATTAGCTGTGCATTCGTCGTTACCCGGGATTTAATAAGTTAAAAATAAATGTCCTATCTATATTCATATATAGATTAATTATGGCGGTGCTGGTCTAATGGTTAGAGTCATAGGAAATGGACTCGTCGACCCGAGTTCAATTCCTGGACGAAGCTGTTTGCATTTCCCATAGCGCTAATATCCTTGGGAAAGGTATGAATCCATATATTCTCTCACCAGCTATGGGTAAATATTTGGACAGACTGGGCTCTTTAACCTTGGCTAGGTAACCAGTCTAAGAGAAAGAAAACTCTGAATTCAAACCTGCTAAACTCCGCTTAAGAAATTGACCTTCTGTCACATCCAACTCATGCGGAGGGATTGGTATATATATATATATATATATATATATTAATTAAAATCCCTTTTCTATATGTTTGTTTTATTATCTTATATTCTTAATATATTCTTGTTTTGAAGTTGTTTATTTTCATTATTATTATTATTATTATGTTTGTTTGAATTTTTTCTTTTCTTTATCTTTTTTTACTCTTTATTATGCATTTCCTTATTTATCTAAACATTTTCAATATTATTTTTAATATATCATTTATTTTTACCCCCATTATATTTGTATTTTTTTATTGAAAATTAGGCGTGAAAAGTTTTTATATTTAGGGATCTCTTCAATGTAACACACGTTTTTATTTGAAGGATCATACTTGCAAAGTCAATGATTCCCACGCAGAGCTCTATTAGATATTAGCTGTGCACTTCGTCGTTGCACGGACAAAAATAGGGTGTGGATCTTATTGAACCTTGGCCTTTGCTAGTGTCCACCAATTCTTTAATAAAAGGACGTGTGCTCGTTGTTTTACCAATAAATAAACATATATACATACATACATATACACACACGCGCTATATATATATATATATATATATATATATATATATATATATATATATATATATATAATAGGTGATCAAGTATTTCCTTGATAGGATTTAAATTTAAATAGATTAAATCAAATGTACATATAAAGATTTGCGTATATATATATATATATATATATATATATATATATATATATATATATATATATACGGTGTATTATGAATAAATAAATGAAGAGATATTTTAGTTCAGATATAAATTTCTTTGGGATTTTTTGCCTCTTTCAGACTGATTTTTACTAATTTGAAGATTTCCTATCTGGTCTTATTGCTGTGTGATACGTGAAAATCATAGCAATAAGACCGGATAAGAAATATTCAAATTAATAAAAATCGAAAAGAAGAAGGAAGGTCGAAATAAATTTATATCTGAACTGAGGTATCCCTTTATTCCCCATATATATATATATATATATATATATATATATATATATATATATACATTACTTTAATAATGTATTATCATCAACTTTAGTTTGTTAATAAGAAAATTGAATAAAATTCGAAGCTTTGAAAATTTTGCCCATTGTAATTCTTTCACTCTCGAAAGACAATACGTAAGTACATACGCACCTGCTAGCTACCTCCCACTCCCATTCCACTGATATGATCGATTACCATACAAACCAACATACATACAACGGACAGAAAATAATCTTTCTTTTTTATATATAGATCCTTCTTTTTGGTAATTTTTAAAAATTCTGGTAAATACATTCCAATATCTTATTACATATTTTTTTCTAAATAGAAAAATAAGTATTGGTTTGGTTTGGTTTGGTTTGTTTTACGGCATATCAACCTCGGTGGGTCATTTAATGCGACAAAGTTGTGAAATAAATTCATTTTAATGCATAATACATTTTGTTTATCAACTCATGTTTTTCTATTTAACCCTACCAGGTACTACCACTCCAGGTCAGAGTGGACCAGGGAGCAATGGTGATAACCTTCAACCTGGAACCTCACCATCGGATAGAGTTTAACGTCATTCCCAGGACATGTAGACCCTCAGTCACCGCCTTCTAGTACCCATATGATAAAAAGGGTTGGGGCTTGCCATAAGGGCAATAGGGTTGGGAAAATCATATAGGTGCTAGGGCTTGCCGTGGAGAATTGCAAGTTATGAACTGCTCATCCACCTGGGCTCTATCCTTAAGCATCACGGGTCGCCACCCACGACCAACAAGTGGCCCCATTGGGGGAGTCTTACCCCTCTCAGAGGTGCAGTCGGTGCATTCTAACGCCCCAGCCGACAGGGCGGAATAAGTGTTAGATTATAATTTTGTTTTCTTTCATGATGTATTTGAAATAAAATCAGCACGTGCTTAAGCTTCGCCCATTTCCTGCCTAACTTTTTATGACACCCCCTTTTAACGGCGCTATTTTTAGTTCAAGAATAAATCTAATTCGAGTCACCTCGTTGTTTATCTTCTCTCTCTCTCTCTCTCTCTCTCTCTCTCTCTCTCTCTCTCTCTCTTCTGGTTGTATTTTCTTATTTCAACACGCTTTATTTATTCATTAAGAAACTTAACAATAAGATCTGAGTTTTTTTTTTACCTTCAAAAATGGAGAAGCAATCTTTTTGGAGTTCGAAGTGATCATCTGGTAAAGTGTAGACGTAGGCAAAGACTTTTCCTTTATCCAAAACCGTTTCGGATTTTCGAAGGTTTTCCATTTCACGTCGCAGTTCATTGTGGGGTGTACCTAAAATAAAAGTGTCGGTAAATCTTTATAAGATGATATCGATATGTTCTACAAATGTCAAATAAATTGGGAGTCTCAAATAATCCTTTTTAGTAAATGTAACTTATGATTTAGGGTTCAGATTCAGTGAAGAAAATAGAAAGGAAAATATTTGGGGAAAATATTTGGGAAGAAAAATCTTGTTGGAATGTCACCACCCAAGGCCAACATTCTAGGAACAATTTACAACATGCAACAAAAACTATTTTAATAAGTCCAGTGTAATAAGTAGTAATAAGTAATTGAGAGTTACTTGCCCTGTTTTAGTATTACCTCCCCTTTGTGTAACTCTTTGATGTTCTGAGAGTATATAAACTCTCAGTAAACTGTAACAGTATTCTAAGTAGAATAAAGCTTTCTGAAGCTTAACCGTGTTGTGTTCGTTTATTATTACACCCAGTTTAACAAAGTTGACAATTGTGAATGAATAATTGTAATTCAATTGTAAATAATTGTAATTCAATGTGAATAAATAATTGTAATTCAATTGTGTAATTCAATTGTGAATAATAATTGTAATTCAATTGTGAATAATAATTGTAATTCAATTGTAAATAATTGTAATTCAATTTGTAATGTAAAATTGTAATTAATTGTAATTCAATTGTAATAATTGTAATTCAATTGTGAATAAATAATTGTAATTCAATTGTAAATAAATAATTGTAATTCAATTGTAAATAATTGTAATTCAATTGTGAATAATAATTGTAATCCAATTGTAAATAATGTAATAATGTAATTCAATTGTAAATAAATAATTGTAATTCAATTGTAATAAATAATTGTAATTCAATTGTGAATAAATAATTGTAATTCAATTGTAAATAAATAATTGTAATTCAATTGTAAATAATTGTAATTCAATTGTAATAATTAATTGTAATTCAATTGTAAATAATAATTGTAATTCAATTGTGAATAAATAATTGTAATTCAATTGTAAATAATAATTGTAATTGTAATTCAATTGTGAAATAAATAATTGTAATTCAATTGTAAATAATTGTAATTCAATTGTAAATAATAATTGTAATTCAATTGTGAATAATAATTGTAATAATTGTAAAATAATAATTGTAATTCAATTGTAATAATTGTAATTCAATTGTGAATAAATAATTGTAATTCAATTGTAAATGTAATTCAATTGTAAGTAATTCAATTGTAATAATTGTAATTCAAGTAACAATTGTAATTGTAATTTGTAACAATTGTAAATAGTAATTCAATTGGAGCCATTTTTATAAACATTAACAGATGATAAATCAGCAAATTAAGGGTCTCCCAAGTTCAGTGGTTAAAGCAGCAGGTTTAACTTATAAAGCTTTCCATTGGTAAAAATTGCTTATCCTTTTATCGTCTCTCGCTCTGGCAAAAAGATTTTTTTTTTAAGTTGTTTTATTTCGAATGTTTCTACCTGGAAGGAAACATGTTTATACTTACTTTACCTACATTCAACTATGTTTGACGTGACATTTTTATAGGTGAGTCATGTGATAACATCAAAAGAAAAAAAAAAGCGAGGATAGGAAATAAAAGTACAGCCCAACCTTTCAGTTTCAGGTAAACTTAATATTTATTTGTCGTTGGATGATAGATTTATAGGTGTGGCACGACTTCAACATCAAAATAAAAAGCCAAGTTAAGAAAACCGAAATTGAATGCTATTCTATTTGATGTTATTTTTCCCCCCACAAACATTCATGAAGAAATGTGGCATAATGGTTATCGTCTTAAGTAATGGACATGACGAGCCGAGTTCAAATCCTGGATGACGCTGATGCCGTTTCACTTTGCGCTAATGCTTTTGGGAAAGGCATAAATCAATTTCTTCTCTCCCTCACCCCCAACTTCCGGGGAAATAAAATCACTTTTCTCGTTCCGGACATCTAGTAACAAAAGACATTAAAATATCAGACTGGAATGCCAAAGACTTTTCCATTATGGACATAAAAGAATAACCGAGGCAGTTGTGATAAAAAGCTAGTAAATAAGTAGTAAAGTAGACAGAGTGGCCTATTGTCGGTATCAACCAGACGGCGAGGGAGTCTATCTCCTTTTCGCTAGCACTAGACCAGTGAGATTGTTTCTGCATCTGAGGTGGAGCGCCATACCTACCATCAGCTCCCCACTTTACCGCACAGATCCAAGCCGCGCTATTCATACACTGAGTTGGCGAGGGCCGGTATTGGACCCAGAACATTGTGGTTCTGAACCGGATGCTCTACCGACCGAGCTAAACCGTAATCTTAAAAAAAAATACAAGAAAATACAAGATAAAAATTAGAATTACCTTTCTTTGGTAGTAAACAATTAGGGGCTGAAACAGATGATGCTGAATTGTGCGTCACCTGACGCACGAAACTTCCGACTTCTTTCTTCACAAAGACATTGATCAGCTTTCTTACTCCAGGCAAAAGACACACAAGATTCTGGGCTAAATCAACCAATTTAACTTGGCCTGATTCAATCCAGACTTTGAATAAGATGATCACAAACACGGCGAAAACAGTGTGCTCGATATATTCTAGTAGCAACCACATTTTACAAATGATAAACAAAGGACAAGTCTGTTCTCATTGCCTCAGCTTAGAGATTAGCAATGCTTTATCCTACTTTTTTGTTATCTTTGTCAAGGAGTTGTTAAACCTAATTCGAGCGTATTTATAGTTGGTAGAAATACCTGAATAGCGTACTCATCCTTTCGGCGGGACTTAGAATGCACTAACAGTAGACCCTGCATAGGGAAAAAAAGTCCATCTCTAAAAAAGAAGGGCGTCTTTGATATATTTTACTAACATCTTCACACGAGAAGGATGGTTTGGTTTGGTTTGATTTCTTTGTTTGATACAAATGTAGAATAGCGCGCAAGAGATAATATTAGAATCGCATTTTACGTATTAATAGCATTAGATTACGGAAACGCTCGAAGAAGCCTAACCCTATCTCTAAGTCTAACACTGACTCTAACACTAACCCTAAGCCTAAAACTAATCCTAACTCTTACTCAGACCCTAATCCTATGGTCTCAAAGGTTTCGGGTATTTCCGTGAAATGTAATAAAATATAATACTTTTTATACGCAATCTAATGATATTATCTCTTGCGTGTTATTCTGCATTAGTAGCCTTTGTTTAATAGCATACACAACTTTTGTGGGTTATTTAATGCCGAAACAATCTTGTAGAAGAACAGCAGTGATACTATTTAACTTATGAGGGACGAAGCGGTTTATACCTTTCCTAAGGGTATTAGTCAGAAAGTGAACGTAATTTCTTGACTGAAGGTTGAAGCAGGTTAGAACGGTGTCACAGTCCTGGAGATTAACCACTACGCCCTGGTGACTCCCCCTTCTCCTCGACTGGTTGCTATAATAAGGTTAGATAGTACAATTTGCTCAACTATTTACACATAACTGGAGGGAGAATAGTTGGATTCATACCTTTCCCAAGAGTATTAACATTATGTGAAATGCTACCTGCCTCGTCCAGGATTTGAACTCTTGTCGCCGTATCCATTTCCTATGACGATAACCATTACACACTAGTGCTCCTGGGTATGATATAAAAATTAATTTGGTGGTGAGGCCACTTTCAAGAGTTCTTGGTCTGATGAACGCATTGGCGGGAAACTGGCATTCATACCATTAAACAAGTACAAAATGACGTTAATGCAACCGGGCCAATAAACCCTTTCACTCCTACTGGGACAGCGGTGTCCCTATTGAATTTCAAAAGAAATGAACAGACAATTGAGCCCCATCCCCGTTAAAAAAAACAACCACAAAGAAACCGTATGGACTCGAGCAGAATAAACAGAATTATCTATACTAACTGGACGGCACGGTCGGCTGTGGCGTTAGAATGCACCGACTGCACCTCTGCAGAGGGGTAAGAGTCTTTTTGTCTCTGAGGAGGAGTTCCACAGCTACCATCAGCTCCCAACTTTACTGCACAGATCCCAGCATTGTGGTGAGTTAACGAGGGCTGGTATCGAACTTAGAAGCTTCTGGTTCCCGAAGTGGATGTTCTACCGACTGAGCTAAACCGATAAATAAAGGAGGTGATTGTGGTTTAACGGTTATCATCAATAGAAATGGACTCGTTCATTACGACAAACCAATAGCACCCTTTTTCACACACACACACACACACACACACACACACACACACACACACACACACACACACACACACACACACACACACACACACACACACACACACACACACACACACACACACACACACATTGATATTGATATAAGTAAGTCAAGTCGTCGGATGATCTAAAGTCGATCAGCGAGACAGTGAAGGACTCTATCACCTTTTCACTAGCGCTAGACCAAGGAGATTGATTTTGCGTCTGTGATGGAACAGTACACCTACTGCCAGCTCCTTACTTTACCGCACAGGTCCCTGTGCTACCCATACTGTTGCAGATTGACTGTTTGTTTTGCGCGGGAAGTCGAAAAGACAAAGGAAAATTGAACTGAGAAGACAATGTCTAAAGGTAGACAGAGGGTCTGGTGTGACAAAGGACTCATCTGGACAAACGCGAATTTGAACAAAGAGAAAGGACTTCCGGTCAAGGAACAAAAGAATGTGTGGGCGGTCGTCAGTATTTAAGCAGGTCATCAGGTAGCCAAAGGAGACCCCAGAGAGACGGCGAAGAAAGCACAAGGTGTCTGACCGTTGATACGGTCGAGCGCTGCTGCGAGCAGTGAGGCTCGCCCACCACCTTCCACCACACCAGCAGTGGTAGTGCCCATGATCCATGCCGTCACCCAACCCACCACGAGGTGAAAGAAATAAACGTTAAAAGTCTTACTACTACATATGTCTACGTGTGAATCCTTATACTCCATTACTAACACATACGACCCAGCAACAGTATATAACATGTACTATTTTGTGGCCTGAGTAGAGCACTATGCATCAATACACTGGGTTGGCGAAGGCCGATATTGAACCAGGAACCTTGTGATTCTAGTCGGACACTCTACCGACTGAGCTAAACCGGAGTTTGCTATATTTATAAGTAAATAGTGCTCATTATCATTGATAGAGCATGTATATCTAAGTTAGGGCAGCGAAGACATAAAGCACTTAGTTTGAAAATCGCATCAAGAAGAAACTAAGAATTAACAAGCGACATTGACTATGTCTTCGGTACCGAAATGTTCCCCTACTGGTAGAGCTCTCTGAAGGGGAATTTAGCTGACGGTCCACGCCTTATGCTTAAAACAATACTCTCCTCTTAAACTGATATGAGCTCTCTCTCTGGTGATCTTGACACATATAACCATGTATGTACTTATCAGTTAAATTCTCATTCGCTTTTACGTTGACCGGTGGTTAAAACTGATGAATAGGCCCGGTTTCGATCCTGACTGGAGGTAGCCTGTGAAGTCTATCCACGCTGTGGAGATGTGATGCGTCGAAATACAGTTTCTGTGGATGACTAATATATATATATATATATATATATATATATGGAGAAAGGTAGTCAAACACGAGATGTTATGGAAACTGGATGTTTATTGTAGACGATGCAACCTTTCAGTCTCTTATTAGACCATCTTCAGGACCTGGATACAGTACTCGCTTCAATGATGGGCATTCTCTAATAAGAGACCGAAACGTCGCATCGTCGACAATAAACATCCAGTTTCCATAACATCCCGTGTTTGTCTACCTTTCACCACATACTGTCGGATTAACCTCCTCACATTTCTCCCATATATATATATATATATATATATATATGTGTGTGTGTGTGTGTGTGTGTGTGTGTGTGTGTGTTTACTAATACCTACGTACGAGTAGAATGTGACATATGGTCAATTTCTTAAGCGGAGTTTAAAAGGTGTGAATAAAAATCCTGGGTGAGGCAGTTTGCATTTCACGTGGCGCTAATACCAATGATCCTCCTCCAGCTGTGGTTAAATACTTAATATCATGTTTCGGATTTATGATTGTATATTATTTAATATAATTTTAGAGGCAAGAGTTTTCAATTTACATGTATAAAATTCATGGTGGTGACAAAATTTCAAATCGTTTAATTAAGTTGCAGATGTGACCGTTGAATCACAATCATGTGCTTCTTAAGGAATATAAAAAGAAGATGTGGCTCTTTGGAAAACTGTACAAAGGAAAACCTAATTAATTCCGATGGGAAGATTCATTTCTCATTGCTTTCATCGATGCTGATGAGATAAATGGACACTCGTTATTTCAAGAACAACTTCCAGCTAAAAACACATGTAATTTGTAATAAGTACCCACGAAAAATAAACAGAATCTTAATATAATGGAGACTCATTGTCTGTCTGTCTGTAACCGAAAACACCTCACTGCTTACGTCAGGAATTAATCTTCTATTAATAATGGAGATTCGCTTTCGGTTTTTGTCTGTAACAAAAATTACGTCACTGCTTACGTCACATTACCCAAAATCGTCATAACATAGAATAAATACACTCAAAATTTGAACATGTAACATTAGACAGTCCTCATTGTTTTTTAAAACAAGTTTTAATAAATACATGACTGGTATTATATATCTATATATAGTTTGTTTTATTTTAATACATATTTAAAGTTTACATTTCAAATTGTTTTATTTTTTAATCCTCTAATGATTGATGGTTTTACTTACTTAGGGTACAAACTCGCTGACATTGAATTTTTTACTCCCACCCCTCAGGCAATATGTTTCAAAAATGTATTTTTACATCGCCCGGAGGTGTTTTTTATTTTGTACTAGTAAATTAAACATTCATTGATAAACTTAAGCCAAAATCATTAATACATAGAACAAATCATATTTATTAACGAGGTCTCCATGAAAATCTGAGTTAGATTTCCTCAAAACAGCCCATGTTAATAGTGCATTTAAAATCCTGGTTTAAACAAAACCGGGTTTAATAAATAATTATTTGGTATTATTGATCTCTAAGATCCACTCTGTTTGGGATTTCTTTTCCCTCCTTCTGCGCCAGGCTTTTGGTAAATCAACAGAAGGAGTCTACCTTCACACAAGGACAGATGGAAATCTGTTGAATCTCAGCCGTCTAAAAGCAAAAACAAAGGTCAAGCAATTTGTCATTCGGGACATGCTATTTGCTGATGATGCAGCAGTGGTAGCACACTCTCAGGAGCACCTGCAAACACTCATGGACCAGTTCACGCAAGCCTGCCAGGACTTCAGCCTGACCATTAGTATAAAGAAAACCAAGACTATGGGTTAGGGAACTGGAAATCCTCCCTCCATCACCATCAACAGCTACACCCTGGAAGCCGTAAACACCTTCGCTGCCTTAGACGTGTACTGGGCATCACCTGGAGAGACAGGATCACTAACACAGCAGTCCTAGAGATAGCTCAACTCCCCAGCCTGTACTCTCTACTGAGACAACGTCGTCTCCGATGGTTGGGTCATGTACGTCGGATTGTTTTATTCTCCAATGTATTAAAATCAATTCTATTAATGTTTTTATATAGAAACCAATTAAAATATAATCAAAATAAATGTAATATTTTATTTGCCTTCTTATTTAATTTCCTTTGTCTTTCTAATTTAATATATTTCATTACATTAAAACTGAAATACTTACGCCCGGAAGGCACATATTCTTGCTAGTCTAAAAAAATGTACGTATTTTTTAAGAATCTTTTTCTTTCTAAATTGTGTATTGACTTGCGGGGCACCCCACAAATGTATTTCAATTATTATTTCCATATCCACTTCATATTATACGCATGTATTTCACACAAACCATACAAGTAACACGAACAAGACATACTGGGCAGTGTTGGAGAAGTAAGGACGAACTCATAAGTGATATTCTTCTATAAACACCTACACATGGATACATCAGTGTAGGCCAATCACCAAAAACTCACATTGATTAGCTCCGTACGGATATTTGATGCCAACGAAAGACTTGCCAGGAGCGATGACCTATAGGGGTGGGAAAGATAGATAGATAGAGAGAGAGAGAGAGAGAGAGAGAGAGAGAGAGAGAGAGAGAGAGAGAGAGGGGGGGATCCAATACGACTAGATGATGATGATGATGATTTAAGAGAAACAGGTGTTGATGATTATTGTGACATTCACTATTTTAATCATGTCGTTAAATATGAGAGAGAGAGAGAGAGAGAGAAAGAAGAGAGAGAGAGAAGAGAGAGAGAGAGAGAGAAGGAGAGAGAGAGAGAGAGGAAGGGAGGGGCGAAATTCGGATAAGGAAATAGAGGGAGATAGGAGAGAGAAAGAGGTAAGAAAAATGTAGAAAGGGGAGAGAGAGGTGGAGATAGATATGGAAAGATAGATAGACATAGAGAGAAGAGAAGAGAAGAGAAGAGAAGAGAAGAGAGAGAGAGAGAGAGATTAAAAAGAATAGAGAAAGAGAGAGGGGATATATATATATATATAAAGGGAATGACTTACCGGTAAAGAAAATATTGGGCTAGTCTCAATATTTGGTTGGTATAAGTGTTACTCGGATAAGTCAGCGTTGTAACAAATATAGTGCTCAATACCTAAGTAGAGCGGATTTGAAATTTGAAACAGTTTTCAACGGTTATAATCAAAATATGAACTCCCGCAGTTAACTGTAATTAATCAATATCTTGATTAATTCAGTGGATTTAACCCTGAAGATTTTTATGGTGAAACTCGAGTAGGCTATTTCTGTACATACTTATTACTATATATATATATATATATATATATAGAGAGAGAGAGAGAGAGAGATAGATAGATAGATAGAGAGAGAGAGAGAGAGAGAGAGAGAGAGAGAGAGAGAGAGAGAGAGATAGAGAGAGGGGGTAGATAGAATGAGAGGGTAATATGCAAGAGAAGACTTCAACTTTTTTTTCTAATAACATGAAAATATTTTTCTCTCGTCTCTCGCCACTCACAACCAACAGGTACACCATTGATGGAAAGGGGGTTCTTACCCCTCTGCAGAGGTGCAGTCGGTTCATTCTACTGCCCCAGCCGAACGGGCTCATTTTTATGGACTAACGAGTTGGGTGCCGATATTTTCATTCGTCCCAAGGTCATCTTCCAGGATTTTCTCATTATTCATTACCCCACTTCCTCTCTGTATTTCATTATTTCTTGTTCTTTTTCTCTTTTTTTCCCACTTCTTCTCTTTCATGTTCGTATTGTTTTGAGAAGAGCCCTTTGAACGCATCGCGTGTATCTTTTGATAACACCCTACTTGAAAACTCGTACGATGATGTCCGTAAGTGGCACGTGACCTTCAATTCATATCTACATTAGCCATGAAAACTGCTGGTCACAAGTAAAATCGTTATAACTTTCAGAAAGGAACTGATTTAAGGGATATATATATATATATATATATATATATATATATATATATAAGTTGTCGGGGAAGCCTAAAGTCGATATTAGCCAAACAGCGAGGGAGTCTATCCCCTTTTCACTAGCGCTAGACCAAGGAGATTTTTTTAGCATCTGAGGTGGAGCGCCACACCTACCATCAGCTCATCACTTTAACGCACAGATACATGTGCTACTCATACACTGAGTTGTCGAGGGCTGGTATCGAACCAGGAACCTTGAGGTGCCCAGCCGAACACTCTACCAACCCAGCAGTATTATTATTTGTTACTTGATTAGTAATTATATGCAAACAAACGACTTTTTGAAATAAAAATAATTGTTTGAAACTATTAGAATTAGAAATGAATACTTGAAACTATACAACTGTGTGCAATTTATATATATATATATATATATATATATATATATATTAGAAAATGAATACTTGAAACTATACAATTGTGTGCAATTTAAATATATATATATATATATATATATATATATATATATATATATATATATATATGAGAAGTAAACAAACAGACGATGTTTGTGATATGGCTATTTTCAGCCGACAATATTTGGGAGAATATGTGCTTAATTGAAGTCGAACCTAATTTTGAAAGTTAAATAATTAATAATTAATTAGGTAATCCCGCCTAATTAATTAATTATTAATTAATTAACTTTAAAAATTAGGTTCGACTTCAATTAAGCACATATTGTCCCATATATATATATATATATATATATATATATATATATATATATATATAGAATGAATACTTGAAACTATACAACTGTGTGCAATATATATATATATATATATATATATATATATATTATATATATATTATAATTTGCACACAGTTGTATAGTTTCAAGTATTCATTTCTAATTCTAATAGTTTCATACAATTATTCTTATTCTAAAAAGTTGTTTTTTTGCATATAATTACTGATCAAGTAACAAATAAAAATACTAGCTGGTTGGTTGGTTGGTTGGTTGGATTTTGTGATATGCCAACCTTTGGGTTATTTCAAGTCGAAGACATTTTTGTTTTATTTATTCTAGCTGGGAATCCATTTTTAACAAATTTAAACACATTGTTTAGAACGTATTTTTTCATATAACCCATAGATGGGAGCCTAACAAGTACTACCACTCTTGTTCAGAGTGAACCTGGGAGTTATGGCAATGAAGGGTACTCTACACTCCCCAAAACTCAAAAATAAACGCAATTTAACGTCATACCTAAAACTCTCGGCCAACGGCTTCTAGCACATACATGATAAAAAAGGGTTGGAGGTTTGCAATAAGGGTACTAGATTCGGTACAATCATATAGGTGCTAGGGCTTGACGAGAATAGCTGATTGATCAGAGGGTCGCTTGTCATAGACTGCTCAGTCTCCAGTAATCCGTCTTTAAGTATCACGGGTCGCCACCCACGCCCAACAGGTGGCCCCATTGGAGGATTTTACCCCTCTTCAGAAGTGCAGTCGGTGTATTATACAACTCCAGCCGACAGAGCAGATAATCCTAAGTAAAAAAAATATTATAGCTCCAAGTAACGATTCTTAATTCAAATAATTTAGTCATGTGGCATCAAGCTTCTCTTTTTAAAAATCAAAAACGAATAATTTTTAAACAGGCTTATTTGAGTCAAAGATGGGACGTTAACAGGCGCTATCATTCCAGAGTGGACCTGGAAGTAATGGCAATAAAGGAGTGTTCCACAGTCCTCAGATATACAGACCTAGAGCCTTATCCTCTGATGCAGTTCGTCATCAGATGCATAGGATAGAGAGAATATATTTCAAGTAACGCCGATAGGGCGGTTAAAAAAATAATATTTTCATCATATTCACTTGAATGATCTATCCACTTTTCAACATTTATTTTCATTTTTATTGACACCACAATAATTCATTTCACTACTCTATTTAGTGACGCTATATTTCTTAATGACGTCAATATTTTTTTTTTCTTAATGACATCCCAAAGTATTTTGAGTAACGTCAATAATTTTTCTTTTTTTTTCATGTTGTCAATATATTTCTATTGACGTCACAATAGTTTTTTGTGACGTCACAATATTTTTCATTTTTTATTGGCAATATTCTTCATACAGCTTATCTTATGTCGCTATTGGTCTAAACTGCATACACCATAGATCCTTTTAGTTAGGAGGCTGAATGATCATCAACCCCAGTTTTTTCTTATAGGACATATCCAGGACCCCAATCCCAAGTTTTTTTTATAAAACCACCCGAGTCACCCTAATATTTTCCCTGGAAAGTCAATTTTTCTAGTAACCCCCTGGCCTACAGAATCCCAATTTTACCGACCACCCACTAAGTACACGCACTCCCATATTAGAGGCACTGACCGGCTTGCTTTCAAACAACAAAGTGCGGAAGACAGTCGGCGGGCCTACACAATAGCTGAGGGAAAGGGGGAAACCAAAATGACCCACAATTTTTGTTTTGTTTACATGTGTTTTTCAGTTTCTTGGGTTTTTATTTTCAATTTTTTCCCACCCCCTCCATCGCCAATCGTCATTATTGGGAAATTTTTAAGTAGGATACACGCATGGAGCGAATGAGGTATTTTGGTGAAAGGGAGCTGCGCAAGGAGAGAATGCAAGAATTTTATTTTTATTTTTGAATGAATCGGTCGGCGAGTGAGCCTAGCTAGATAGATCCGTGTAGTGATATGACCAGTTTTATCACCCCTCCCCCCAAACCAAATTTCCGGCTACATGCCGAGTTGTGTGCACATACGTTGTATCTCATTTCCAAATAAAGAAAAAGTTTATTTGGAGTGAGTGCACGTATGTGCTCACTTCAAATAATCAGTTCATGGTTTGGCTTCTTGGTAGGTTATCTAAGGCCAAAGCCATCCTTGTAGAAGAACAGTAGTGGTACTATTTAAGCAATAGTTGGGGCGAGACGAGAAGGCTCACATCTTTCCCAAGGGCATTCGTCTGAAAGCGAACGTCATAGCGTTAGTTGAGCTCGAACTCCGTTACTACGTTATCATAATAGATCAAGTTAACCAATACACCTCGATTACTCCAGCTGATCCTGTTGAGCTTCAATTTCAACAACAGAAGAAAAATGTGGATCTTTCAATTTCTCGAGATTGTCAAATTGGAGTGGTGTTGATTCAAAATTTGAATTTCAAACTTTTCGCCGTTTTTACGCTGTTTGTTGATTTCAATGCGGATTTGCATTGTCCTAATGAAAAGCATTTATCCTTTCCACGTCTCATTCTGCAGGTGCGTTGTCTGTAAATGCAATTTAATGAGCTTGTTAATTTTGAATTTTCATACAATATTCTAGTGACCAAAAGTCTATCAATATTCGTTTCTTTATGCACAACTCAGACATAGCACTCATGACTAATAAAAGTCCTAGTACTCATGACTAATAAAAGTCAGACACATACAATAGGGTAGGTCAATTTTGAAACTGTATCGTCTCCCATGTGGTGAAAGTTGCAAATTAACATAAAAAATTAACACATAAAATATCTTTTTTCAAAACTTTACTTTTGTTTAAGGAAATAGATTTCAATCTTTTAAAATGTTACAGCTTAATTAATGAGGTAATTTAAAAAAAGATTATATCACATTTTTTAAGGGGACCCCTTTTTCGGCATACATGACCAGTACCTAAATGTGGACCCCCTCCCTGGTTCATGTTCAGGACCAATACAACAATTCAGCTAACCATATAATTTAGACGATCAAATGTTTCTTGAGCAGCACATTTTTATGTGCAGTTTGATTGCATCTAAGAAGCCTATTCCTGTCTTTTTTTTTTTTTTTTGTAAAAAATTATTAAGGGAATGGTGATCCTCTTTCACCGGACACCAGCAGCAGCATGTGGGGATTTAAATAAAATAAAATAAAATAAAAATTAAATAAATAAATAAAAAGTTCTGAGCGTCTGGACTCCGGCGTCCAGAGTTAACGGTCTGATCATAAAAGTCTCCATCTATACTTCGAAAGAGTTGTGTCTTTTTATTTCTCTTCATCTCATCATTTCATATTCCCTATAAGCCCTTAGAGTCACATGATGCCCACTATAAAAGAGGGGTCTTCGAAGAATTCGGGCTGTTTTTGCCTCTAGCATTGGCTAGCTACACTTGTTCCGTATCTCTAAAAGCCCCCAGACGGCGACGAATCGGAACCCTCACCTCGTTAGAAGCTGGAGCGACAAACGCACATCTAAAACCCATTCTGCATGGCTTAACAGGTTACGAGGAAGAGAACTCGAGGATGTCAGCTAAGTTCCGCAGGCTTTTTTAATCTGCAACCAGCCCTTTAATTACATTCAATTCTTCTTAAACTATCTTTTACCAACCAAACACATTGAACTCTTTGTATTCTCTTTGAACTCTATGAACATTCTTTAAAACTTGTATGGTTGTTTCATTTTATGTATATTGTTACCCCTGTTTGATATTTGTTTTTATGTTTTACATGTAAAGTAAACATTTTGTTCTATAAAAAGTCGTTTGTCTCCTTTCTTCAAAAGTAGCACCCATCTCCTCACTGCGTTCGAAGTACGGTTTATTCTCTTACAAAACGTAGGGTTTAAACAGTGCTTTTCCGGGGACAAAAATCCCCGCATTCTGTTTATTTTTAGTATTCGTGTCGACAGACGAAATTCTCTGTAAGTGAAGAGATAAACTGGCCGTATAATCAGCTTTTATAGACAGCAACGACACAATCTAAAGAGAGAAGCATGTAAAGGGTTTTTTAAAAGGTGGGGTTGTTCACCCTCAACACCAGAACGTGTAGATCTTCTGACAGGTTAAATGAGCTCTGAAATGAGTATTTGAAGTGAGCACACTCGTGCACTCACTCCAAACAAACTTTTTATTTATTTAGAAGTGAGATACATCGAGTGTGCACACAACTCGGCATGTAGCCGGAAGTTTGGTTTTGGGGGGAGGGTTATAAAACTGGTCATGCAACTACACTGATCTATTTAGCTAGGTTCAATCGCCGACCGATTCATTCAAAAATAAAATAAAATTCTTGCATTCTCTCCTTGCGCAGCTCTCTTCCACCAAAATACCTCATTCGCTCTATGCATCTAACCTACTTAAAAAATTTTTCCCCATATTCGTTTTGATGATTTGGAGATGGAGGGGGTGGGAAAAATAAAAACAGAAAGACCCAAGAAACTGAAAATACATGTAAACAAAATTTGTGGGTCATTTTGGTTACCCCCTTTCCCTTAGCTAGTATATCAGCCTGCCGACTGTCTTCCGTACTTTGTTTGAAAGCAAGCCGGTCAGTGCTCTAATAAGGGAGTGGGTGTCCTTAGTGGGTTGTCGGTAAAAAATGAGCTCTGAAATGGCATTTGGACATTTTCCCCCCCGTGGAAATAGCCAAGCCGATAATTGCACGTTAAGCCTCGTTCTGAATAAACACTAAATTGCAACTGATCGGCATATATTGCTCTTCTTATAACTCACCTGCAATACGATACAAAAATGAATTGTTTAACATTCGTAATTGTTTTATTTATTTATTTTCTTGCGTTTTTTTTTTTTTTGTCTTTATTGCTTTATTTTACTATAGCGATTACGCTTTTAAGCCGAGATTTCAAGACAAGTCTTTTATCATCTATATATTGATACTCGTATTCATTAAAAGTACGTTCGTTATCATCTTGCAACACCCTCTGTACAAAGATAAGACCGTCCAAATCGTCCAAGATGAAATGCAATATTCTAAATCCTGATTATATGGTGTTACTTATCCGACGGATTCTTATTTCTTATGAGTGTCGTCACCTCACCTAGATAATGGGCCATTCTGTTTTTATTGTAAAGAAAGAAAGGGAAAAAGGGACATACTGCAAGGGAAAAATATAATAAGAAAGCTAGAAAGAAAGAAAGAACGCGAGTAGGGGAAAAATAGATAGAGGAAGTAAACGTGTGGAAATGATAAAACTAATTTGTTTCAATCGAACAAAATGAAAAGAAGGAAGGAAAGAAAAACGTGTGTGTGTGTGTGTGTGTGTGTGTGTGTGTGTGTGTGTGTGTTGAGAGAGAGAGAGAGAGAGAGTTAAATCTAGATTATTATACTTTTACATATTGAACTATTTTAGCTCATCTGTTCCAATCGATGACCAAAAGAAGTAAAGAAAGAAAAATTAGCGAGATAGAGATAGATAGATAGATAGAGAGAGAGAGAGAGAGGGGGGGAGAGAGAGGGGGGAGAGAGAGAGGGGGGGAGAGAGAGAGGGGGGAGAGAGGAGGGAGATGGAGGAAAAGAGAGTTAAATCAAGATTATTATACTTTTTACATATAGAACTATGTGGCAATAGTACTTAAGTAAACATATCAAACGTTGCATTAATTAAATTATCATACTGTTGTATATCCACAGGTCTTGCTAGTTATTATTATTAAGCCAAGATATCGTTAAGTAATTTACTCGGAATTTGATGTTATCTCAAAATTGACTGTCTTTAACAGAAAAGAGAATCATGAAAACCTAGACATCGCCGAGGTAATGTTTTTCCATTTTTTCAAAAACAAATGAACTTCCTTTCTTCTTCCTTACTTTTCTTCTTTTTCTTTCTTATCAGTTTAAATATTTTCTAATCACTTATATTTCTTTCTTTTTTTCTTTCTTGTTCATTCATTAATTTGTCTATTCTTTCTTTTTTTCTTTCCTTTTTTTCTTTTTCGTTCATTGATTTATATTTATTTTTTCATTCGTCAGTTTGTCTATCTTTTATCTATTTTCATTCATTTATTTGTCTATTCGTTCTTTCTTTCTTTTTCCTTTCTTTTTCTTCATTAATTTGTCTATTCATTCTTTCTTTCTTTTCCTTTCTTTTTCCTTTTTCTTTCTTCTTTCTTTCTTTTTCCTTCTTTCTTTCTTCTTCCTTCATTAATTTATTTCTTTCTTTCTTTTTCCTTTCTTTTCCTTCATTAATATGTCTATTCTTTCTTTCTTTTTCTTTCTTTTTTTTATTCTTTCTTTCTTTCTTTTTCCTTCTTTTTCCTTCATTAATTTGTTTTTCGTTCTTTCTTTCTTTTCCCTTTCTTTTTCCTTCATTAATTTGTCTATTCTTTCTTTTTCCTTTCTTTTCCTTTTATTTTCTTTCTTTTCCTTTCTTTTTCTTCATTAATTTGTTTATTCTTCTTTCTTTCTTTTCCTTTCTTTTTCCTTCATTAATTTGTCTATTCTTTCTTTCTTTTTCTTTCTTTTTTCATTAATTTGTCTATTCTTTCTTTCTTTTCCTTTCTGTTTCCTTCATTAATTAGTCTATTCTTCTTTCTTTTGTTCTTGCTTTGTTTTTCATTCATTAATTCTTCTATTTTTTGTTTTTTTGTTTTTGTTTTTCATTCATTAATTTGTCTATTAATTTCTTTCTTTCTTTTTCATTAATCAATTTTTTAATTATTCATTTATTTCTTCCTTTATTTCGTTTCTTTTCATTATTTTATCTATTTTATGTTCCTTATCTTTTGTTCCTTTTCCAAAGTTTTTCCTCTCTCATTCTAATCATAATCTATTTCTTTTCTTCGCTTCTTTTTTAAAAATATTTTCCTCGATTTTTCTGTGTTTTCATATATTCTTTCTTTCTTTCGTTCGTTCGTTATGTCTTGTATTTATTCTTTCTTTTTTCATTCATTAACTTGTCTATTCTTTCTTTCCTTCTTTAAATGCCTTTCTTATTCAGCTTCCATTTTTCTTTAAACCTTTTTGTTCTTTTTTCTTTCTTCTTTCTTTTCTTTTCTATTCCAATTCATTGCTTTCATTTATGCCTTTTCTCTCATCCTTCTTTAGATCTTTTTTTTTAAACATCTGATTCTTCATTTTTATTTATAGTTTCCAATTTTCCATTCTTTCTTGTAGAGAGATTAATGGGAATTGTTTATAAACACATTTTGAATCAGAGATGTTGATAACCCATTAACCCGTCCAGCTGCCGTGTTGAATAAACTCCGCTCATTAAATTTCTCTGAGCAACTAGGATTAATCAGTTGGTTGGTTGGATTTTACGGCATGTCAACCCTTGTTGAGTTATTTTATGCCGAAGACATTTTCCTTTATCCATACTTGCATTTTTTTCAAACTCAAGTTTTTCAAACAAATTTTTAATACTAATTTTTTTAAATGTATTTAACCCATAGATAAAACCCTAAAAGGTACTACCACTTCAGGTCTGAGTGGACCTGGGAGTAATGGTGATAAAAGGCAATCAACATTCCACAGAGTTCCAGAACTGGAACTTCACCACTAGATGCAGTTTAACGTCATACCAAAGACACACCTATTTATTGGCGGTGCCCATCTCCTTACAATGTAACATACAGTAGAGTGTACTAGGTTAATGGTACAAGCAACCAGTAGCAATCACTGACCAGTCAAAAGTATTGTCATATAGTACCTAAATTATGAGAAAGGAATCGTCTATTTTTCTTATAAAAATGTCTGACGAAACCCCGGAAGAGAGAAAATGAGATCTCACGGTACTTGTTGATTTAACCTTGCAATTGCTCTATTCACCTTGTAATTTTGCTTAGTAAACCTATTTTCCTTATCCTTAATACTTGTGTTTCTTCCAATTATTTTTCTGTTAACTCTGTTACTCGAGTTACAGTAAATATACAGATATATAAATTGAAGAAGATGAAACTGAGTTATTAGCAATAAGAAAAGGCATCCTTGCAGAAGAACACCACTGGTAATATTTCACTCATAGCTGGGCTCATGCCTTTCTCAATGTGAACGCATTGGCGCGACTGGAGTTCGAACTCCAGAACGTTAGCAACAAGGCCACGGTGGCTTCCTATGTGTTTACTTGTTGGCTGAGATAGTTGCATGTCTTTTACAGGTTTGAATGTTGATATTTTTGGCAGGGACTTCACTCTTGAAAAATGAGTGCAAAGCAAGCATTCTTCTCTCTCTCTCTCTCTCCTCTCTCTCTCTCTCTCTCTCTCTCTCTCTATCTATATATATATATATGTGTGTGTGTGTGTGTGTGTGTGTGTTTATGCGTATATATATATATATATATATATATATATATATATATATATATATATATTATTAACGCAAAGCGATGTGTGTCAGTTAAAATCCCCTTCCCATTCTGTAAGTGAAGACAGCCTAATGGTTACGGTGCCGGACTGACACCCAACCGATCGGATTTCAATTCCGGCTGTTGGTAGCTTACAAAATGTCTAGCCACACTGAGGAGACTTGATAAGTCGAAACACGTGTCTGTGGATGACCCTATATATGCTCCCCATCCCCTAGGGTTGAGCACTCTGGGGGGGATCTTGCTGACGGCCGCCAACTCAAGCGTAAACGCAACGCTCTTCTAAGGAATGGAGCACTCTGTGACGGCCTTTACACGCAAAGCGATGTGTGTATTAAAACAGTTAAAATCCCCTTCCCATTCTGTAAGTGAAGACAGCCTAATGGTTACGGTGCCGGACTGACACCCAACCGATCGGATTTCAATTCCGGCTGTTGGTAGCTTACAAAATGTCTAGCCACACTGAGGAGACTTGATAAGTCGAAACACGTGTCTGTGGATGACCCTATATATATATATATATATATACCAACCACTCTACACGAACAGGATGCGACTAAAGGTCAATTTATTAAGCGGAATTTAACAGCTTTGAATTCACAGTTTTCCTTCTTCTAGACTGGTTACCTAGCCCTAGCCAAAGTTAAAGAGCCCAGTCTTCCCTACTATTTACCCATACATGGAGGGGAGTAGTTGAATGCATGCCTTTCTTAAAGTTATTCGCGCTATGTGAAAAGGAAACAGCTTTGTCCAGGATTTGAAATCGGGTCAACGAGTCCATTTCCTACGACACAAACCCTTACACAACATGCCTCCAACCTTCTCAAACTCTTGACCTTGAGCCATACTTTGACAGGATTAGTAAATGTTATGAATCTTCGTCGAAAATCGTTCATTACCAAATAAAAGTTTGATTGGGTATGAATTTCGCATCTTCTTCTTCTTCTTCTTCTTCTTCTTCTTCTTCATCATCATCATCATCATCATCATCTGATGCCAAACCTTGTAGAAAAGTAGTTGTAAACATATTTTTTTTTAGTTCTTTTCACTATGTTTTTAATGACGTCACAATAGATTAATAATTTCACTACATTTTAATGACATTACTAAAAAAATATGGTGACGTCATTAACGATGTCACAATATTTTTTTTAGTGATGTCACAGTATTTTTTAGTGATGTTTCTATATTATTTTAGTATTCTCGCAATATCTTTTAATATGCCACAATATTTCTGTGACGTCACAGTTTTTCTTTCATGAGAAGTCCTTGAGAATGTTAAAAGCGGCAAGATCAAACAGAGATTAAAGAAAAGGTAAGGAAAGAATACCTTAGAAGAATACCTTAGAAGAATAAGAAAAACTTACCGAAATTCTGCAGCTGAATCTAATCAAAGGTATAAACATCTGGACTGTCTCATTTGTAAGATAACCTGGAATATTCTTAAAATGGACAAGGAAGGAATTCCAGCATATGGACCTAAAGGGAAAGGAAATTGATGATAACAGATTGTATGTGTCAAGAAAAGAAGGGTAAAAGGACTCACCAGTATTGAGGATTGTGCATATGCGACAATTTAAGGACCCGAGGAATGCACAAAAAAGAACAAAAAAAAACTAATTACAGCAGCCAGTAATAGCAATAGCAAAATATCGGCAAACAGAAACAACTAAAACTAGAACAATGAAATTGTAAGAAGAACAACTGTATGGACACTTCAAGCAACAAACGAGGGAAATTGCACACAAAAGACCTAGAGATTAAGAAAGGGAAACGTAAAGTAATAAACTGAATCTATTTTGATTGCAGCAAAAAATGGCATAAGGACCAATTATATCAAAGTGAAAATTCATAATATGCAGCAAAATAGCAAGTGACAGAGATGAAATGGTTAACCACATAAACGAATGCAGTCAACTGGCACAAAAGGAGTATGAGAATTGGCATGACTGAGTGGGAAAGATCATCCTCTGGTAAATGTGCAAGAGATGAAAATTCGACCATACTACCAAATGATATATGCACAAACTGTTGGAATATTTCTGATATATATATATTTACCAACCCATCCGCACGAGCAGGATGTGACACAAGGTCAATTTCTTAAGCGGAGTTTAACAGGTTTGAATTCAGAGTTTTCCTTCTACACTGGTTACCTAACCATGGTTAAAGAGCCCAGTCTGTCCTGTTATTTGTCCATAGCTGGAGGGAGAGTAGGATTCATATCTTTCCCAAGGGTATTAGCGCTAAGTGAAATGCAATTACCATGTCCAGGATTCGAACTCGGGGCGACGAGTCCATTTCCCATGACTTTAACCATTACACCACGCGCTTCCTTAATATTTCCGATAAAAGGTGTGCTCCAATTCCCACCCTGAATTTATAGACTAGCCGAGGTCACGTGGTTTACTCCTCCGGCTAATCAACAACCATAATGTGTGGCTGATCCACTACTTAAACACTGATACTTGCCACAGTTCACTTGAAATCATTGAGGAGGAACTTACGACAATTGACGAAGGAGCTGAGGACTCTTTACCAGAAGAACCAAAGGATTCTTTATCAGAGGATTACCAAGGATCCAATTCCACTGGACAAGCGCTCTTGCTTAAAGCCTACAAGGATGGCCCATAATAATATAATGATATTTCCTAGAAAATGAGACACATGAAATTCTCAGGGATTTTGAGATACAGACGGATCGCTAATCCCGACCAAAAGACCAGACCTAGTACTAATTAAGAAGAAAACGTTACAGAGGTCTACAGACTGAAAATGAAAGATATCAAAAAGCTATGTATATGTTTGTTGTGCCTGTGTGCTTTTGTGTGCGTGCGTGCGTGTGTGTTTAGTGTGTGTGTGGATTATGTGTGTGTCTGCCGTGCTCTTGTGTGAGTGTGTATGTGTGTGGTGGCTAGGGGTCTGTTGTGCTTAAAAAACGATATATATATATATATATATATATATATATATATATATAAAGATAAAAGGTGGCTTACCGTTGAAAATGGGCACGATCGTTGGAGGTGCAAAATTCAGGGGTTAAGTCAGCGATATAACAAATACAAAGTGCTCAATACGAAGTAGAGCAAATTTATTATTATTAGATCTTATACAGTGGCACACGTATGATCGGCTGCAATTAATCTGTACCTCGATTAATTCAGTGGATTTAACCCTGAATATCCTTATGGTGAAACTCGAGTAGGTTTCTTTTGTATCCATTTTTAATTAATATATATATATATATATATATATATATATATATATATATATCTGTTAAATGAAATAAAGAATTTTTATTTTTATTGTATTATAAAAATATTTTATGACCTTTTCAGAGAAAAGGATTAAAATAAAAATTTAAGAAAATTTAAATTAAAGAATCTTTGCTATGTTGCCAATATCTTAAACTAAAAATACTCCCTTAAATATTTATAAATTTGTACATCTAATATTTTGATTGAATTCCTCCAAAGGATTAAAATAATTTCATTGGTCATTAAAATTGCGTATGCGCCTTAATATATGTATCATTAAAAAATAGGTTTTGATTTTTAGTCGTTATATGATATAATTCAATTTTATAAACTGGTAAAGAGATTAGTCAGACAAAAATCAAAAGTATGATGTTAAAAAGGTTTAAATTAATCTTCTGAACGACGAGTTCAAGGTTAATTACATGAGACATCAAGAAAACAAGTGTATAAACATTTGGCCTACAAGTCATTTAAAAGTACAACATGAAGCAAAGTCATTAACATATGAAATACTTGAATATACATTATTATCATCAAATCGTGCCAACAGCACGGATTCCCTTAATTCTCTCTTGCCATCCGTCTCTATCTTCATGTTTTTTTGTATATATCATTTGTAAGTGAATAGTTTGCAGGTAAATATTTTGTTTCCTTTGATTTTATATTTTTGTTTGGTTTAATTTTATAAACTGGTAGAATAAATTCTTTATTTAGTGGGTCCCAGGGAAAATAGGTTTTGATTTTTAGTCATTATATAATATAATTCAATAATTAAAAATTAATCGACTTCAAAGTCCATCTTAAGTAAATACAAAAACTGTCCTTTAGAAAAATAAAAGTTTGTTTCAAACCACTCTCGGGTTTAGGGTTATATCGTTTAAAATTATTATATATGTAAAAAAATGTTCCTAAAATGAACGAATATTGTTAAAATGATTTTCTCCTACTACTACATTCCCCCTTTCTCTCTTACTTCTCGGTGTTCCTAAAATCCTAAAAGCCAGGGATCGAGTATTTCTGCTTATATATATATATATATATATATATATATATATATATATATATATATACATTAGCCTGATCATGTCACCTGATGATCGTAAAAACGTGAAACTGACTGTTGGGATTTACATGTTTGTGTTTCAATATTTAATAAATCTCACTCTGCTCTCTCTCTGTCTCTGTCTCTGTCTCTGTCTCTCTCTCTCTCTCTCTCTCTCTATATATATATATATATATATATATAGAGAGAGAGAGAGAGTAATTAAGCGTGTACAGAAAAAGCCTACTCGAGTTTCATCTTATGGATCTTCATGGTTACACCCACTGAATTATATATATATATATATATATATATATATATATATATATTAATAAAGTCATCCACAGACACGTGTTTCGGCATATCATGCCTCTTCAGTGTGGCTAGACACAAGCTTTTTGTCGTTCAAGGAAATATTTTAATGCCTCTTACAAAACGGTGTCTGCCAAAGAAAAGTTACTCTTAAAAATACGGTATATATATATACCGTATTTTTAAGAGTAACTTTTCTTTGGGAAGCACCGTTTTGTAAGAGGCATTCGAATATTTCCTTGAACGACAAAAAGCTTTTCAAACGTCCAAACAACACGAATATGCACGTAGCTAAACAAACCTAGATAATGGCGGAGACAATGCAGCGTAAAAATAAGAAAGAAAAAGAAAGGAATTCTACATAGCATTTTTACGTTTTCATAACAAAAGAAGATCGAAGAACAAGAGGACAATAGTCACGTGATTTTATTTCTATTTCCGTTTCCGCTTGTTTTCCCACCCACTGCCCCCCTAACCATTACGTTCTACTACTTAAAGCACTTGTTCCATTAGATATTCATTGAAATTTAATTCATTTTTCCCTGAAATGCTTTTGCTCTTTTTGTTTTCTTGTTTGTTTATTTTCTCTTCTCCAAAAAGAAACAAAAAGAAAATAGGCTGTCCTAATAATGTTCCAAGTGTGTATTAGCCATCTATACATATATAAAGGGCAGTTTGTGTGTATGTATGTGATATAATGAATATGTAAATACCTTGGTACCCCCTCACTATAACTTGATTGGACAGTGTCATGTATAAATAGTCGACGCTGTGTTTGACCTATACCTAATGCCTCCAACTCGCTCAGGCGGGGGTCCAGTGCGCTTCGGCCACTGGACCGGTGAGATGGTAAATTAATAGCGTCGATCCCAGAGGGCCATCCCTCCAGGCAATACTTGCCCCCTTGACTTAAAGGGGCAGGGCTGGGTTTATTGCCCAGCGCCTGAGGCACCCCCCTTGAGGGGGAATGCCGACGGGATCGACGCAATTTTTCTACCCGCCACCCATGAGTCTCGGCTTGTGGGTGGTCCCACATAAATAGGGCCTTCGTGCCTGACTCGGTACGAGTGGGGTACTGGGAAAATAAACCTAAGCCTACAAGCTAAACTTACTCGCTAGACGACACCACAACTGCTCGGCAGACGGATTGCTATTCGACATACCAATTACTACTGCGATAATATACCAACTATCAACTTCAGAATATATCCGTTAACCCGGATATATCAGTATGTCCGGAGGAAACTATGAAAAAACAAAACAATTAACGACGAAGTAAATATATATATATATTCACTATCACCAGATATTGATTTTCGAGCAAAAATAATGAAAGTTTGATTTATATTTGTGAAGATAATTAAAAAATAAAATTTAAATGATAACAGCATAGATTTTTTTTTGCATTTAATATTTTAGATAGTAGACATTCATTTTTCTTTTCAGGGTTGCAGGAACAACGCAAGGTCTTTTTTTACATAAGGATTTTAATGAGGCATAGTACAAGGATCCAAATCGCGATTCAATTATAATGGATCTGCGAGACTAACTTCTTTTACCTCACCCCGCTACCCAGGCAACACTGGGTAGCCGCTTCTAGTTATTTATATAGCTTTTACCTGCCTTTGTTTCCAGCATTATCATCATCAACAACATGGATTTTCTGAGATTTGATCCCCGGTTCGTGTTTTACTAATGTCTCGTAATTCGGTTAAATCCTACTTAACGGACATAAATTCCACCATCGTATGTCACCCCGCCAAAAGAAAAAAAATACTAAAAATCAGGGAATTAACCGAATTTAATGAAATTTTCTGTCTTGATACCTTAATGAATACAAAAAAAAACTTACATTTTTCCAGGTCAGTTAACTTTGAACGACATATCTTTGAGGCGTAACACAGATTCACAAACATACGTGGCTCAAAGTTAATTGATCTGAAGAAATGAAAAAGTTTTTAAATAAAATATCTGGTGCATTATATCTCTTATTCATTAATATATAAACACTGAAAATTTCATTAAATTGGTTAATTTCTTGATTTTTTTTCTTTCGGGGTGGTGGGGGTGGGGTGGTGACATACGATGGTGGAATTTATGTTCCTTAAGTAGGATTTAACCCGTAATTCTTCTTTTGCGATCTGTGGGATCACTGATGTTGAGCTTGCCAAGGGTTGAAGGCAATGAATTAATATTTTCTTAACGCAGAAGAGGATTATTAGACCCAGAATTTAGATATGCGTGGATATTTGAACAGGCTTTCTCAAAAAATGTGTTAAATATACATTTCTATATATTATTACTCGTGTTCCTTAACTGTACGACCGTTATCATCTTGCAACTCTCGCTGGTTAAAAAAGAGACTGCCCAAATCGTTCAAGATGAAACGCAAAAAATTGAAATGCTGATTATCTAGTGTTGCTTATCTCCCGAATTTTTATTTCTTATGAGTGTCGTCATCTCAGCTAAATAATGGACCATTCCTTTTTTATTACAAAGTTAGAAAGGGAAGAACAAGAAATGATACACAGAAAAAATACAGTAAGAAGGAAAGAGAGTAAGGGGAAAGCGATAATGCTAATCTGTTTCAATCGAACCTGTTGAAATCTTTCTGGTTATAGTTATTTACTAAGCGTAGCTTAGATATGGCACAAGGCCAGATGCATGGGGCGCCCAATGAGAATCGAACTAACTAACAATGGTCAGCGAATCTAGCTTGCTAACCATTACACCACGTGGTTATAAGGTGTGTCTTAGATGCCTATTTTTATTTATAGACTCGGCGATAATCATGTGACCAACCTATTGTCCAATCACTGGCAGTGCTCTGCTGCTGTTATTATTATTTATACTGGCTGATTCTAATCTTAGCTACTCACTACTACTTGGATCTTCTTGGACGACGGACCATAGGATTATATCACAGGACTTATTCACTTACCGAAGGATTCTATATCACAAGACTTATTCACTTACCGAAGGATTCTATATCACAGGACTTATTCACTTACCAAAGGATTCTATAACTCGGGACTTACTTACTTATTTACTTTAGGTTCTTTACAACTGGCCAATGATGGCGGCCAGACACTTAACAGAACCTAATGAAAAGATGAAAAGATGAAAAGAAAGAAAGAAAGAAAGAAAGAAAAGAAAAGAATTTAATCAAGATTATTATACTTTTTACAAATTGAACTATTTTTCCATAGCTCTTAAGTAAACATATCAAACGTTGTAATAATTAAATTATCATGCTGTTGTATATCCACAGGTCCTGCTAGGGGATGAGTAGATCCGTAATTCAGATACGTACTGGATTTTTTAACAGGCTTTCTCCAAAAAGTGTTAAATAACCCTTCTTAATTATTATCTTACTTGGATCTATTTCGACTATTCTCTGATCTTCTTGAACTAAAACGATATTAGATACATTATGGAAACAGAAAAAATATTATTGAAAGATTATTGCTCATCTGTAATACACACACTTTAAAAAAAATAATAGTCGTGTAAGAATGGTTCAAAGTTATATATACTTGAATACAAAACTCCGACGAAGATTAACAGACAAAACATTTAGTATAATACAGCACATGGATATGACGAGATACAAAGTACATAGGTATAAGGGTACATAAACAAAGAGTACATAAATAAAGATGAAGACACATTCATGAATGGTACAAGATAACATATAAAAGTACAGACATGAGACTAGGGATAGTACATGCTGTGAAAAACTTACAGTAATGTAAGTGGGGCCAAAAGCCCCAACGAGAAGGGATAGACAGTATCTAGCCCATGTGTCTCGTGGTTACTGGAACAGGAAAAGAGGGAGAAGCCTTTTGAACCAGCCGCTTAAATACTAATTCCCCTAGCGGGCACCAGCAAACTAAACCGGGCAGACAACTCTCCCAGGCAAATACGAAACTAACGCTACAGTCGCTTGAAACACACAGTACACATCGGACCAATCTATGATTATAAGTCCCGATCCCAGCAGCACATTACTCTATTTATATCTCGAAGCGACTACCCGGCGTTGCATGGGGATAATAAAAATTTAGTCTCACAGATCCATTAATTGTTTTGGTCTTCCATAATTGATTTGTTTATGTTTTTATTCATGAACGCCACTAATGACTTTCCCTTCTCTTACTTTTCAAATCCAAATTTTTCAATATCTTCCTAGAAACGAATTACACAGGATAGGTTACGAGGTAGGAGTTAGACGGCATTAGTTGTTTCCCCAGATCATAAATAAAAACCCTACAATTTATGAAGAAACTTTAGTTGGGACCCATAAATTGTCCCGAGGACTCATTCAAAGCAAATATGTGCGTCTCAGGACGCACTAAATCAAAATGCTATCAGCATCACTGCATACATTCATATACACAAACTGCCATTTATATAAGTATAGATGGAGATAGGTTATTTATAGTCTCTGGAAATAAGTCGTCCAACTCGACTGTTGGCAGCGACACTTTATTCATATATAACATTGGCAAATCGTCCTAAACGTTGAATAAAATTTTAGACACCTTTATTGCTGCTTTGTCTTTGATGTGTCTGGTGTGTAAGATGTAAAGTTCTAATAATAAGTTGGAAGACTTAAAGTAACCTTCCAACGTGGGTACACATGTGTACATAAATTAATCCGACAAAGAAATTATAATATAATAACAAACATATCTTAATTAGTGAGCACACATAGAAATACATTCAAGACAGAAATACATAAACTCATTACAGGGTACAAGATAGATATACATAACAGATACATAAACACAATATAAAGGAAGTAGGACTAAGTCCTAACGAAGTGATACAGAGTTTCTGCAGGAATGTCACTTACTAATAGCTGGTTGGGGGGCAAAGGCCTCCCACTTAAGGGTAAGAAGCACAAACGCCTAAACCATGTGAAGTAGTTGCCAGTCCCAGATGAAGAGAATTAGAATAGAATTTCCCGGGCTTCCACTTAAATACTCTAGCCCTCTAATGGCGAAAACCTGCAGAAAGGGAAGATAACTCTTCTGGACCCCACATCGATCCAAACAGGGGCAAACAATCGTTACAGGTGCAAACACATCCAGCAATAAAGATTATCATCTAGAAGTGGTGTTTTTGAAAGAGAGTTTTTTTCATATATCCAGGGGCTGCCGGTGGGGGGTGTGATTATAACACCCCTCCTACCAGTAGTGGTTACTTTATGGCTTCCCTAAAATTTTTAACGAACTGAACACTTTGAATGATGTTGGGGAGGCATAAGCTAAAAAGTAAACAAATCTAGAAGGGTCTTCTTCTCGAAGCATCTATTTCTTCTTAGAAGGAAAAAAATGTGTTGTATATTGAAGATATTTAAAAGAAGGTGAAAACGGAAATAGGTCTTCCGGTTGGATCGAGGCAGGGAGAAGACGAAAAGAGTAACAAAGGACTTTTTCCGGGTAAAGCGAACAAAAATAAGTTCGGAAATAGATTTGTCCGCTGATAAAGATAACAAAAGAAAACGCGTAGGCGTTTGATATATATATAAAAGGAAGTCAGGGATCCCAGGTGAGACAGAGAGTCAGACAGCGGACGGCGAACAGAGCACAAGGAGCGACCGTCGACACGGTCCGTCGCGGCCAAGGGCGGTGAGACGCCACCAGCCATCCCTTTACCTCACCATCCCAGCAGTAGTAGTAGTCATTGTCAACGCTCGCCACCCACCAGCAGAGGAAAAGAAATAAACGCAAGTTTTTACAATACCATGTGTTGTGGTTTCTTAAGTCCGACTACATACTTCGCCACGTGATATACATACACGCAACATATACTAACTACACGATTCAGCAGCGTGAGTTTGAAGAAGCCGCTATATAACATATAGATTTTGATGCCAGTATATAACATATACGATTTAGTGCCGGTAAAGAAGCCAGTATGCAACAAATGTTCTCGAACATTAACGAGCCTTCGATTCGTTCTAATCATTCGTTTCTTTCTACGGCCATTGTGAGTTCACGGCCGTTCGGATCAAAGAACAATTAACAGTCAAGAAGTATAAATTTTCATAAACGCCAGACCTCACGACTCCAAAATCTCATTTATGTTTTTACTTCTTTTCGGGTCGATTCCTAAAAGAGACCGCCCGGTAAGGTCTGAGAATCATGCTACGTCTATTACGCTTTCTTTCTGTTTGACACAAGGCCACAAATATGGTGTTCCCAAGTAAGGCCCGACCATTATGCTACACAACACTTTGAATGGTGTTGGGGAGACATAAGCTCAAAAGTAAACTACTTTTGACAAAATTATTAACTCATAAAAATCTAAATTAGAACCTTTTATAAAGATAGGTGCTATCAATTTTAAAACGTTGCAGTAAATCCCCATGAAATTAATACTCAGTAACAAGTAAACGTTGAAAGAAATTATTCCACACCACTAAAATATACACCAATTCAATCAAAACGCAACATACCCTCAAAATATATATAGACAATATATTGATATTATCTATACTAGGCACTGGCAATTTTGTTATCTGCTACGAATTTTAAAAGCGAATTAAAAATAATTAAATCTAATATTTAAGGTCAAACTTTGTCTAAATCGATAAGTAGTAACATAATAACCATCATTAAAAAAAAGAAAAATATCATTACATATGCAGTTTATTTTTAATAGATTTAAAATGATTTATTTTGGTCAATTTCGACGCGATCCGCCAAATTTGTCAATTTTTCAATGGTTTTACACGCTTGTTTACAATTTTTATGTAACATTTGCGATTGCAAAAAGATTTACCAAAAATCAGGTAATTATCCGGTTTTAATGAAATTTTCAGTATTGATTTATCAATTAATGAATTTTATAATGCATCAGTTATTTTATTTCAAAACTTTAATTTAATATTTTTGCTATGAAAAATTAATATTTAAAATTCATTTAAAATGTGAAAAGTCTGATGTTAAGTTTAAAATGTTATATTTTTAGATTCTAGAAATAAATATCTATTTAATGCAAACCTTATTTTAGAGACATATAGTAATAGGTTTTGAAGAAAAACTCTATTGAAAATGCCCCCCCCCCTTTTTTAAGCATAAAAAATATCAATGTATATTTTTTTCTTTTATAAGATAATAGCCAATTAAATAATTATCGAAATGAGTAAAAAATAAATCTAAAAAAAAATTATTTTATTTATTATTTTTTTACATTTTATTTTTCAATTTTTGGTACTTATTTTCTCATAGAAAAGCCTCCGTAAAAAAATTTGTTTCTATTCATAACTTCGGTCTTTTTATCTCATTATTTATACTGTAATTAGTATCGAAAATGACCAACTCGCAAAAATGTTACGCCTCCAACATAAGTGTGTGTGTGTGTGTGGTGGGGGGGGGGGGAAAAATTAAGTGACCTGAAAAAATGAAAAAGTTTTGAAATAAAATAAATAATGCATTATTAAGATCATTCAATGATAAATAAACACTGAAAATTTCATTAAAATCCGATAATTCCCAGTTTTTTGGTAAATTATTTTCTGTAGGGGGGTGGGTGCTAAAGTCATTTTGTCAAAAACGCATTTTAGGCTCATTTTGCCAGTAGCTAATCTATACATATAAAAAGGGCAGTTTGTGTGTATGTATGTATGTATGTGTTTGTGTATGTCCAGAGAAAACTAGGAAAATAGAACAATGACAAAGTGAATATATATACACACATTCACTATTACCAGATCTTGCTTTTTGAACAAAGTTAATGAAGATTGGATTTATATCCGTGAAAATAATTAAGAAATAAAACTTAAATGATAACAGCGTGGAATTTTCTTTGCATTCAGTATTTTAAATGGGAGACATTAATTTTTCAGAGTGTCTAGATCAACGCAGGGTCTTTTTTACGTAGGGATTTTAATGGGGCTTCCTGCGGGGATCCAACTTGCGATTAAAAAATAATGAATTGAGTCTACCCTTTTTGATCTCCTTTACCCAGGCGACAATGGGTAGCCGCTTCTAGTCTACAGATAAAAATAAGTACGTGAACTGTATTTCTTGTATCTTTATACATTATATCATACAAAAAGCAATTCAACACATATTTTATCTTCAATTACAATTAAAATTATTCCAAGAAAACAAAAATGGACATATATTTATTCCCCATATTATAGACATTTAAAAAAATATTTATACGTAAATCAAAATCATATATTTTATGTGAGTGTATTTAACTGTTCTAACAATAACTAATTAAATCTATTAAAAAGAGCCATGAAGTTTTTAAAAAAATATTTCATCCTTACGGCGCGGAAGAAAGATCTTAAAGGAAAATTAGTAATTTTGTCTTTAATTTTTAGTTGCAATTTTTAAAAAAACATATAAATTAAGTTAGTAGAGAAATTAATAAGAAATTATCACTTTTCACACACACACACACACACAACCACACACACACACACACACACACACACAAATATATATATATATATATATATATATATATATATATATATATATATATATAAATAATAAAACAAAACAATGGCCCGTTATGCGAAATTGAGGACTTATATTGAATAATTTATCCTAAAGTCAACAAGGGTTAATAGGTATTTTTACTCATTGAAAGCTTTTCACACATGCGTTAGCTGGTAGTCTTTCACTGGAGTCTGAGTGATAGAAAGTCTTTTCATGTATCCAGGAGTATTCTAGCCGATCTCAACAATGCTGCTGTCTTAAAGGTCTCGGTTCTTCCTTTAATTTCCAATCCCCCGTGTTTTTTTTTTACAAATCGTTGGGGACCGTTATAATGGCACCAACCTCAACCGGTATAACTTTACCCCCATATTCACAGTTTTTAAAGTTTTTTGGTAAGGTCCAGGTATTTGTATATCTTTTCACTTTCTCAGTTTTTACTCTGTATTTCACTGTATCAGCAAAATCCAGCAGATGACAAGTTCTATTTTTCTTGTCAATTAATACTAAATCTGGTCTTCTGCCAAGGATTGGGTGATCCATTTGTATCTCAAAATCCCAGATAATTTTATGGGCTCCATTCTCTAGGTCGGATTCTAGTTTGTGCATATAAAATTTTGTGGTAGGATCAAAGTTTAGTTTCTTGCACAATTCCCAGTGGATCACCTTTCCCGCACAGTCGTACCTTGTCTTGAACTCCCTTTAAGCTAATTTTCTGAATTGACTTGTGATTGACAGTTTCGTCTTTGTTTTCAAATATTCTACACTTGCTTAAGTTTTTCTCTTGATATTTCCTCTTTTTAAGCCATGTTCAGTTTATCTCATGTGCGATCTCTCCAGTTTATCGCTTGAAGTATCCATATAGTTGTTTTTCTTTCCATTTCTGTTTTCTTGTTTTTGTTTTATTTGTGCATGTCCATGCGTTGCAATTGTTTTTTTCTGGCTGCTGAAATTAGTCTTTCTTTGTTCTGTTTAGAGTATTCTTCGAGTGCTCGTATTGTCGCATCTACACAGTCTTCAATTTTGGTGAGACTTCTCCCTTCTTCCTTCCTCGATATACATAGTCTGTTAGTGTCATCTCCCTTGTATAATGCATTGTGCATTGTCATGAGATTCCTTGTCCTTCGGTCCATCTTTTCGAGTTCCTCTCTCGTCTATTCCAAAAATGGTCAACAGTATCCTCTCTTGTCCATTCCATTATTATTATTATTATTATTATTATTATTACACTCCATTAGAGTTTTTTTCCCACCTGCCTTAGCCGGTGGTTTGTTGGAGGCTGAGTGACAGCAAATCTCCTCATATCTCTAGGACTTTTCTGAATATTCTAGCCGATCTTAACAATGCCATAGTTTTTATGATCTCGATTCTTCCTCTAATCTCCAATTCACCCTGACTCTTTTCCATACCCTTATAATTGGTACGACCTTTACGTTCATATTCCACAGCTTTGTTAGTTCTCTGGCAAGGTCCAAGTATTTGTCTATCTCTTCGCTTTCTTTCACTTTCACTCAGTAGTTCACCAGCATGGCAAAATCCACGAGATGACAAGTTCACTTCTTCTTTTTAATCAACACTAGATCTGGTATCCTGGCTGGGATTGGGTGATCCGCCTGTACCCCAAAGTCTCATAGAATCTTATGTGCCTAATTCTCCAGGACAGATTCAGGTTTGTCCATATACCATTTAGTTATATGGTGAAAATTTAATTTCTTGCACAACTCCCAGTGAATCACCTTTCCCATCTAGTCGTGCCTAGTCTTGAAATCTCTTATTATTATCATTATTATTGTTCACTCCTTTTGAGTTTTTCACATCAGCATTAGCTGATGGCCTTTAACTGGAGTCTGAGTGACAACAAGTCTCCTCAGGTCTCCAGGACTCTTCTGAGTATTCTGGCAGATTGCAGCAGTGCAGTATTCTGGATGGTCTCGATTCTCCCTCTGATTTCCAGATTTTCCAAACTTTTTTCCAATCTTTTTGGGACCGTTCCAAGTGCACCAACTACAATTGGTATAACTTTGACTTTCATATTCCATAACTTTTTCAGTTCTCTGGCAAGGTCCAGGTATTTGTCCATTTTTTCATTTTCCTTCAGCTTCACCCAGTGATCTGCTGGAACTGCAAAATCCACCAGCCGACAAGTTCTTTCTTTTTTGTTAATCAACACTAGGTCTGGTATTATTATTATTATTATTATTATTATTATTATTATTATTATTATTATTATTATTATTATTATCCATAAACATTTCTCAAAAGTCAAACGTCTTTTAGCGGTTATTGTTGGTAGTTGTACCAGAGTTTGATCACTGATAGGGTCAGCAGGGCGAGGGAAGTCTGATGTTGGAAGACCCGAAACTTCCCAATGAACCCTGCGAATTACATCACTGACGACAACCACCAGCGCCCCAAATGTAGGAGCGTATATTTAAAGTCATTATTATTATTATTATTATTATTATTATTATTATTATTTATCGTGCAAAGGTTACTACCCTTTGTTACTCGGTAACCACACTTTATCATCTACATCTGTTTTTTATTCCCAGGAAGATGATTTTATCCAGAATCGTGTTCCCCCGCCTCCCTGAAATGTGTCTCTTTTTCTGCTCATAATTGTTCACCTTGTGGCCATTGCCGGCTTATGACTTCGCTTTGTGCATTGCGATTTGAAGCTGCGGCTGCCAAAACATTACGCGTAATTAAGAACTATTGTTCTCCACCCTTGTAATTGCACTATTTGCCAAAAGATTAAGTAACCCTCTATACATTTATCTGAATTGAATGATATATCGCCTGACATCGAAAGAGTGACGTGAATCCACTGATAAAATCATTGTTACTTTTTTGATGTTGTTGTTGTGTTCAATAACGTACAAAGTCACAGAAAGCTGTGCTCAGCAAAAATAAAATAAATATAAATAGATAAATGTAAAATATATTTTTAAAAAATTGTGTGGCCTCCAAGAAAACAATAAAACTGACTTTTTATTTTATTTTTCAGGCTGGCAATTTTAATTAAAAGAAAGAAAGAAAGAAAGAAAGAAAGAAAGAAAGAAAGAAAGAAGGGGGATTAAAGATATTCTAAGAAGCAGCAATAGAAATAGCAAGCAGATACATAAATATAAAGATAGAGAGTATGAAAGAAAGAAAGAAAGAAAGAAAGAAAGAAAGAAAGAGGAAAAGGAAAAAAAAACAAAAAAAGAAATTCATGTTTTCCTCCCAGATTTCACGTTCATATTCACGTTCATGTTGAATTAGAATTATTATCAGTGTTTTGTTTAAGCGTAAACATATGATTATCAAGCTTCCCCCCTGTCCCACCGACAGGGGGGAAGCTTGATATAATAAGTGGGGCTTAGACTATTTCGACAATATCCCATGTCGAGAGGCACTCCATACTCCTCATACATCCAGAATTGAAATCTCACCCCCAGAAGCAGGTTAGTGTCATACCAAGGACCTCTTTTTTCGGGGAGGGGTGGAGGGCTATTGGTTAGTTGATTGTTTTATGTAACGGTATACCAACCCTTTTCGGGTCATTTGATGCCGAATCAAGTCATTTTGCTAAACATAGGGCACAGTTTGCTTACAGTACCTGTCCTCTGCGTGGAATATCTCTTCCGGTATTTTACCTGCCATCAACAATACACTCTAAATGCTCAAGTTATTTAATAAACACAAAAAAAGTGAAAGACTTATGAATGTTAGAGAAACTGTTCTGAAAATACTTACCTGCAATCCTCGGAGGGATGAAAAACTCGAATGATATTTTTTTAATATATTTATTATTGTTGTTGCACACTGACAAGTTAAAACCACAATTCTTCCATGTCTGTATCAGTGCTGTTGTATGGCTGCACCACATGGACCCTAATGAGGCGCCTTGAGAATAAGCTAGATGGGAGCTGCACAAGAATGCTCCGTGCGGTCTTGAACAAGTCGTGCGAACAGCACCCCACAAGGAAGCAGTTGTACGGCCACCTGCTCCCTATCTCACAAACCATCCGAGTGAGACGGACAAGACATGCTGGACACTGCTGAAGGAGCAAAGACGAACTCATAAGCGACGTTCTCCTGTGAAAGCCAACACATGGACAACCTAGTGTGGGGCGCCCGGCAAGGACCTACATTAACTAGCTCTGCGTTGAAACTGGATGCTGCACAAAGGACCTCACTGGGACAATGAATGATAGAAAAGGTTCCCGATAGATTGTCATGGATATCCGTGCTAATTGCGCCACATGATGATGATGATGATGATGATTGTTGTTGCTATTAACCCTTGATTTGACACCACATTCTGTGAGGAGGGTACAATCGTTTTATTGGTTGAATTGGTAAAAAATATCACATTACCTGCTATTTTTCCCGCCTCGCTTTTGTTTGGGTATTCGTAATTGATCCGGAGCGACCGACAGCGCAGGGATATTGGTTTATTTTTCTTTTCTTTTCTTTTCTTTTCTTTTTTTTTACTATTACAAGACCTAAGAGGTTTACTTCACATTAGACTTGCTTTTCAAGGTCGCAACAAGGCATTGTTGCAAATTCGATTATATCCTACAAATAAAAGTAAGTCGAGTTTTTCCTTCTTAGTCTAAGGTTGCAGGAAAATTGATGTGATCTATCTCGCCTCTTGATTTGGTGGTTTGCTTTTCACCCACATATATATTTACCAATCCCGAGCAGGATGTGACATGTGACACAAGGTCAATTTCTTAAGTGGAGTTGAACAGGTTTGAATTCAGAGTTTTCCTTCTCCTAGAGCGGTTGCCTAACCAAGGTTAAAGAACCCAGTCTGTCCTACCATTTATCCATAGCTGGAGGGAGAGTAAGATTCATACCTTTCCCAAGTGTATTAGCGCTAAGTGAAATGCAATTACCACATCCAGGATTCAAATTCGATTATATTCTACAAATAAAGTAAGTCGAGTTTTTCCTTCTTAGTCTAAGGTTGCAGGTATATTGATGTGATCTATCTCGCCTCTTGATTTGGTGGTTTGCTTTTCACCCACATATATATACTTACAAACCCCTCCGCACGAGCAGGATGTGACACAAGGTCAATTTCTTAAGCGGAGTTCAACAGGTTTGAATTCAGAATTTTCCTTCTCCTAGACCAGTTGCCTAACCAAGGTTAAAGAGCCCAGTCTTCCCTACCATTTATCCATAGCTGTAGGGAGAGTAGGATACATACCTTTTCCAAGGGTATTAGCGCTAAGTGAAATGCAATTACCACATCCAGGATTTGAACTCGGGGCGACGAGTCCATTTCCCTTGCCTTTAACCATTACACCACGCGCTTCCTTTTTCCACCACATAAAAGATATTTGACATTGATAAGTTTGGATGATAATCAACAACTTGCCGTCAGCGTATTCTAAGCCCCGCCGATAGAGCAGTAGTTTCAACTGACTAAATATCAACAAGCGACAGTGTCAGTTAAAGACTTCCTCCACTATTCTCAGTTGTTTTGAAAGAGGTAATGTTGATTTGTAATGAAATTGATAGTAAAAAAACAGTTACACTATCCGTCTCCTAATTTTAGAGACCGACCGTCCTCGTATTCGTTAAAATAAAATGAAAAAGACATGTTACTCAGCGAAGTCAAATAATCAAAAATATCTTTTAAAGAAATGTCTGCGCTGATCCCTCGGGGAAGGATCATTTAATTTAATTCACGCATTGAAGTATGAGGCAGATCCTTATCACCATAACAACTTCTCTAACGCTCTTCAGTCAGGGAGTCGAGAAAGAAAATTTTACAGAATTAAAAAAAAAAAAAAAAAAAAAAAAGAGGGAATAAAATAGAAGCGGCTTTTAAAATAATTTGATTTTCTTTTGACATGTGATCAAGACTAAAAAGAGACCCGAGTTTCTTTTTTCGAAACTCCAATTTATCATCTGTTTTTTTGCTAACTGAAAAACCGAAAAAAGAACTCTCCTATCAAGTGAGGTGAAATCAACTATAATTAGGCCGCTGTTTTACTAACAAGATATCGGGCTGTATTAAAAAGAATATTCACTTTTTAGTCCACTCATAGTTCACAGAGAAACTCTCAAGAAAATCTGTATGTGTTGCATCTAATCTTTCTATATTTATCTGGCTTCCGCCTGCTGTGTCCAGTCCAGTGGCTTCGGCCATTGGACCGGTAAGATATCAATATTACCATGATCCCAGAGGGTCATCAACTCAGGCAGCACCTTCCCCTCGTTTAAAAGGGATAGGGCTGAGTTTATTGCCCGGTGCCTGAGGCGCTTCAAACGAAGAATGCCAAGATGAATCACACAATTTTTAAACACTAGCCACGCATGAGCTTCATTTTGTGCGTAGTTCCCCACTATAATGATCCTTGTGTTCGACTGACATGGTAGGATGTCAGTAAATACTTATCTTCTTTATCATCATTTGACTGGCCTAAAAATATTAATCCATGGTTACGTCTTGTCAATCATTTTACTGGTGTAGTATACTGGCATCAAATTCTATATGTTATATAGCGGCCTTTTCGCTACTCTCAATCGTGTACATTAGTACTGGGGCTTTCGCTGTACCCAAAGCGATGTATGTTAGTAGTCAGCTACTGGACTTCAATAACAAAAGATACGCGTATACAAAAGAGGACTCTTCTTTATTTTCTTCGGTGTGTGGGTGGTGAAGGCACGGAGCTTACAATGAGTCCACAAGGGGTGGTTGCTGACGAGAGACGTGAAGTGTCCTTTCCGCTGCCGGCCCGGCGTCTGATCCTGTTGGCTTTTTTATTGACAACACGCCTACACATTTTTATCTTTTTGATCTGATAACGGACCTTTGTTATATATCTCTTTATCTTCACCCTGCTTCCTTGACCGGAAACTATCTGTTCCGATTTCTCTTTCTTTTTAAATATATTTTTTTATCTTTCTCTTTGTCCCTCAGCCGGATGTTCCATCTTCCGGGGGAATACAATACAACACTGGTTATTTTCCATGACTCTTCTTCGAACAGAATCACAAGTTAAATCTTGAATTCTACACATCCTTACATAATAAATAGGCTACTCATTCATAATGTAACATGTTTTAAAACGTATATTATACTTTACATATGGAGATGCGTGGTGTAATTATTACCATCGTAGGAAATGAACACGTTGAGAGCTCAAATCCTGGACGAGGCTATTTGTATTTCACATAGTGCTAATACCCTTGGGAAAGGTATGACTCCACCTATTACCCCTCCAGCTATGTGTAAATAGTAGGCCAGACTGCGCTCTTTAACCTGGTTCAGGCAACTAGTCTAGAAGAAGGATAATTAAAAATTTAAATCTGTTAAACTTCGCTTAAGAAATTGACCTTGTGTCACATTCAACTGACATTCCTACAGGGAATACCGATTTTGGATGGTCGCACGCTTTAACCTTTAACACGCAAAATGTTGCAAATGGCAATACGCACGTTGTGTAATTTAATTAATGAGCAGAAATAATTAAAGGCTGCAAAACAATCAGAAAATATTTTGAAAGAAGAATCTGGCTGGAATGCATTTTGATTGTTGTGAATTGTTTGTTTGAATTCCAACCAGAGAAAATTCCGAAGTTAAATATTTTGGGGAAAATAACAAGACTCTACAGAATTAAATTCAGTATACAGAATTATTTTGAACGGAGAAATCTGGCTAAATTGCATTTTGAATCGTTTGGTTAAAATTCCAATATACTTATATAATCCAATATAACAATATGCAATGGAATTAAAATATACAGAAATAAGTAGGAGAATAGCGTTAGAAAAATAATCACCTGATTAACGATAATCATAAAATAGTGGACGAGGATTCGAAAACAGTCAGTGAGGACAGAATGTGAATGGAGAAGAAACACGATGCCGACATTTGCTTAACCGAAAACCAGCTGGCCTACTTCTTTCTTTCTTTCTTTCTTTCTTTCTTCACCCAATTTTGACCACTAGTTCACCGTCCGGATCGTGATTAGTTTACGAGCTCCAATTATGCCGATTCTGTTATTATAAACATCCCTCTATCTCTTTCTGTGTAGTTGCCTACTGCAGATGATCGGATGACATAATAAACTTGTAGACAAAATAAATTTGCGCCCGTTTTGTTTTTAATTTCCAACACAGGGTTACCCGGGAACTTAGTTTAAGAGTCGTTTTCACACACGAAGACACGAGCCCATTTATAAAAAAAAATGAAGGCCCAGTATGTTACAGCTGAAGCCGGAATTCAAAATGATACACTGTGCAAAATTAACTTTATCTTATGAGTTCAATGAAATCGTCCATGAGAAACTGGGGTAGCGGAAAATATCTCGTAGGGGACCAAACCAATTGACTGAAGAGTTGCCACTTTCTTAGTAGATAGAATTTATGCACTGATGTATCGATGGGAAAAGTGTACCAATCTTAACTCTTTGCCAACTTTAAGTCGCTCAGCGCTACCATAAGCCACTGGCTTCGGATCTCGCATGTGCCCCTTGTATACACTGAAAAATCACTACATGAACACCACTGACATATTTTCTTTTGCTTGTAAATTAACCCTTGGACATGCACTCGATCTTTTCGCAACAGGGAAAAATACCAAGAAAATTTGGTATAGCCGTGGGGAAAATTTGGTAGACAAAGCGTTAGAGGAAATCAAGTTGAAAAGAAGCATAGTAGTTCTGGTACTATATACATGAGTCGAATAGTAATAAACATATCGGATCAGTAATGTTTGAACCTTAAGTGGAAAAGAAGCATCGTAGATCTGGTTACATATACATAATTCTCATTGGCACCCCACGTCGTGTAATGGTTAGCAAGCTAGATTCGCAGATCATTGTTATTGAGTCTGATTCTCACTGGCCGCTCCATACTTCTGGCCCTGTGCCACATCTAAGCTAAGCTTAGTAAATAACTATACGTAATTCGCATAGTAATAAACATGTCGCATCAGTAATGATTGAACCTTAAGTGGAAAAGAATCATAGTAATTCTGGTAACATATACATAATTCGCATAGGAATAAACATGTCGCATCAGTAATGTGTGAACCTTAAGTGGAAAAGAATCATAGTAGTTCTGGTAACATATACATAATTCGCATAGTAATAAACATGTCGCATCAGTAATGTGTGAACCTTAAGTGGAAAAGTATCATAGTAGTTCTGGTAACATATACATAATTCGCATAGTAATAAACATGTCGGATCAGTAATGTTTGAACCTTAAGTGGAAAAGAATCATAGTAGTTCTGGTACCATATACATAATTCGCATAGTAATAAACATGTCGGATCAGTAATGTGTGAACCTTACGTGGAAAAGAAGCATAGTAGTTCTGGTACCATATACATAATTCGCATAGTAATAAACATGTCGCATCAGTAATGTTTGAACCTTACGTGGAAAAGAATCATAGTAGTTCTGGTAACATATACATAATTCGCATAGTAATAAACATGTCGGATCAGTAATGTTTGAACCTTAAGTGGAAAAGAAGCCTAGTAGTTCTGGTAATATATTTATAATTCGTATAGTAATAAACATATCGGATCAGTAATGTTTGAACCTTACGTGGAAAAGAAGCATAGTAGTTCTGGTAACATATACATCGTTCACATATTAATAAACATGTCGGATCCGTAAATGTTTTAACTTACCTGTTTTGGGCATCCCTCGTGCAATAATATTACGTTCGGTTTCCCACACATTTGTGTAACTCTTCGTAGCCCCTTCCTACCCCCGTCTTTCTCTCTCTCTCTCCCTCTCTCTCTCTCTCTCTCACTGTGTATGTGTGTTGGGGAAGAGCATATGAGGTTCTATCTAGGAATTGATTGAACGTAACGTGCGAAATAGGTTTCGCTAATAGAGAAGAACTTGATAGATAGTTTTCCTATTTCTTGCTGGAATGATTTTGACAGATTGAAGAAATGTTCTGCAAAGTTGTGTGACTTGACAAAGGAGAAAATAAGAAAGTCACTTTTTTCATTGACAGGATTAATCGGCCTCCTGTAGGCATGTTCATGGACGTGATACATCCCCAGTGCAACTCGAATATATATTATATATATATATATATATATATATATATATATATATATATATATATATATATATATATGAAGATAGGAGGGTTGGAGTAAAATCCGACAGTATGAGGTAGGTAAAAGCATGGTGAACAAAAAATAATAACTCAAACAAGTCTGAGAGTTGAAATATTTCGTCCTTTCATAAGGACTTCCTCAGTCAACTGACTTTTATTCAAAGCAAAAATTACGTACATGTGTGTGTTTTGATGAGGGGGTGAGTTAGTTGCGGAAATGAAGGGTAGGGAGATTAGGGGGGAAATAAGGGATGAGGATAACATGAATGAAGTGTAGGGAAAGTTTACAGGAAGCAGGAAGGAAGCTAGGTGCTAGATGGGAAAAGAGGTTGGTCGAGGGAGGAGGGTAAAGTTCATAGTAGTGGAGTGTTTGATGCCAGGGGATGATAAGGAGGAGGGGAGAGTTGAGTGACATAAGTTCACTGCGTCAGTTTTGTGGTAGAGTAGGGAGAGAATTTTGATTCCTTGTGTGTGTGTGGGGGTCGGAATGAAGCAGGGTAGGTAGTGAGTATCTATGTATGGGCAGGAAAGTTTTTTTAACTATATTCATGGTGGGTCATGATTTTATTTTCGCGAATTATCGTTTTTGCGATCGATCTATCGAGATTATAGAACCCAGGTCTAATATTGAATGATTCTGTGTGGGTTATTATCAGTGATTCGCACAGGCGTCTTAGTTTCTTTTTGTGTATTAGTTTGATGAGTCTGGCTTGGGAGAAATTGAGAGAGTGATTTTGTTCTGCGATGTGTGTGAATAGTGCGTTTAGTATGTTTAGTTTGCAGGGGATGGTGTAGATGCCGACACTGGGTGTATCGGGGTGTTGGGAACATCTATGCGTGTGGAGGAATTGATGAGGTCCTTGATTGTTTGGGAAGTGGTTTGTATGATTTTTATTCCTAGGTCTGTTAGTTTTTTTTAGAAAGTTGGTTGTTTCGAGTGTGGGTAGGTAGAGATAAGTGTCTGTGAGGTGGTTTGGGGGTGGCCTTGGTGCTGGAGGTGTTTTTAGGTTTAGTTTTTGAGTGTATATCGAGGGCTTTTTTCTTGGCGTTTAGGATGAAATATCTAGGGTATTTTAGGGTCTTAAGGGAGTCTTCAATGTGTTTGTATTCTTCGTCTAAGTATTGGGGGCTGCATATGCATAGTGCTCTTAGATATAAGCCTATTATAAGGCCATATTTGATTTTGTTGTGATGGGAGTAGAAATGTATGTAGTCGTTTTTGTTGGTGGATTTGCGGTAGACTTTGTAGGTGAGTTTGTTTTGGGATTTTATTAGTAGGGTGTCGAGGAATGGTAAGGAATCGTTGGATTCTTTTTTATAAGTGAATTTTATGGTGGGTTCTACGGAATTTAGTTTGTTAGCGATGTGTTCTATTTCGGTGTTTGTTGGAAGGAGAATCAATATGTCGTCTATGTATCTGACGTACGTACAGATGTGAGTCACAATTTGACCTAATGTCACTCAACTCTCCCCTCCTCCCTATCATCCTCTGGCATCAAATACTCCACTACTATGAACTTCACCCTCCTCCCTTGATCAACCCCTTTTCCCATCTAGCACCTAGCTTCCCCCTGCTTCCTGTAAACTTTCCCTTCACTCCATTCATGTTATCCTCATCCCTTATTTCCCCCCTAATCTCCCTACCCTTCATTTCCGCTACTAACTCACTCCCTCATCAAAACACACACATGTATGTAATTTTTGCTTTGAATAAAAGTCAGTTGACTGAGGAAGCCCTTATAAAAGGACGAAATATTTACACCCTCAGACTTGTTTGAGTTATTATTTTTTGTTCACCATCCTTTTACCTACCTCATATATATATATATATATATATATTATATATGTGTGTGTGTGTGTGTGTGTGTGTGTGTGTGTGTGTAAAGGCAAAAGTATCCAAATGACGAGTATGTAGGGAATAATTCTATTTGGGATCATCAATATCTCCTGTACATCCACAATGCATACTCATGTTGATGCACACTTATAGATGTATACAAGGATTTTTACAAATATCTAAGAGAGCTCAATCTATAATAACTAAAAGATTAATCATATCCAGAGCAATATTTATACTTTCAAAGAAATTTAAAAATTAACAAACCGTCATTTGGCTATTATAAATTTATTTCGAGCAGAATATGATGAGACTAGGCTCATAGTGAGTTGTGGTTGAAATACATTTATAATAGCCAAATGATGTTTTTTTAAGTTTTTCTTTCTTTGAAAGTATATATATATATATATAATATATTATATATATATATAATATATATATATATATACCTTTGAAAGGAAGGAAAACTCAATAAACCGTCATCCTGTAATAAATTTATTTATGAGTTTTTCCTTCCTTTCAAAGGTAAATATTGCTCTGTATTTAATCTAAAATAGATTATTATACATTGAGCTCTCTTTAGGGATTTATAAAAAATCCTTGTATTTGCACCTACTAAAACATGCAGTAATTATACAGTGAGATTTTGAAGATCCCATGTAGAATCATCCCTTACTACCAGTTTTGGATTCCTTACACACACACACACACACACATATATATATATATATATATATATATATATATATATATATATATATATATATATATATATATATATATATATATATAGCAGAAATGACACGCCATAGCACGCCATTGCACGAGTCTTTTTTTCGTCAATAGTAAATTGCTTCATACTTGTCGGACATAACTCGTATGAATAATTTGGTGTTTTAGTCGTAACAAGAAACAGCTACCTCGGGCAATTTTCACTGGTCCTACTTGTAATTATATTATTACTATTGTTGATTAGTTTTTCGATCTTCAGTAGAGAACATTTTCGTTTTCCCTCAACGAAATCCGATTCGAAATAGATAAAACTGTAATAACGTCACGAAATCATCTCGCACTTGGGGAGTAAATCGGACCGTTTGCGCATGACTGGATTATTCGGTAACGTTCTGATTCTCCAGTTAATATAGATTGGAATAAGTATGGCCAAAATTTCAGAACGACAGATCCTAAATATTTCTTTAAAATTTTATAAAGATAATTAAAATTATGTCACACATTTTGATATTTTAAAAAAAAAAAAGGACGGATCCTAAATGCATATATATTTTCTCTCTCAATTTCTGAATTATAATAATGAAATAGTAAAATAAAGTTATCGGAGTGGCCTATTTCTGGACAGCATAAGAGTCCATTCCCTTTTTACTAGCGCTAGATAAGGTAGTTTTTTTTAATGAGATGAGGCGCCACGTCTAAAGTCAGCTCACCAATTTACCGCACATATCAGATTACGCAAGTTGTGCTACCCATGAGCTGAGTTGGCAAGGGCCGATATTGATTCGTAGGTGGATGCTCGACTGACTGAGCTAAACCGAAATCACACAAAAATGAGCAAGAGAAAAAAAAACCGGCTAAAATGTGCCATTTTAACAGATATTAATTTAAAATTTTTCTAGTTTTGAAGATGGTAAAACATTATTGTTACATGTAATTTTATATCCTTCCTTTTTATAATAGTTTCATTAATTTTTTCCAAGTTTTGTTGAATTCTAATTCTTCGGGAGTAAAAAAACCAAAAACAAAAAAAAAAAAACCTCCTAAAATGTTGACCATTCCGAAAATAGATTGAAGTAGAGAGCAAACGAATACGAAACTGTGAACATAAAGTAAGCAATATTTTATCAGAACGAGATATGCACTTGGCTATTTGTAAAGCTTCTCCTCTCCGTAATTTTGGTCTAATACGAAGACAACACAATCGAGCCATACAAAAGAAAAGAAAGTTAACATCATTTTATAGACTATCTGTTTATATATATATATATAAAAACAATGTGATTATATCTATCTATTATTATACTAAAGCTGAGATAATCACATTTTGTTGCCTAAAGGCTTTTTTCTGTTAGTTTAATGACCAAAATTCATATTAAAAATATACCTTGCTTTTAGGATTACGTTATGTTTGAAAAAAATCCATTTTAATTGGTCTAAATTAGCCGTAATTAGCAATTAAGTCAAAACTGACCAATCTCTTACTTTACTTTCTGTCTGTGTATCTCTTGATTACATTCTCTGTATATAAATATTAGTCTCTCTGTGTGAGTAAGCGGGAGTGGGAGAGTCACTGTGACAGACATATAACTACTCACTTTTATTTGCATATCAAGATTCAGGGATAACCCGCATGTTAATAAAATTCCATGATCCATTTCAATTGTCCCACCCTCTTTAATTGTTACCATTCCAAACCCATAAGTGATAATCACTATCAGCATTTCTTACTACAACTAAAAATAAACGGTCTTAAATAAAAAAAATTTTAAAAAGTGTAGTTCCAAATCAATTTATTTTATTATAAAATCGATTTGTAATGTTTGGGGATTAAAAGATGTACGAAAAAAAATATATGAAT
>CM042148.1:74540343-74550343 GCA_023376005.1 Doryteuthis pealeii
AAGTTTTGAAATAAAATAAAATAATGCATTATTAAGATCATTCAATGATAAATAAACACTGAAAAATTTCATTAAAATCCGATAATTCCCAGTTTTTTTGGTAAATTATTTTCTGTAGGGGGTGGGTGCTAAAGTCATTTTGTCAAAAACGCATTTTAGGCTCATTTTGCCAGTAGCTAATCTATACATATAAAAGGGCCAGTTTGTGTGTATGTATGTATGTATGTGTTTGTGTATGTCCAGAGAAAACTAGGAAAATAGAACAATGACAAAGTGAATATATATACACACATTCACTATTACCAGATCTTGCTTTTTGAACAAAGTTAATGAAGATTGGATTTATATCCGTGAAAATAATTAAGAATAAAACTTAAATGATAACAGCGTGGAATTTTCTTTGCATTCAGTATTTTAAATGGGAGACATTAATTTTTCAGAGTGTCTAGATCAACGCAGGGTCTTTTTACGTAGGGATTTTTAATGGGGCTTCCTGCGGGGATCCAACTTGCGATTAAAAAATAATGAATTGAGTCTACCCTTTTTGATCTCCTTTACCCAGGCGACAATGGGTAGCCGCTTCTAGTCTACAGATAAAAATAAAGTACGTGAACTGTATTTCTTGTATCTTTATACATTATATCATACAAAAAGCAATTCAACACATATTTTATCTTCAATTACAATTAAAATTATTCCAAGAAACACAAAATGGACATATATTTATTCCCCATATTATAGACATTTAAAAAAATATTTATACGTAAATCAAAATCATATATTTTATGTGAGTGTATTTAACTGTTCTAACAATAACTAATTAATCTATTAAAAAGAGCCATGAAGTTTTTAAAAAAATCATTTCATCCTTACGGCGCGGAAGAAAGATCTTAAAGGAAAATTAGTAATTTTGTCTTTAATTTTTAGTTGCAATTTTTAAAAAAAACATATAAATTAAGTTATAGAGAAATTAATAAGAAATTATCACTTTTCACACACACACACACACACACACACACACACACACACACACACACAATATAATATATATATATATATATATATATATATATATATATTATATATATAAATAAAACAAAAACAATGGCCCGTTATGCGAAATTGAGGACTTATATTGAATAATTTATCCTAAAGTCAATCAAGGGTTAATAGGTATTTTTCTCATTGAAAGCTTTTCACACATGCGTTAGCTGGCAGTCTTTCACTGGAGTCTGAGTGATAGAAAGTCTTTTCATGTATCCAGGAGTATTCTAGCCGATCTCAACAATGCTGCTGTCTTAAAGGTCTCGGTTCTTCCTTTAATTTCCAATCCCCCGTGTTTTTTTTTTACAAATCGTTGGGGACCGTTATAATGGCACCAACCTCAACCGGTATAACTTTACCCCCATGTTCACAGTTTTTTTAAAGTTTTTTGGTAAGGTCCTTTTCAGTTTTTACTCTGTATTTCACTGTATCAGCAAAATCCAGCAGATGACAAGTTCTATTTTTCTTGTCAATTAACACTAAATCTGGTCTTCTGCCAAGGATTGGGTGATCCATTTGTATCTCAAAATCCCAGATAATTTTATGGGCTCCATTCTCTAGGTCGGATTCTAGTTTGTGCATATAAAATTTTGTGGTAGGATCAAAGTTTAGTTTCTTGCACAATTCCCAGTGGATCACCTTTCCCGCACAGTCGTACCTTGTCTTGAACTCCCTTTAAGCTAATTTTCTGAATTGACTTGTGATTGACAGTTTCGTCTTTGTTTTCAAATATTCTACACTTGCTTAAGTTTTTCTCTTGATATTTCCTCTTCTTAAGCCATGTTCAGTTTATCTCATGTGCGATCTCTCCAGTTTATCGCTTGAAGTATCCATATAGTTGTTTTTCTTTCCATTTCTGTTTTCTTGTTTTTGTTTTATTTGTGCATGTCCATGCGTTGCAATTGTTTTTTTTCTGGCTGCTGAAATTAGTCTTTCTTTGTTCTGTTTAGAGTATTCTTCGAGTGCTCGTATTGTCGCATCTACACAGTCTTCAATTTTGGTGAGACTTCTCCCTTCTTCCTTCCTCGATACACATAGTCTGTTAGTGTCATCTCCCTTGTATAATGCATTGTGCATTGTCATGAGATTCCTTATCCTTCGGTCCATCTTTTCGAGTTCCTCTCTCGTCCATTCCAAAAATGGTCAACAGTATCCTCTCTTGTCCATTCCATTATTATTATTATTATTATTATTATTATTATTATTATTATTATTACACTCCATTAGAGTTTTTTTCCCACCTGCCTTAGCCGGTGGTTTGTTGGAGGCTGAGTGACAGCAAATCTCCTCATATCTCTAGGACTCTTCTGAATATTCTAGCCGATCTTAACAATGCCATAGTTTTTATGATCTCGATTCTTCCTCTAATCTCCAATTCACCCTGACTATTTTCCATACCCTTATAATTGGTACGACCTTTACGTTCATATTCCACAGCTTTGTTAGTTCTCTGGCAAGGTTCAAGTATTTGTCTATCTCTTCGCTTTCTTTCACTTTCACTCAGTAGTTCACCAGCATGGCAAAATCCACGAGATGACAAGTTCACTTCTTTTTAATCAACACTAGATCTGGTCTCCTGGCTGGGATTGGTGATCCGCCTGTACCCCAAAGTCTCATAGAATCTTATGTGCCTAATTCTCCAGGACAGATTCAGGTTTGTCCATATAGCATTTAGTTATATGGTGAAAATGTAATTTCTGGCAAAACTCCCAGTGAATAACCTTTCCCATCTAGTCGTGCCTAGTCTTGAAATCTCTTATTATTATCATTATTATTGTACACTCCTTTTGGGTTTTTCACATCAGCATTAGCTGATAGCCTTTAACTGGAGTCTGAGTGACAACAAGTCTCCTCAGGTCTCCAGGACTCTTCTGAGTATTCTGGCAGATTGCAGCAGTGCAGTATTCTGGATGGTCTCGATTCTCCCTCTGATTTCCAGATTTTCCAAACTTTTTTCCAATCTTTTTGGGACCGTTCCAAGTGCACCAACTACAATTGGTATAACTTTGTCTTTCATATTCCATAACTTTTTCAGTTCTCTGGCAAGGTCCAGGTATTTGTCCATTTTTTTTATTTTCCTTCAGCTTCACCCTGTGATCTGCTGGAACTGCAAAATCCACCAGTTGACAAGTTCTTTCTTTTTTGTTAATCAACACTAGGTCTGGTATTATTATTATTATTATTATTATTATTATTATTATTATTATTATTATTATTATCCATAAACATTTCTCAAAAGTCAAACGTCTTTTAGCGGTTATTGTTGGTGGTTGTACCAGAGTTTGATCACCTCTGATAGGGTCAGCAGGGCAAGGGAAGTCTGATGTTGGAAGACCCGAAACTTCCCAAATGAACCCTGCGGATTACATCACTGGCGACAACCACCAGCGCCCCAAATGTAAGAGCGTATATTTAAAGTCATTATTATTATTATTATTATTATTATTATTATTATTATTATTTATCGTGCAAAGGTTACTACCCTTTGTTACTCGGTAACCACACTTTATCATCTACATCTGTTTTTTATTCCCAGGAAGATGATTTTATCCAGAATCGTGTTCCCCCGCCTCCCTGAAATGTGTCTCTTTTTCTGCTCATAATTGTTCACCTTGTGGCCATTGCCGGCTTATGACTTCGCTTTGTGCATTGCGATTTGAAGCTGCGGCTGCCAAAACATTACGCGTAATTAAGAACTATTGTTCTCCACCCTTGTAATTGCACTATTTGCCAAAAGATTAAGTAACCCTCTATACATTTATCTGAATTGAATAATATATCGCCTGACATCGAAAGAGTGACGTGAATCCACTGATAAAATCATTGTTACTTTTTTGATGTTGTTGTGGTTGAATAACGTACAAAGTCACAGAAAGCTGTGCTCAGCAAAAATAAAATAAATATAAATAGATAAATGTAAAATATATTTTGAAAAATTGTGTGGCCTCCAAGAAAACAATAAAACTGACTTTTTATTTTATTTTATTTTTCAGGCTGGCAATTTTAATTAAAAGAAAGAAAGAAAGAAAGGAAGGAAGGAAGGAAGGAACAAGGAAAGAAGGAAGATACAAAGAAGGGGGGGTTAAAGATATTCTAAGAAGCAGCAATAGAAATGGCAAGCAGACACATAAACATAAAAATAGAGAGTATGAAAGAAAGAAAGAAAGAAAGAACGAAAGAAAGAAAGAGGAAAAGGAAAAAAAAGAAATTCATATTTTCCTCCCAGATTTCACGTTAATAATTCTAATTCAACATGAACGGGAATATGAACGTGAAATCTGGGAGGAAAATATGAATTTCTTTTTTTCCTTTTACTCATCAGTGTTTTGTTTAAGCGTGAACATATGATTATCAAGCTTCCCCGCTGTCGGTGGGGCTTAGAATATTTCGACAATATCCTATGTAGAGGGGCACTCCATACTCCTCATACATCCAGAATTGAAGTCTCATCCCAAGAAGCAGTTTAGTGTACCAAGGACCTCTTGTTTCGAGGGGGTGCTATTGGTTGATTGTTTTACGTAACGGTATATCAACCCTTTTCGGGTCATTTGATGCCGAATCAAGTCATTTTGCTAAACATAGGGCGCAGTTTGCTTACAGTACCTGTCCTCTGCGTGGAATATCTCTTCTGGTATTTTACCTGCCATCAAGAATACACTCTAAATGCTCAAGTTATTTAATAGACACAAAAAAGTGAAAGACTTACGAATGTTAGAAAAACTGTTCTGAAAATACTTACCTGCAATCCTCGGAGGGATGAAAAACTCGAATGATATTTTTTTTATATATTTATTATTGTTGTTACACACTGACAAGTTAAAACGACAATTCTTCCATGTCTGTATCAGTGCTGTTGTATGGCTGCACCACATGGTCCCTAACGAGGCGCCTTGAGAATAAGCTAGATGGGAGCTGCACAAGAATGCTGCTTGCGGTCTTGAACAAGTCGTGGGAACAGCACCCCACAAGGAAGCAGTTGTACGGCCACCTGCTCCCTATCTCACAAACCATCCGAGTGAGACGGACAAGACATGCTGGACACTGCTGGAGAAGCAAGGACGAACTCATAAGCGATGTTCTCCTGTGGAAGCCAATACATGGACAACCTAGTGTGGGGCGCCCGGCAAGGACCTACATTAACTAGCTCTGCGTTGAAACTGGATGCTGCACAAAGGACCTCACTGGGACAATGAATGACAGAGAAGGTTCCCGATAGATTGTCATGGATATCCGTGCTAATTGCGCCACATGATGATGATGATGATGATGATGATTGTTGTTGCTATTAACCCTTCATTTGACCCCACATTCTGTGAGGAGGGTACAATCGTTTTATTGGTTGAATTGGTAAAAAAATATCACATTACCTGCTATTTTTCCCGCCTCGCTTTGTTTGGGTATTCGTAATTGATCCGGACCGACCGACAGCGCAGGGATATTGGTTTATTTTTCTTTTCTTTTCTTTTCTTTTTTTTTTTTTACTATTACAAGTTCTAAGAGGTTTACTTCACATTAGACTTGCTTTTCAAGGTCGCAACAAGGTATTGTTGCAAATTCGATTATATCCTACAAATAAAGTAAGTCGAGTTTTTCCTTCTTAGTCTAAGATTGCAGATATATTGATGTGATCTATCTCGCCTCTTGATTTGGTGGTTTGCTTTTCAACCACATATATATTTACCAATCCCGAGCAGGATGTGACATGTGACACAAGGTCAATTTATTAAGCAGAGTTTAACTGGTTTGAATTCAGAGTTTTCCTTCTCCTAGACCGGTTGCCTAACCAAGGTTAAAGAGCCCAGTCTTCCCTACTATTTATCCATAGCTAGAGAGAGAGAGAGTAGGATATATACCTTTCCCAAGGGTATTAGCGCTAAGTGAAATGCAATTACCACATCCAGGATTTGAACTCGGGGCGACGAGTCCATTTCCCTTGCCTTTAACCATTAAACCACGCGCTTCCTTTTTCCACGACATAAAATATATTTGACATTGATAAGTTGGATGATAATCAACAACTTGCCGTCAGCGTATTCTAAGCCCCGCCGATAGAGCAGTAGTTTCAACTGACTAAATATCAACAAGCGACAGTGTCAGTTAAAGACTTCCTCCACTATTCTCAGTTGTTTTGAAAGAGGTAATGTTGATTTGTAATGAAATTGATAGTAAAAAACAGTTACACTATCCGTCTCCTAATTTAGAGACCGACCGTCCTCGTATTCGTTAGAATAAAATAAAAAGACATGTTACTCAGTGAAGTCAAATAATCAAAATATCTTTAAAGAAATGTCTGCGCTGATCCCTCGGGGAAGGATCATTTAATTTAATTCACGCATTGAAGTATGAGGCAGATCCTTATCACCATAACAACTTCTCTAACGCTCTTCAGTCAGGGAGTCGAGAAAGAAAATTTACAGAATTAAAAAAAAAGAAAGAAAAGAAAAGAGGGAATAAAATAGAAGCGGCTTTTAAAATAATTTGATTTTCTTTTGACATGTGATCAAGACTAAAAAGGGACCCGAGTTTTTTTTCGAAACTCCAATTTATCATCTGTTTTTTTTGCTAACTGAAAAACCGAAAAAAAACTCTCCTATCAAGTGAGGTGAAATCAACTATAATTAGGCCGCTGTTTTACTAACAGATATCGGGCTGTATTAAAAAATATTCACTTTTTAGTCACTCATAGTTCATAGAGAAACTCTCAAGAAAATCTGTATGTGTTGCATCTAATCTTTCTATATTTATCTGGCTTCCGCCTCCTGTGTCCAGTCAGTGGCTTCGGCCATTGGACCGGTAAGATATCAATATTACATGATCCCAGAGGTCATCAACTCAGGCAGCACCTTCCCCTCGTTTAAAAGGGATAGGACTGAGTTTATTGCCCGGTGCCTGAGGCGCTTCAAACGAAGAATGCCAAGATGAATCACACAATTTTTAAACACTAGCCACGCATGAGCTTCATTTTGTGCATTGTTCCCCACTCTAATGATCCTTGTGTTCGACTGACATGGTAGGATGTCAGTAAATATTTATCTTCTTTATCATCATTTGACTGGCCTAAAAATATTAATCCATGGTTACGTCTTGTCAATCATTTTACTGGTGTAGTATACTGGCATCAAATTCTATATGTTATATAGCGGCCTTTTCGCTACTCTCAATCGTGTACATTAGTACTGGGCTTTCGCTGTACCCAAAGCGATGTATGTTAGTAGTCAGCTACTGGACTTCAATAACAAAAGATACGCGTATACAAAAAGAGGACTCTTCTTTATTTTCTTCGGTGTGTGGGTGGTGAAGGCACGGAGCTTACAATGAGTCCACAAGGGTGGTTGCTGACGAGAGACGTGAAGTGTCCTTTCCGCTGCCGGCCCGGCGTCTGATCCTGTTGGCTTTTGTATTGACAACACGCCTACACATTTTTATCTTTTTGATCTGATAACGGACCTTTGTTATATATCTCTTTATCTTCACCCTGCTTCCTTGACCGGAAACTATCTTCCGATTTCTCTTTCTTTTTAAATAATATTTTTTATCTTTCTCTTTGTCCTCAGCCGGATGTTCATCTTCCGGGCGAATACAATACAACACTGGTTATTTTCCATGACTCTTCTACGAACAGAATCACAAGTTAAATCTTGAATTCTACACATCCTTACATAATAAATAGGCTACTCATTCATAATGTAACATGTTTTAAAACGTATATTATACTTTACATATGGAGATGCGTGGTGTATTTATTACCCATCGTAGGAAATGAACACGTTGAGAGCTCAAATCCTGGACGAGGCTATTTGTATTTCACATAGTGCTAATACCCTTGGGAAAGGTATGACTCCACCTATTACCCTCCAGCTATGTGTAAATAGTAGGCCAGACTGCACTCTTTAACCGGTTCAGGCAACTAGTCTAGAAGAAGGATAATTAAAAATTTAAATCTGTTAAACTTCGCTTAAGAAATTGACCTTGTGTCACATTCAACTGACATTCCTACAGGGAATACCGATTTTGGATGGGTCGCACGCTTTAACCTTTAACACGCAAAATGTTGCAAATGGCAATACGCACGTTGTGTAATTTAATTAATGAGCAGAAATAATTAAAGGTTGCAAAACAATCAGAAAAATATTTTGAAAGAAGAATCTGGCTGGAATGCATTTGATTGTTGTGAATTGTTTGTTTGAATTCCAACCAGAGAAAATTCCGAAGTTAAATATTTGGGGAAAAATAACAAGACTCTACAGAATTAAATTCAGTATACAGAATTATTTTGAACGGAGAAATCTGGCTAAATTGCATTTTGAATCGTTTGGTTAAAATTCCAATATACTTATATAATCCAATATAACAATATGCAATGGAATTAAAATATACAGAAATAAGTAGGAGGATAGTGTTAGAAAAATAATCACCTGATTAACGATAATCATAAAATAGTGGACGAGGATTCGAAGTCAGTCAGTGAGGACAGAATGTGACCGGAGAAGAAACACGATGTCGACATTTGCTTAACCGAAAACCAGCTGGCCTACTTCTTTCTTTCTTTCTTTCTTTCTTCACCCAATTTTGACCACTAGCTCACCGTCCGGATCGTGATTAGTTTACGAGCTCCAATTATGCCGATTCTGTTATTATAAACATCTCTCTATCTCTCTCTGTGTAGTTGCCTACTGCAGATGATCGGATGACATAATAAACTTGTTGACAAAATGAATTTGCGCCCGTTTTGTTTTTAATCTCCAACACTGGGTTACCCGGGATCTTAGTTTAAGAGTCGTTTTCACAAACGAAGAACCGATCCCATTTATAAAAAATCAAAGCCCAGTATGTTACAGTTGAAGCTTTAATTCAAAATGATACACTGTGCAAAATTAACTTTATCTTATGAGGTCAATGAAATCGTCCATGAGAAACTGGGATAGCGGAAAATATCTCGGTGGGGACCAAACTAATTGACTGAAGAGTTGCCACTTTCTTAGTAGATGGAATGTATGAACTCATGTATCGTTGGGAAAAGTGCACCAATCTTAACTCTTTGTCAACTTTAAGTCGCTCAGCGCTACCGTAAGCCGCTGGCTTCGGATCTCACATGTGTCCCTTGTATACACTGAAAAATCACTACGTGAACACCACTACCAACTTTTGTTTTGCTTGTAAATTAACCCTGGAACTGGTACTCGATCTTTTTACAACAGGGAAAAATACAAAGAAAATTTGGTATAGTCGTGGGGAAAATTTGGTAGACAAAGTCGAAAAGAAGCATAGTAGTTCTGGTAACATATACATGAGTCGCATAGTAATAAACATGTCGCATCAGTAATGTTTGAACTCTACGTGGAAATGAAGCATAGTAGTTCTGGTAACATATACATAATTCGCATAGTAATAAACATGTCGGATCCGTAAATGTTTGAACCTTATGTGGAAAAGAATCATAGTAGTTCTGATTACATATACATAATTCTCATTGGCACCCCACGTCGTGTAATGGTTAGCAAGCTAGATTCACAGATCATTGTTATTGAGTCTGATTCTCACTCCATACTTCTGGCCTTGTGCCACATCTAAGCTAAGCTTAGTAAATAACTATACATAATTCGCATAGTAATGAACATGTTGGATCAGTAATATTTGAACCTTAAGCAGAAAAGAATCATAGTAGTTCTGGTAACATATACATAATTCACATAGTAATAAACATGTCGGATAAGTAATGTTTGAACCTTACGTGGAAAAGAATCATAGTAGTTCTGGTAACATATACATAATTCACATAATAATAAACATGTCGCATCAGTAATGTTTGAGCCTTAAGTGGAAAAGAATCATAGTAGTTCTGGTAACATATACATATTTCGCATAGTAATAAACATGTCGCATCAGTAATGTTTGAGCCTTAAGTGGAAAAGAATCATAGTAGTTCTGGTAATATATACATAATCGCATAGTAATA
>CM042148.1:74555343-74570343 GCA_023376005.1 Doryteuthis pealeii
TAAAAATTCGGAAAACATATCTGATTTAACATGATTATTAAACATACTTAAAAAAATAGATTAGATAAATCTTTAATTAAAAATATTTCATGTTGAGTAAAGGTAGTTTTCTAGATATTTAAAAATTATGGAATTTTATTGAAATTTTATTGAAATGGGCAAACGTTAAGTGAAAAAAGTTTCTTCAGGATTTAATTTAACTAAAACAAACTATTCATTATAAAATAATTAATTGCTGAATTACGTGCTAAAAATCTCATTCGAATTGGATAAGAGGTGGCTTACTTTTTAACGCCTTCAAACCACTTAAAAAGTTATTTGTCGATAAAAACACCTACAAACTGCTAAAAATATCTTAAAGAGGGGGGAGGGTAAAATATTTACATATACTTGTCGAGAAAAGACTTGGGTTTGCAAAATATCGCTTTCATATCGCATTAATTTTCGGGAAATACGCCTTCAAACAGCTAGGGAGTTCATAAGTAGCACGGGTCAGATTTTCAGCAAGCACCACTTAGCGTACTTTTTATATATAATATATATATATAATATATATATATATATATAGGGCAGAATGAATTTATGCGATATGCACGAAAATGTTGGCTTATTTTCAATTTAAAAACGAAATAAGATGATTTAAATCCATTATTTAAGTCAAATTTTTGTTTTAGTCGAAAAGTAGTAACATAATGGGCATCAGTAAAAAAAAAAAAAATTAAATTAAAATTACATATCTAATATTTTTTTATACACTTTTAAACAATTAAATTCGTCCCAAAATGCGTTTTTACTGTTTATGTTAATGATCCTAAAAACTACAGCACAATCTTTTTAAAGAAAACTCATAGCTGAAGCCGACTCTTTTTTGATTTGCTTCCAGTAATTTTTTATAGTCTGCTGTAAATAAATGAGATCAATCGTTAGTAAAAAAAAAAAAAGAAAAATATTGAATATATAAAAATTCGGAAAACAAATCTGATTTAACATGATTATTAAACTTAATTTTAAAAAAATAGATTAGATAAATATTTTATTAAAAATATTTCATGTTGAGTAAAGGTAGTTACTGAGTTTTTCTAGATATTTAACAATTATGGAATTTTATTCAAATGAGCAAACGTTGACTCCCCCCACCCTTTAAGTTAAACACGTTTTCTTCAAGCCATAGTTGTATCATTGCTACTGTACGACTGCACCACATGGACACTAACATAGCGCCTAGAGAATAAGCTAGATGGGAACTGCACAAGAATGCAGTATGTAATTTTAAACAAGTCGTGGAAGCAATACCACACGAGAAAGCAGTTGTATGGCCACGTGCCACTCATCACACAAAGCATCCGAGTAAGATGAACAAGACATGCTGGACACTGCTAAGGATCAAGGACAAACTCGTAATTGACATTTTTCTATGGAAACCAACACATACCGTTGAGCAAAGACGTGCATTGGCCAACCCTGCGCAGATACTGGATGCTGTACAGAGGACCCCCGAGAGCAATGAATGATAGGGTAAGATTGGCGAGAGATTGTCATGGATATCAATGATAAAAATCCTAATTACCTGTAATTAGAAATTAAATAACTAAGTGACACTTCTCTGGTTTTTTCTTTTGGTCAAATGAAAATGTTTACTCCAGTTGAAATAACTTATTTGAACAGTTTGGGAAAACTTTAAATCAGTGAAATAATTTTTATCATGTGATTTTTCCAACAATCTAACCTGGGCTCAATGGGTGATCTAATGGGTCACGTTTTTTCTAGTATATATATATATATATATATATATATTGGGAGATTATGTGCTTAATTAAAGTCATACCTAATTTGTTAATTAATTAATTATAATTAAATGAATTAGGCGTGCATATCGGTTTAAATGTAAAGCGTAAACAAACCGAGAAAAAGACGATCTCTGTATGTACATTTCAGCCAATTAGGCCTCTTCAGCAGAGCTATAGACAGGGCAATGCTTTGTGCGCGATTCGAACCCTACCTGTCAGGCTGACAGGCGGATATTCTAACCACTACACTAGCTGGCTTCTCCAGAATCTCTCGTTTATTTTAAACTGATATGTATATCGCACTTTTTGGGTGACTTAAGGCACGACAGTATGAAGTGGTCAAACAATGTGTTTGAAATGGTGAAAAAAAAATTGTCGGCCTTCGCCATTTCAAACACATCGTTTGACCACTTCACATATACATATATATATATATATATATATATATATATATATATATATGTATATGTGTGTGTGTGTGTGTGTGTGTGTGTGTGTGTAATCAGAATTAAAATTAACGCTATAAAGTTTTTAATTCGTAAAATCTTTACAGTGCCCAATGCAGGGAAAATATATGATATAAAACAGTATATAAACGCACGTTTTCGATCTTCAGTTTAGTCAGCATTCAACACGTCAATCTTTTTCAACCGATCAAATGTAATCTTCTTTTTAAGTCACACGAAATTTGTTCAGTATAAAAAGTCAGACGTATTGAATTCTAAATTATCTGCGGATTACAAAGATTAGAATAATAGTATGAATAATACATTAAATAGCTATTTATATTTCACGTCGAGAACTTTAGACTTTTCTGTTTTATTCTTTCCTAATCTCTTTCTCACTATCTATCTCCATAGAAATAAGGCTAAAGTTTTAACTGTAGAATATACGAGTGTTGGCCAAAAAGTACTCCTTGTTTTTCTTAACAGATTCAATTGTAGAAGCACATCTATATATTAATACTGTATGAATAGCTGCCTACAGTCTATTTACAAAATATAAGTTCACAGAATGTAATGACGAAAGGGAAAGCACATGTACTTTTAACTTTATTTATTCACATATAAACTCAACAACAGTCAATATAACAAGTACTTAGGGGCAGTACTTACAGTTCATATATCTCCCTCGTTGAGGGAATGTCAGGTTGAGTCTGCAGTTGTTACTCCCTCACTGAGGGGAAAGTTCCTTCAGTCACAAGAGACTGAGACAAGAGCTCGTTTCTACGAGGCTCACACGTTGGTAACAAAACCGTAAAGAGGGTTCTTCCCCCAACCTGACAAGGGACGTTACCTTTTCTACTTTCTGTCCCCGAAGGCACAGGAGAGTTCTAGTCCCTACAATACGCTTGTTCTTAAACCTTCCGTCTGTGTTCATCCTGCAACACCCTCTGGTTAAAAACGACACCGTCCATATTGTCCAAGATGCAATGCAAAAATATGAATAAATATTATCTGGTGTCGATTAATCGAAGACTTCTTATTTGTCCGATTTTATTTCACCCAATTTTAAGAATGAAACATTCTAAATGGTCTTACATGGCTTAAATGTCCAACATAAAATTAAAATGAATTAAAAGATAAGTTGTGTGCTAGTTCCTTGCCTATACTTATAGACTAGGCGAGATCATGTGGTCTGTTCCTTAGCCAATCGCTGGCCATACTGCGTGGCTGATATATTACTTACGCGCTGATTCTTTCTCAGTCTACTCACAATAATCGACGTAGGAACCTAGGATTCTCTACCTGAGAGGATTACCAAAGGATTAAAATCGGAGGACTCTCTACCTAGAATCAAGTAGCCAATTATGGCCCTTAGAAACTTAACAGGGAGTGTTCCTAGAAATGGTATAACATTAAAGTGCATCTAATGTTGAAGTTCTAATTCTGGATCTCTTGGAAGTGTGGAATACTCCTTCATTGACATTTTGACCCAGAGTTGTAGTACCTGTTAGGGACCCATCTATGGGTTGAATAGATTAAAAAATAGGTTTTATTAGAACGAAAATTATTCGTTTATTGGATATTTAATGTCAAACAAAGCTAACAGTTTGTATATTATAATATTAGTTTATTTAGATGTTTACATTTTAAAAATATTAATAGCATCCCATTGTGGTGTAAGGGTTTGCAAGTTAGACTCACATTATTAATAAATAGCGATTTTAATACTCGCTAGAGGCCCTTTGCTTCCGACCTTGTACCATATCCTACCTGAGAAGAACGGGTTGGGTAAAGAAAATGAGGTCCCATCATTGTGTAATGGTTAGCAAGGTAGTCTCGTAAATTCATTACTACTTGAATAGTGAGTTCAATCTTTACTGGATGTCACACACTTACGGAATTGTGTTTAATAATATTGACATTTTTTAGCAGAACTCAAAATTAATTTTTTTTTTTACTGGAAAAAGTTCCGTATAGAAACTTATAAAAAATCTTCTGATATAATTATTAAGATATCTCTATAGAAAAAATCGTTTTTTATCTGCTCATTTTTTTTTCAGATTTCATAAGATAAAATAGTGAGCGAGCTAGTCAAAATATTTCCCCTAATATATATTAAAAAAAAAAATATTTCAAACATATTTTCATCAACAGATGAATAATTACAGAAAATTTCGTGAAAATTTAACTATTAGTTGATTTTTTATAGAATTCTTTAAAAAGCGGGTAGTCAACTTGTTTTTGGCTACGTTAAATTTCAATTGATTCAACGGTGCAAAAAGGTAAACATTGTTTTCGTTCATAATTTTCATTATTTTCGTAAGCTGAAATTTAAAAAAAAACACCAGGAGTTAAACAACAAATAATGTTTCTTCTTTGTTATTTAATTCGCTGTAAAAAATAATTCAATGTATGAAAAGACATACTAATTACATAATTAGAAAGATTATTTCATACCAAATAAATATTTTAAGATAGGAACAAAATATGCGACTAATAAGATGTGATTTTATGTTAAAATTTAGTATTAAAAAATTATACTACGAATTATAGGCTGACTGAAGCAAAATATTATTTTATTCTCTTTCTAACCATATTAACATCTTAAAGAAGATTGGACCGTAAATAGTCGAGAAAAAAGAATTTGATTTTTCGTTAAGATTTAGTCTTGAATAAAAATCATACTTATCAGCTCTCCGAAACCAATTTTTTTTGACTCGCTGTAAAAAATTTATTCAATAGATAAAAACCCATAAAATTACATATTTAGAAAGATTATTTTATTTTCTTTCCAATCATATAAATATTTTAAAGATTGGACCCAAAATAGGCGATAAATTCCGAGCGGAAAGGCTTAGACTGCGAAATTTATTCACTAAAATTAAACTTCACTGCTGGTATCACTGTATCACTGCTGGTATCGCTGTAACAAAAAGTCAGGCAGGGGACAATATTTTATTATCAGCAGGTGTTGGTATACGGACAGTTCCGCAAATTGGGTGATTTGGCTTAATTGATTAATCATATCCCTTAATTAGTAAAAATCAATAATCAAATTTGGCGTGTTCTTAGTTTAGAAGGGTATTAATCTATATGGAAGATTTCAAATCTGAGTGACTCCTTCTTTTCTGAGTTAAAGTCGACACGTACATACCAAAAACTTTCTATACATATATATATATATATGAAAAAATATACAACTTATTGTTATCTGTTAATCTTTACCGTAGAGCACACAACATCCAAGATAGAAAAACTTGTTTATTAAAGTCTTATTCTAATATATATATATATATATATATATATATATATATATATATATATATATATATATATATATATATATATCTTTGTTTGAAAATCGCAATTACCAAGCATCGCTGATTTTATGTCTCTCTCTCTCTCTCTCTTTCTCTCTCTCTATATATATATATATATATATATATATAGATAGAGAGAGAGAGAGAGAGAGAGAGAGAGTGAGAGAGAAGAGATAGGTATAGACGGTACATGGTCATAATTCCTAGCATATGCAATTATCAAATCAAATGAATATTACATATATATATATATATATATATATATATATATATATATATATATATGTGTGTGTGTATTGCGGATTTTTATGCCCACAACGGGAAACGTGTGGAGGAAAGATTGTCACAAACTACAAATACTGTTGGACGAATAGCGAAATGTGATTGGAACCAAATGATGACATTTCTAAACAGTTTTGGTGAAACATTTTAGATTCAACTCAATAATAGCTCCAGGGTAGCTCTAGAGATAGCATAATAAATAACACAATAATAAACTTACCCTAGTTATTATAATAACATATTTAAGTCAATATTCACAAATAATTATACAAACTAAAATTAATGCCCACACTCTGACACCCACCCCACCCCCCACCTCATCCCCAAAAAAACCTCATCCCATACTCCACTCCTCCAAAACTGACCCAGTAACCTACCGCTGGTCCTCACCGCCGCCACACATAAAACAAAAAGAATCCCCCTACTCTCCTCCGCATACCTAAACCAACGACCGCACATCACTCAAATCTCCCCTCCCCCCCTCATCTCCTATAACAAATACTCACCCCCTCTGACCTACCTATGCACTCCCCTACATCTACTCTACATCCTCCAAACTACCCTCACACCACCCCTCATCAAATCCCATGTACGCACGTAACTTTGCTTTAATAAAATCATTTTGACTGAAGGTGTCCGTGTAATACGGACGAAATCATTTCAACCTTTGATTTGTTTTGAGTTGTTCATTTCTTTCTTACTTTTCCTTTTATCTACCTCATATTGTCGGATTCTAAACCCATCCATCCTATCTTCATATATATATATATATATATATATATATATATATGGGGGTATGTGTGTGTTTGTGTTTATAGTAAATAGATAAGGAATAGGAACCACAAGGTTCTTGATTCAATACCGACCCTCGCCAACTCAACGCATAAGTAGCACAGGTATCTGTGTGGTAAAGTCAGGAGTTGAAGGTTGGTGTGGCGCTCCACCTCAGACCTAAAAAAAACAATCTCCTCTGTCTAGTGCTAGTGAAAAATGGACAGACTCCCTCGCTGTCTGGCTGATACCGACATTAGGCCACCCCGACGACTTACTTTGCTTTTTTCTAAATAGCCTATTTATTATGTAAGGATATGTAGAATTCAAGATTTAACTTGAAATTCTGTTATATATATATATATACACACACATGAGTTTTCCCTCAGACACTCTCTCTCTCTCTCTCACACACACACACACACACACACACATATATATATGTTTACACTTAAAATATACTGTAATATTCTGCATTTTTGTGCACGGCAAAGATCTTACGGATTTTAGCACAAAATTTTAATCACACACATTCACACACGAGTTTGGACGCACTTAGCCAGCAGTCCGGCACATTAGCCACTACACCACGGAGACTCCTGTTAGACTATCTTAAGTATAAGCTGTACGAAAAGTCACCACTTATATTTATAGACTGTCCCAAATAGCAGGTGCTGGATTGACCAATGGAAAACAACAAACTGTATTTAAGGTAGTGGATAAATTATCCTAAAATCTGTTGTCGACTGGATTCACTACAGGTCACAAGGTGTATCACATATTACGATCTTTCTACTAAGGAATACTAAGGATTGACTGACAAGGAGTATATACGGACAATGCAATCTTTCTACCAAGGAATACTACAAATTGACTGACAAGGAGTATCTATGGACAATTCAATCTTTCTATCAATGAATACTACAGATTGACTGTCAATGGGTATCTACGGGCACTACGTTCTTCTACTGAAGAATCGTGGATCGCATCATAACGACACTGATGTTCTGAGTATTTTTCTGTTTCAATTTTGAACCGATCAGTAAAAACTTAGATGTCTGGAAAATCTTTTTGCATCTTTCAAAATCTCTGAGATTCATAAGTTTCTAATATTGTTTTCTTCTAAATAGCATCACTTAATAATAAAACTGAATTTATTCTTGAGAGTTGTAATCAGGTCACGCTAATAGCACTGATTATCATTAGATGAACGACGTTAAGTACCAAGGAAAATATTCATATAAAACATGGGTGACTAATTCTTATCATCAGTAAGCAACCTTAGACCTGTGTGCCAGACAAAGCTCGGTAAATAATATTATCAAATTAACCGGTGCACCAGTTGTTAATAGATCCTTATAAATTGCCCTAAAATCAGTTGCTACCTGGATTCCCTAGCAGAAGTGATACTACAGATTAACAAATAAGGAGTAACTGATACCACAATCTTTCTTCCAAGTAATATAACAGATTGACTGACAAGGAGTATCTACAGACCCCCATATTCTTCCTCCCTTATAACTACTTCAAGGTATATATCAACCTTTATAAAATAGCTAGCAGGGTTGTATAATAAGCTTTTTACCAAAAAGATAAACAATTGTGGTACTATTGTGGTACCCGTTGCGGTAAGAAAAACAATTGTAGTACTATTATGGTGCCCGTTGCTGGTGAGAGGATTCATGCCTTTCTCAAAGGTATTAATCCAAGAGGGAACGTAATAGCGCTACTAGTGTTTGAACCCACACCAATATCACAGTCCAGAACGTTAGCCACTACACCCCGGGGACTCCTCCCTCAAACAGGTGTTCCATCCTTATAAGAATCTTGTTACCAAGTTTGACATAATAATGACCAATTCTTCACATGTAAAAAGTTTTTTTTTTAAAGTTGCAAGAATTTCTCCAATCTTGTTTAACTTCAAGATATTGATAACCTTTAAAATTGGCGCCATCTCCAATCACCAAGCCCGCTAATTCCATTAGTGGTGGCTGCTTATATCATTGAACAATATAGACGAATGTTGGTGAACGACAAAAAGTGTCAAAAGACTAAAGTGAATGTTGTCTAAAAGAGTGATCATTTCTTTCTGTTGTCGCTAACAAGGTTATCAGGCATTTCCCAGATTAAAACAACGAAAGAAAAAAAAATCAAAGAAAGGAATTGGTCTGATAAATATTAGCTTATTGTAAATGATTCCATATTGTCTAGGCAGGACTCCGAGAAAAGTTAAGTTCTGTGTTATATTTTACAAGGAAAACACACATCATTTATATATATATATATATATATATATATATAATATATATATATATATATATATATATGTATATATATATAAAGATAAATCTAAGGAGTCAGACGAACCTACTATTAGTTTCGCTTAATGCTCTTCAGGGCTAAGATCTGACTCATGAATATATATATATATATATATATATATCTTATATATATATACATATACATATAAATTGTTTTTTTCTTTTGTCCAAATACTGTACCAATAGATTACTTTTTGTTGGTACGACTATCTTGGTCTTTTCTTTTTTCAAAATTTTTTTCTCCCCGGTTGATGTTTGGTAGTATATTTTTACAATCAAACTATTTGCTGGTTTTTTTCTCACCGCGAGGATTTACCAACACGCTTGGTATATTAAATTATATATATATATATATATATGGAGTCGTGGAAAATGGACTCGTCGATTCGAGTTTAATTCCTAGACGAAGCTGTTGGCATTTTACATATCGCTAATACTCTTGGGAAAGGTATAAATCCATATATTCTCCCTCCAGCTATGGGTTAAATAGTAGGGCAGACTGGGTCCTTCAGCCTTGGGTAGGTAGCCAGTCTAGGAGAGGGATAACTCTGAATCCAAAATTCCTGAGGTCGGTCGTTGATAGGGTTTGTGGCAACTCTTAATGCACCAATTCTTTCCTATCGACTGTGCCAAAAAGTGTGGATGGTCCAACACAAGCCTTCACCACTATAAAAAAAATCACTGTGTGGATGTTCATTGTATGAACACTCATACGTCGATCGACGGGAGAGTCCATCATATATATATATATATATATATATATATATATATATATATTTTCGTTTGTTCGTTCTTTCTTTCTTTTAGTCTGTGTGCCTGTCACAATACGTACATATAAAGGTGGGGGCAGAGTTTAGGTACCGGACATGTATGTCGAAAAATGGGGGTACCATAAGGAAAAGATGTTATATAGTAAAAACTGCCTAGTACCTATTACATAAGCATAACATTTATTATGTAGATGTAAGTACGATGTAAATAACACACACACACGCGCGCATATATATACATACATATATATATATATATATATATATATATATATATACAGATAGATAGATAGATAGATAGATAGATAGTATAAAGTTTTTAAGAGCCATCCTTGGCCAGTTGAAATAGGGCTTAAAGAAAGTCCTATGTTATGGAATCCTTTGGTGATCCTTTGGTAAACGTATAAGTCCTATCATGCGTATTGGTAAAGGTCCAGTGATTTAATCCTATGTCCATCGTCCAAGAATGCTGCAGTAATTATGACCAGTAGGGTGGGTTAAGTATTGTAGCAGCCTCATAGTACTGCCAGTGATTGGCCAAGGAATAGATCACATGATCTCGCCTAGTCTATAAGTATGGGCGAGGATCTTGCACGCACCTTATTAAAAATCCCAACAGATAGATAGACAAATAATATATCAAAATAATTTATAAAGAATTATTTTAATTCTTTTTAAATGCATGTCATCGTGTCCTTTTCTCTATTAACTTTAAATGTAAACTAACTGATCCAGTCATTTTAGAATTTAATAAAGATAGACAGCTCATTCAACTGTGGCATATGAATGTGGCACCATTGCAAACTAATAGATTGCAGATTGATTAAAATAATTTTTATTTTTTATGGTCTATCTATTAATAATGGAGATTCGCCTGTTTTTGTCAGTCTGTAACAAAAATTACGTCACTGCTTAAATCACATTACCCAACACATAATCCAACGTCATAACATAGAATACATATACTCAAAATGTGAGCATGCAACGTTAGACAATCCTCATTGTTTCAATAAATAGATGCCCGGCGTTATATATTTATATATAGATTGTTTGATTCTTATATAATATTTAAAGTTATCGGAACTGTTTCTATTTCACATTGTCTTTCTTCCTTTCTTTCTTTTTACTCCTTTAATAAATTTGACGATTTTACCTACTTATGATATACGCTCTATGACATTGAATTTTCAGCTCCCATCTCCTCAGGCAATATCTTTCAAAACATTATTTTTACATCGCCCGGAGTGTGTATTTTTATTTTGCTAGTAACTATAATGGTTTAAATTACAAAAATACTTATAGTACCGGGTACTCACCTGATTACCTCATTTTAGGAATGACCCCCACCTCCTTAGAGGTACCGGGGACTTTTAACAGTAAAAAAAAATTTTTTTTTAAGGGGACACTCCTTTTCGATATACATGTCACGTGCCTAATCGTTGACTGCTCCCTGATTTAAATACATTCATACGTCTCTATTTGTATTACACAATTTACCATTGAACCACAATGTGCTCACATAGACAGGCGGCCAGACAGGCCTCGATCCGTTCAATCGGCAAATCCCACCAAACCATAGCACATATATGATTGTCCCGACCCTATTGCTCTAATGACAAACCTCCAACTCTTTTTATCCTATATTAAGTAGTGGTTGAGGGTGTTAGTGTCCGTGTTATGACGTTAAACTCCATATAGTGATGAGGTTTCAATTCTGGATCTCTTGAGAGGGTGAAGTAAACCCTTCATTGTCATTACCATCAGGTCCACACTGATCCGGAGTGGTAGTACCTCTTAGGGTCCCATGTATGGGTTTAAATACCTAACAAGAATGAATAAAACAAATGTCTTCGGCATAAAATAACCCAAGGGTTGACATGCCGTAAAAACAACTAACCAACCAACCAACCAACTACCTAGGTATGTGAATTGAACGAAGAATTTGTATTTTTAAAATTATTTTTGCCCTCATCTTCATTATATATATATATATATATATATATATATATATATATATATTATACCAACCCCTCCGCACGAGCAGGATGTGACATGTGACACGAGGTCAATTTCTTAAGCAGAGTTCAACAGGTTTGAATTCAGAATTTACCTTCTCCTAGTTGCCTAACCAAGGTTAAAGAGTCCAGTCTGCCCTGCTATTTATCCATAGCTGGAGGGAGAGTAGGATTCATTCCTCTCCCAAGTGTATTAGCGCTAAGTGAAATGCAATTACCACATCCAGGATTTGAACTCGGGGCGACGAGTCAATTTCCCATGACTTTAACCATTACACTACGCGCTTCCATCTATATTGTTATATGTACAACGTTTCGACCGGTGTGCCCTCCGGTCTTCTTTAGTTGGACACATGGCGCAACGTATTTAGGGGTTGAGTTGATACTGTTCTAAGTGACAATCATCTGTAGGTTGCAGGTTCAATCTTGGCCAAGGGCGATAATAACATAGAATACTTAACATAGCTTAACACTTGCACCCGGTCATGGTTAGCGGAATGGAAACAGTCTACCCCAGTGGATTGAATAAAGGGTTCAGTTTGAAGTTCCGTGAAGGCTCCCGATTACGACGTAAAGGCTTACCTGTTCAACAAGAGGGTTCCCGAGTTCGAAGAGAAGTTTCCAGAGTTCGACAAGAAACACCCAAAGAAAAGTCAGGATATTCTAAAATCATATAGAAAAAGTGCAATTTTCTCGTAAGAAAAGGCATTTTTGCTATAGAAAAAGTCAGGATGAAAAAGTGCAATTTTCTCTATAGAAAAAGTCAGGATATTCTAAAATCATATAGAAAAAGTGCAATTTTCTCGTAAGAAAAGGCATTTTGCTATAGAAAAAGCAGGATATTCTAAAATCATATAGAAAAAGTGCAATTTTCTCGTAAGAAAAGGCATTTTTGCTATAGAAAAAGTCAGGATATTCTAAAATCATATAGAAAAGTGCAATTTTCTCGTAAGAAAAGGCATTTTTGCTATAGAAAAAGTCAGGATATTCTAAAATCATATAGAAAAAGTGCAATTTTCTCGTAAAAAAGGCATTTTTGCTATAGAAAAAGTCAGGATATTCTAAAATCATATAGAATGCCCCGTATATCAAAACGTTGTGTGTGTGTGTGATAATAAAGATGAGATCAATAGTCCGAAAATCCAAATAATACAATTTATCAAGCCTCATCTAAGAAAATCAGACTAATAAATGAAGAATGTCACACACTTATTAATGAAGGATACTGTACTTATCTATCTATCTATCTATCTGTCTGTCTGTCTGTCTGTCAGTATGTTTATCGATCTGTATTTGATATGTGTTCTGATCTATCTATGATAAACCTACACGTAACAATAGGTGTCATTTGAAAGAAAGAAGAGTTGGTCTCTTCGGGGCATTCGACCACTTCATCTTTCGTTTTGAACACGAAATCCATGCAAAGGTTAAACCTGAGAGACAAATCTATTATACGCACCCCCCACCCCCCACCCCCACAAAACACACGACAATCAATCTCCTTCGGCCATGCACTTGTTTTTTTTTATTTTTTATTATTATTTTGAAACTTCGCCATTTTGGAACCATCATACAAATCTATCTCTCTCACCCCCCCTCTCTCTCTCTCTATCTATCTATCTCCCTCTCTCTATCTATCTCCCCTCTCTCTCCCTCTCTATTTTTAATTTTTAGTATTTTTTATCAACACCAATAGGTATTTCTTTCTTTCTTTCTTCTTTCCTTTCTTTCTTTCTTTCTTTCTTTCTTTCTCTGGAGCATTATGTCGTTTCTACCCTTTCTTTTTTTTTGTTCACTCATTAATTTATCTATTCTTTCTTTCTTTCTTTCTTTCTTTCTTCTTTCTTCTTTCTTCTTTGATCCTTATGTCGTATCTACTCTTTCGTTTTTTTCGTTCATTAATTTGTCTATTCATTCATTCTTTCTTTCTTTCTTTCTTTCTTTCTTTCTTTCTTTCTGGAGCATTATGTCGTTTCCTCTTTCTTTTTTTTGTTCACTCATTAATTTGTCTATTCTTTTCTTTCTTCTTTCTTTCTTCTTTCTTTCTTTCTTTCTCTTGATCCTTATGTCGTATCTACTCTTTCGTTTTTTCGTTCATTAATTTGTCTATTCATTCATTCTTTCTTTCTTTCTTTCTTTCTTCTTTCTTCTCTTGATCCTCATGTCGTATCTACTCTTTCGTTTTTTCGTTCATTATTTGTCTATTCATTCATTCATTCATCTTTCTTTCTTTCTTTCTTTTCTTTCTTTCTTTCTTTCTTTCTCTTCATCCTTATGTCGTACCTACTCTTTCGTTTTTTTCGTTCATTAATTTGTCTATTTATTCTTTCTTTTCTTTCTTTCTTTCTTTCTTTCTTTCTTTCTTATGATAATTATTTCGTATTCACTCTTTCTTTTCTTTCGTTCATTAATTTGTTTATTTTCTTCTTTTTTGATCATTATTCTTTTTATTTATATTTCCTTTTTCCTTCCTTCATTTTTTCTTCATTCCTCCTTTCTATCTTTCTGTTATGTATTTTCTCATTCAGTTTCCATGTTTATTTTAACATTTTTTGTCTTCTTTCTCTTCAGATTCTTCTTTCTCTTCTTTATTTTCTATCGTTACTTTCATTTCTATTCTGCCAAGTTTCTATTCTTTTTTCTTTCTTTCTTTCTTTCTTTCTCTTTCTTTCTTTCTTTTCTCTTTTTTCGTTTTTTTTTGTTCTTTCTGCCAAGTTTCTCTTTCTTTCATTGTTTCTTTCTTTCTTTCATATTTCTTTCTTTCACTCTTTCTTTCTTTCTTTCTTTTTTTTTCTTTTCTTTCTTCAGTTCCAGTATTTTTTATTGTCATGTCATTTAATATATTTTTCCTTCTTTCTATATATTTTCTTGCTCTTCCTCCTCGTGTCTATTTTCATTCGTCTATTTTCTTTTACTTCTTTCTTGCACTATAATTTCGTCACTTTTTGGTTGCTTTCTTCGTTCTTTCCCTGCTCTCTCACTCCCTTCCGTTAATCTTTGATTTTGTAAAAATCTTCTTTAACTTATTCATTAATGCTAGGTTTTCCCCCATTAATTATGATTATGTCTCAAATGCCAACGCTTGGACCCTTGTTCTCAGCCTCCCCTCTAATTGAAGTTTTGAAATACCCCCCCCCCTCAAAAAAAGAGAGAATAAAGCTGGTGACGGTCGAATACAGAGAGGAATAAATAAAGTAATGGGTATGAATACATAATAGAAGAGCCTGGGTAATTTAGTCGTGGTAAAACAAGTCAAGAAGAAGAAGATATTTCAATTCAAACCAACTG
>CM042148.1:74575343-74577843 GCA_023376005.1 Doryteuthis pealeii
AAAACCTTTATATATTTATTTTATTATATCATAATGACAGCTCTATTTTATATTGAGCACTCTACCAATAATACTGCATTTGGCACTCCGTTCCAGCTGAAACAGTGACAATCCTACACTATATATATATATATATATATATATATTATATATATATATATATATAGTATATATATATATATATTAATATGCGATTGTGTATGTGTGTGTGGAAATATGAAGAACCAAATTGAATGATGTCTATAACAACACCATACCCAACTTAATGACCTGATGAAGATTTTATGATAAACCGAAACATTTTGACATCAACTTTACCATCTGCAAATAAATTTATATTTTGTATTACTTTTTTTTCTTATTTATAAATTACGTTTGGATTTATTTAAATATCTTAACAGCCATATATATATATATATATATATATATATATATATATATAATATATATATATTGGATTTTACTCCAACCCTCCTATCTTTCATATATATGTATATATAATATATTAATTTGAAAGCAATTACAATGCAAGTAAAAAAATTTTTTGTCTTATGGATTTCAAAGTTAAATCGATAAGACATTGAAATCGATAAGACAAAAAATAACATCTTTTTGTTTTTATTTTTTACTTGCATTGTAATTGCTTTCAAATTAATATATTATAACATACTTAACAATGCTTCAAGTAAATTACCAATTACTTTTAATCCATATATATTTAATATATATTATATATATATGAAGATAGGAGGTTTGGAGTAAAATCCGACAGTATGAGGTGAAGTAAAAGGAAAAGTGAACAAAAATAATGACTCTAACAAGTCCAAGTAGGAGAGAAATATTTCGTCCTGCTGATGCAAAGAATATCCTCAGATGGAGACTGAGGATGTTCTTCGCGTCAGAAGGACAAAATATTACTGTTTGAGTCATTATTTTTGTTCACTTTTCCTTTTACTTCACCTCATATATATATATATATATATATATAATATATATATATATATATATATAATAGATAATATGCGTGCTATATTTACCAAACAGACAATGCTCAATATCATTGATAGAGTGTTTATATTTGAATTAAGGTAGCGTGGACATGAAGTCAACACCTCGTTACTGACAGTTTCTCGCCTAGAAAATCTGAAGTTCGCAATATGTGAGAAACTGTCAATATCCAGGTGTTGACTTCATGTCCACGCACATTAACTTATATATATATATATATATATATATATATATATATATATATATATATGGTACTACTACTACCCTAAACAAAGCGATGAAAAACTGCGAGGTTCCGTTTGGTGTAGGGGTAAGAGGCTTGCTTTGTCGATCCGACATACAGGTTTTCGAATCACGCACGAGGCGATCTTCGTCCTCTATAGCTCTGCTGATGAGGCCTGATAGGCCGAAATGTAACATACAGAAGATTGATTTTTCTCGATTGTTTAGCCTTAACATTTAAGTAGTTAAATCCCGGCCTAATTAAATCATTAATGAATTAGCTTTCAAAAAAAATAGGTTTGACTTCAATTAAGCACATATTCTCCCAAATATATATATATATATAGAGAGAGAGAGAGAGAGAAAAATATGCGTATGCGTATGCGTGTATGAGTATGTCCTTGCATGAAAAGAATAAATTATTTATTTCTCGTAGGTTCAGGTAGTTGTTGAGAGATTCAAAACCGATGTTTCTGCCCTGGAGGGGAGGGGTCGGTTTGAATTAACTTGTAAGGCCTCTTTAACAGTCTCCCTCCCCCCACCAGTAACTTTACCCAATGGCGACCACTTGTTTTTTTTTTCGAAACAAAGTTTTGTAAAGTTTTCTATTATTCAACTATGATCGCGCACTTCTCATAACGCACACAGATCCTCACAAACGTATGTGTGTGTGTGTATCTGTGTAAGTGTGTGTATATGAGAGAGAGAGAGAGAGAGAGAGAGAGAGAGAGAGAGAGAGAGAGAGAGAGAGTGTGTGTGTGTATGTGTATATGTGTGTATGTGTGTGTGGGGGTGAAAAGAGGGGATAAGAATATTTTCTTTGAGGATGCAGTACACATGTCACTTTTCTGTCTTGTCCTGAGGCTCACCGGTGTGTATTTACCTGATCCCTCAGCACGTATCTACCCGAACCCTGAGGCGTGTGAGTATTCTGAGAATGTTACAATGTGTTTTTTTGGGAAAAAAGCTCCAATGAGACGGCGTTTTGGGCATTGTTTATATTTTGTTCATTTTTTGTTGTCTCTGTCGTCCTTCTTTTGTTCCCGTTGTTAGTTAAAAGACTTCAAAGAAAATACTTATTTTATAAAAATGGAAAATAACAAAAAAAAAAAAAAGGAATGGATATGTATATATTACGAATAGTCCCATTACTCACATAAGGCACACACACACACACAAACACACACACACACCACACACACACACACACACACATATATATATATATATATGTGTGTGTATATAAAAGAAAAAAAACAATTATTTTAAC
>CM042148.1:74582843-74617843 GCA_023376005.1 Doryteuthis pealeii
AATCTTATTATAATGGAGATTGTGTCTGTCTGTAACCAAAACTACATCACCACCATCGTCACAATTCCCTTAGTTATTTATTTTAATTTTTCTGGGAATATAAATTTTTGCCATGGAAGATACCGGTACTTTTCTTTACTTATAGATTTTATACATATTTACTTTGTCATTAATTGTTTTATTTTCGAAGTTTCCTCCGGACATACATATACACAAACTGGCCTTTATATGTATAGATTACTCTTCGGTGGGGTGCTCTTTCTTGTCTGTTATAATCAGGATCGATGTGCCATGGAATTAAAGCCTTTTGATTAAATCTACCAAATCGATGTCATCTGTCAACTGACTTCCGTGTCAACGATTCCCATTGATGACTTCATTTCCCTTGTTTAAATTTAAAAAAAAGGACTTCATTGATCTGTCTATTGCAATTTGCAATGGTTTTAATCTCCATAAAGATTAATGAGATTATGCTAATCTCATTATTCCCTGAGAATTAAAAACATTTTCCGTTAATTGTTAACAAATTAGAAAGGCTGAATTCTTTTGAGAACGGAAGTCAAAGTGAATGATATTAATCATTGCAGCAAACCTTTAAGTCTGTTTTTTTTCGTGTGAATCAGAAAATGACATTTCCCCTCTAAAACATTTGAATCCCTATTCCCGATATGACATGTTAAGAGATACTTTACTATACACTGCAATTTTGCTATTATACCGGTTTTGTTCAATCATTAGAGCCCCGATCTCGGTTGGCTGGTTGGTTGGTTTGGTTTTATGGCATGTCAATCCTTGGTGGGTTATTTTATGCCGAAGATGTTTTGTTTTACTCATTCCTGATGGGTATTCAATATTATTTTTCTCAAAATCAATTTTTTAAACAAATATTTTAAACCTATTCTGTTTAACCGATAGATGGGACCCTTACAGGTAATACCACTCCGGGTCAGAGTGGACTTGGGAGTAATGACGATGAAGGGGTATCCACACTCTCCACCACTTCCGAATTGGAACGTCATCATTAGATGCAGTTTAGCATCATACATAGGACACCACCCACCTCGGAACCACATGGTTCTGGGTTCAATACCGGCCCTTATAGGTGGGGTGCCCCGATGCAAAAACAATCTCCGTGGTCTAGCGCTAGGGAAAAGGGCATAGACTCCCTTGCTCTCCGGCTGATACTGACAATAGGTCACCCCGCCTACTTTACTTTGTATTACGACTATACACGTAATTTCATTATTATATTATACTACGTAATTATACTATTTTACTATTACTATAGGTGTGGTGCTCCACTTCAGACGCAAAAACAATCTCCCTGGTCTAGTGAAAAGGGGATAGATTCCTTCGCATTGGGCTGACTTTACTATGCACTGTATTTTTACTAGTACATTTTTAGGGTACCATCTATGTTTTAAATAAAAAAAGAATTTGAAAAAAAAAAAATTTAAAAAGATTGAGTTTTTAAAAAGTTTGAATACCCATCAAAAATAAATAAAACAAAACATTAGGCATAAAATAACCCAAGAAGGGTTAACATGCTGTAAAATCCATCCAACCAACCAACGATCATGATGTAATGCTCGTCTCGCAGATCCATTACTACTGAATAGCGAGTTGTGCATTAGAAATACAAAAAAGTATTAAAATTTACATATACAACTCAAATAAATGGATCTGAACGTAAAACACGTATTGTACAAGAAAATTACCACCTATCTTTACATATGCTCACAATTTGACGATAGTGATTTTATAAGTAATATGGTGAAATTCCTCCGTCATAGTGGCTAGCGTGCTGAACTGATATATCGTAGTAAGTTAGAACCTCAGTAACGCTATTATGTTGACATTTGTACTAATACACTTGGGAAAGGTATAGGTTTCATCCCCACAGCTATGGGTTGAATAGTAACACTACATTCAACAAGGATGGTTTTGGCATTAAATAATCCATGAGGGCTGATATGCCATTAAAAAAGTAACCAAACCAAATCATAACTATTTTATAAGTATACACTGCAGCTTACACTTCACCTCTGCTGACAGACGTATTTACTCCCGTTAAAATAAAGGGGGAATCTCCGTGAGGAAGTGGGCAAGGCGCTTGACTGCGAATAGTTATATGGTGATAGGTAGGGCTGTTTGATGTCAATATTCAATAAAAGTGTTCAAACATTTAAAGACCATAAATAAATCAAGCACAGTGGCATAGAAGACAAAACTCTGGATTAAACAAACAAAATTGTATTAACAAAAGTTTACAAAAGGTAGCATTGAATACTGGGCTGGGTTCAGTCAAAAGTTCTTTTTTTAAAGTTCAAATGTAAAATGTAAGCTGGTATTTCACAGTTCAAAAGTGAGAAAGAAAAGGTGAAAGTTTAAAGTCAACTCAAAAGCAGTCAGGCATAAGTTGAATGAATATAAGGTTTATCTCGAAAGCATAGGTTATTCAAAGAGAGAGAGAGAGAGAGAGAGAGAGAGAGACGAGAGAGAGAGAGAGAGAGAGAGATACCTTCAGCGTGTAAGCGAAATGTTCTTAAAAAGGGTGACGTGAATTCCCTTAGGCAAATGAGATCTTTCTGCTTAGGATCCTAAAGGCTGGCTTATTTATAGTAATCAGGTAGGATCAGCGAGGCTTCTTTTGATAATTTTCTTTTTAAGCGGGAACGCCTCTGATTGGTTGAATTTTACGAATTGTATTTTAAATTTTATTTTTACTAAGGTTGCGCAATCCATATGCGCAAACTAATTATTTTTGCCATTCGACTTCCGTCTGTTGAAGCGATAACTTCCGGCTTTACCACAGTTATAAGCGAATAACTTTGGGAAAGGTATAAACCCTCTTTAACAGGTTTGAATTGGGAATTTTCCCCTTAACCAAGATTAAAGATACCAGTCTGCCCTACTATTTGTCCATACCTGGAGGGAGAATAGTTAATTTCTTACCTTTCACAAGGGTATTAGCGTTCTGTAACAAGCGAAACGGCTCGCCCCTGATTTGAACTCGGTTTGTCGTGTCCATTTCTACGATGATAACCATTACTCAACAAACACCTCCAAGTAGAGATGGTATTCCAGTAAAAGACAATGAGGAATTGAAAACGTCTCCTTTTTTGTCTTTTGGTTGCTTGAGTGGACCAATAATATGCAGAGTGGAACTTCTGTGATTATTTTAGGAAATTTCATCTACTTGAAAATCTCTGCGTAAATGCTTGTCGACCAAAACAATTCCTGTAGGATTTATAATAGTTAAAAAGTAAAAAAAAAAAAAGGTATATATCACAGAATTCGCACGTAATTTAGTCTGAAAGAAAGTTCTCCTTCAAGATACTTTCAGATTAACACAGCGATAACACACACACACACACACACACACACACACGCACTCATATATATATATATATATATATATATATATATATATATATATATATATATATATATATATATATAGTAATGAAAAAGCTTAAAAAACGGTTATATTAGAAGTTAGAGATCTATTTCTACCCATGTTGGTTAGTTTGAAAATACAGATTCTTACATCATCAAAATACAAATTCTTACATCTCACTTCTGGCTGCACACAGAATCAGATGGAATGGTCGAAATCGTCTAGAATATATATATATATATATATATAATATATATATATATATATATATATAGAACGATACGTGCATAAATAAAACATACTCTCACACACAAACACAAACACGGGTTACTCCCCGTGCTGTACTGGCTAACTTGCTGGACTGTGACATTGAAGTGAATTCGAACTCTAGTCGTGCTATTACGTTCATTTTCGAACTTGCTTACTTGCTTATAGAAATCCGTCGCATACGACCATAATCTAACACTATGTCGACGACATGGAATAAAACTTGTGCGAGAGATATTTTAAGTGGTAAGAGGGTGCACAGAACTCAATCAATTGTCTTGGCAGGCTAGTAGTTGGTCCAATGGCTGGGGAAAGTCCGATACGACTGGACTAGCAGGCCGATGTAGTGTGATGTCTCAGGTAGTATTGAGTCATTTTACAAAGGCAAGCCTCCCCGGAAGCCCTAGTGCTTGCACCATAGCGCCAGGTTATTGGCCTGGTTATACCGCCAGTACTCGGTCGTAGGGCATGATTTTAGTAGAATCGGTGTGGATGGCGGCTCACATACCCACCTCACCAGACAAGCCGAAGCGTGCCTGATAGGGGTACCAGTTTAGTCGCTGACAACCTGACCATGGAACAGGTCGTACTAGTTTACATGGTACTAGTAGCGGTAAGAAATAATTCCCGTCTTGTCCTCACCTGACCTAACTTTCGGACTAATACCATTGAGAAAGGCATGAACTCCATTATTCCTCAGACATAGTAGTACCACTGCTGTTATTCAATAATGGCTTTGGCTTTAAATAACTCACGAAGGTTATATGCCATAAAGCAAAGAAACAGAAACTGTACAGCCACTTGCCCCATATCACCCAAACCATCCGAGTAAGACGGACAAAACACGCACGACACTGCTGGAGAAGCAAGAACGAAGTCATAAGTGACGTCCTCCTGTGGAAGCCAGCACATGGGTACGCCAGTGTGGGGCGGCCAGCAAAGACGTACATTGCTCAGCTCTGTGTGAATACTGGATGCTGCGTAGAGGACCTACCGAGAACAATGAGTGATAGGGGCGGCTGGAGAGAGATTGTCATGGATGTCCGTGCTAATAGCACGAGATGATGATGATGATGATTGACAGATTAAATTTCAGAGCAGTTGCCATCTGAAAGAATCCCAGATGAAGAAGAAATCCGCTTAACACCAGCCAAGATCCAAGATAAAAGATAACCGAGAATCGACAGATTGCAACGACGATAGAAAATGAGTAATACGACCACGGGTATATTCATCACAATAAACAATATACGATGAGATAAGGTACGGTTATCATCATCATCATCATCATCATCATGTCGCGCAATTAGCACGGGTATCCATGACAATCTCTTGTCAAATCTATCATTCATTGACCCAGGGAGATCCTCTGCGCAGCATCCAGTATCCTCGCAGAGTTGGTCAATGTAGGTCCTTGCTGGGCGGCCCACATTAGCATGTCCATATGCTGGCTTCCACAGGAGAACGTCGCTTATGATTTCGTCCTTGCTCCTACAGCAGTGTCCAGCATGTCTTGTCCGTCTCACTCGGATGGTTTGTGAGATAGGAGGCAGGTGACCGTACAGCTGCTTCCTTGTGGTGTGCTGTTTCCACAACTCTTTCAAGACAGCACGCAGCATTCTTGTGCATCTCCCATCTATCTTATTCTCAAGGTGCCTCGTTAGGGTCCAAGTGGTGCAGCCATGTCATAAAATATGGTACAACATACCACTACATGTGTAATCTTCTCCGTCGTTTAATCAAATCGATAGCCAACACATGGAGACAGCAGACTCAATCTTGCCGGCTCGATCGATCTTTATATTGGTGCTTGTGGGGTATGGGGTGTTTTTATGTAGGTTTTGGCTTTCGCTCGTTTTTTGGTACGTGTTCGCAGCTGGAGTTGCCTGTTTCTTTCTTAAACCCGATTATATATGGTTTTCTTTCTTGCTGGTTGTCAGTATGAAACAAAATTAAGGAAGAGAAAAGAAGAGACAAAGACAAAAGATACTTTTAGATTTCAGGCCGTATTTCTAAGTTCGTAGCTATTTCGTGGAGAGTAGATTTTCTCCTGAGCCAGTCAATAACGGGTGTTTCCAGTAAATCCTGAGTTTGGACTGGCCGAGGATACTTTTTGGTGCAAGGAAGGTGGATTTTCTTCTCAGTAGGTGCTTTCTGTCTGGGGACTGCTATTCTTATTTTTAACATTTTGTTTTATTTTTATTTGATTCCAATCGCCACATGTTAAATCATTTACTTATGGCTTTATGGCCTTTTAACCAATTACGTCATTCGTACGTCATCCGGTCGAATCTATTTCTAAAGGTGTGAAGGGGGGTGGGGAAAGAGAGATAAAGTGAAACAGAGACAGAAACACAGATAGATAGACAGACAAGGAGAGAAAGTAATAAGTAAAACAAAATCTTTACAGTGAATTATTTTATATTTTATTTATAACTAGAAGTAACTACCCGGCGTCCCGGAGGGGAAGCAGAAAAGTTAGTCTCGCAGATCCATTATTACTGAATGGCGACTTGGATACTCGCAGGATGCCCCATGAAAATCCTTACGTAAAAAGATCTTGCGTCGATCCGGCCTCTGGAACTTAAAAAAAAAGTGCACAGAAACTCTGAAAAGAAAAATTAATGACTTCTATTTAAAATATTAAATGCAAAAAAAAAAAAAAAAAATTCCATTCTATTACTATTTAAATTTTAGTTTTTAATTATCTTCAATTTTAGTTATATATTTTAATTATTTTAATTTTTAATTATATATTTTAAATCAATTCTTCATTAGTTTTGCTAAAAAGCAAGATCTAGTGACAGTGAATGTGTATATATATATTTACTTTGTCGTTAATTGGTTTATTTTTGTAGTTTCTTCCGAACATACATATATACATAGCAATAGCATAATCTTTACAGATCACTGCCGTCCATCACAATCCTATAACCCCACCACCAGAAACCTCTCATGAGACCTCAAATGACTCATCAAACCTGCTGCAGATCCACAAAGTTTGATGCAAATATGACATAGGACGGACGTCCTTCCCGTTGTATCAGATGGATCAGATGATAACATTTTTGCTTTTGCACCACGTCTCTTAAGACCAGAAGCTGACTTACATACATACATACATACACACACACCAGCTTCCCTTTATATACGTATGCATGACAAACACCAAAAAGTTTTGTTTGTTTTACATTAGTTAATCCACTCGATATCCAACATTTGGGGACAGCCTACCCCATCTTGGGGATAGCGTACCCTACCTTAAAGGCAGCGTACCCCATCTTGCAGGTTCAATCAATTCACTGCACATTGGTGTTTATGGGATATGAGATTGTAATTTTTAAAATTTTATTTTAATTTCATTTTATTTTAATACATTTTAAAACATTTTACGGCTTTACGGCCTTTTACCAAAGACGTCATTCATACGTCATCCAGCTGAGTCAATATTTATAAAGACATGGGAGGTGGAAAGAGAGATATAAAATGGAATTGAGAGAGAGAGAGAGAGAGAAGAGAGAGAGAGAGAGAGAGAGAGAGAGAGAGAGAGAGAGAGAGAGAAAGCAGAGAAGAAATCCCTGAATGAAGTAAAACAAAATCTTTACAGTGAATTATATTTTATTAGCAGGATCTGTGGATATACCACAGTATGGTAATTTAATTATTACAACGTCTGATATATTTTAATTAAGAGCTAGTGCATATAGTTCAATTTGTAAAGATATTATAATCTTGATTTAACTCACTCTCCCTTATTCTTTTTTCTTTCTTTCCTTCTTTTCATCTTGTCATTTTGTCCGATTGAAACAGATTAGCTTTATCACTTCCACGCATGAACCCCCTCTCTCAAACTTCCCCCTACTCTCTTTCTTTTTTTCTTTTTTTTTCTTTCTTTCTTTCTTATTTAATTTTTTCTGTGTAGCATGTCCTTTTCTTCCCTTTATTTCTTTATAATGAAAACGGAATAGTCCATTATTTAGCTGAGGTGAGGACACTCATGAGAAATACTACGTACATAATCTTCCCCGTCCATTAATCCCCCCACCTCCAACAAAAAATAATTACTTCATTGATACCTAGAAGTGAAGTTATACCACTATCAGAGATCCAACTTTTCTCCCCCATCTATTGGTAAATAGTAGAGCAAACTGGGTTCCCTATACCTGAGAGGGCAACACATTTAGGAGAAGGAAACTTCATAATCTGAGAAGCGCACTGTTCCCTTAAAACGTGTAGCTGGATTCATACATGTCTACATATTTGCGTAGTTAAGCTTGATTTAGCTTACTGGTCGTCATCAATTCCGATGGACTAATATTACCTTATCTTCATACTAAGATGTACTTATGATCAATCAAACAAGAACCAGACCAGCGTGATCTTATGATCGCATGGGCGTGAAACTTACAGTCACGAAGCACCATTAATTAACGATAGGAACAAGCGTTTTAATATATAGATGTATTCACAATTACTAATACAGAAAACGCTTTGTGATAGTTTTTCATTGTACAAATATCCCACCAACAACAAAAAAAATAATTACTTCATTGATAATCAGAAGTGAAGTACCACTACAATAAAAATCCAACTCTTCTCTTCCATCTATGGGTAAATAGTAGGACAAACAAATTTAGGAGAAGGAAAATTACAAACCTGAGAAGCGCACCATTCCCTTAAAAACGTAGGGCTGGATTCATACAAGTCTACATATTTGCGTAGTTATTTGTTAAGCTTGGTTTAGCTAACTGGTTGTCATCAATTTCGATGGACTAACATACCTTATTATTACTAGTACAAAATAAAAAACCGCCTCCGGGCGATGTAAAAATAGATTTTTGAAAAATATTGTCTGAGAGGTGGGAGTAAAAAATTCAATGTCAGTGTGTTTGTACTCTAAGTAAGTAAATCATCAAATTCATTAAAGGATTAAAAATAAAACAATTTGAAATGTAAACTTTAAATATGTATTAAAATAAACAAACTATATATATATATATATATATATATATATATATATATATATAGTACCAGTCATGTATTTATTAAAACTTGTTTTAAAAATACAATTAGGACTGTCTAATGTTGCATGTTCAAATTTTGAGTGTATTTATTCCATGTTATGACGATTTTGGGTAATGTGACGTAGGCAGTGACGTAATTTTTGTTACAGACAAAAATCTGAAGCCAATCACCATTATTAATAGATTACTAAGATGTACTGATGATCATACAGACGAGAAACAGACTAGCGTGATCTTATGATCGCATGGGTGTGAAACTTACAGTCACAAAGCACCGTTGATTGTGTCTAAGTTATTCAAAGAAACACAGAAAAAGTTTTGTGTTTGCTTTTCCTTTGTTAAATCCCCTACCATTATCTGCGTAATCTTATCCGTCCATTAAACACCCCCCCATCGCTTCCCCCTTAAAAATAAAAAAAACGAAAGAATTATTCCACTGATACCGGAAGTGAAGTTAAATTACAATCGAAAATGAAACCTCAAAAAAGAAAAGACTAGCGGATTCTTCTGTATCGCGGATGGATTTCATTTTCAGGCGGCATCTGGTTTCTTTGAATTGCCACCGTGAAGATAAATACGCAACGTTTGCCGATGGCTGTTGCCTGTGTGTACATTGGAAGCTCATGTACTGCACCGTCCTCCGCAGGTGCCGGTTTTCGGATGTCAAGATTGGATTAGATGTGAGGTTTGATTAATGTCTTGAGAAAAAAAAAGAACGATTTAAAGAAATAAAAAAAGAAGCAAAGAAAGAAAATATAAGGAAGTTTGGCACAAGACCATATAGTTCGGAGTCGTATAAAAACTAAATTGGGTCAGAGACTACCAACCTAGGTTTCACATAAAAGATCTTCACGGTTATACCAACAGTAGTATCTTGAAAAGCCCATATGTGAAACCTAGGTAGGTATTGTTTGTCTCAATTTAAGTTAATTCAATAATGTTTTAATAATTTAGTTCATAAGAGAGATTTTACTTAATTAAAAATGTTATAGTAGCCAAAAACCAAAGAAAAATATTGAATTTTGTGAGTTCCATTTCAAATTATAGTTTTGTTTTTTGTATCACAATACTATTCAATAATTAGATCCAGCTTCAGTTTAACTTATATTTTCTCTAAACTTTTTTTGTTATTTCTTCAATTCTTTTTCTCATCTAAATATCTGGCTACTCTAAGATTAAAAAAAGATTCTTATATTCATGAATAACACAAAATTAATTTTTATCGAACTCAGATACTATCGATGTTATAAGTAATGGAAAACTTTCTTCGATAAATTGACAAGTATTCATTATGGATTTATACGTGGTAAGATCAAAAAATATCGCGACTGACGCTTTATAACGAGGGTCATTCAATAAAGAAGGTTGGGTGGTTGGATTTTACGCCATGTCAACCCTTGTGTCATTTCATGTCAAAGAACTTTTTATTTCATTCTTTCTTGGGTATTCAATTTTTTTAAAACTCATTCTTAAACGCATTTTTAAAATTCATATTTTAATGTATTTAACACATAGATGGATTCCTAAGAGGTACTACCACTCCGGGTCAGAGTGGACCTGGGTGAAATGACGATGAGGTGTACTTCACACTTTTCAGAGCTCCAGAAAGGGAACCTCAACACTATATGCAGTTTAGCGTCACGCCCAGGAGACTAAGCCAACGTTTTATAGAACATATATAATAAAAATGGTTGTGGTTTTGCCATATGAGCATTATGGTTAGCACAATCAAATTGGTGCTATGGCTTGATGTGAACAGCCGATTGATCAGTGGGGGCTTCCGACCACCCATCTAGCCTATGTAACGTGGCGGTATATCCACTGTACCAAAACGGATATACGTAACGTTCTAATATCGGTATATATTGTATAGCGGGTCTTGTCAACGTGCCTCCAAATTCACGACACTAAAAAGGTGTTCGGCACGTGGCCGTCATCTTGTTGATAAAAAAGTACAACGCGAGAAATATATCGTCACAAACTGCTTAGCTTTTATTTCCAGGGCTACTCGTGGGCTGTGTCGGAGAGGAGGAAAGGCAGAGAGAAAGAGAGAGAGGACACTGTTAAATTACTGTGATCCCACAACAGGGACCAGAGGTCCGGTCCGTACCCTAGGCGTCCGAAAGCAAAAAGAGGCCGGTATTTTTCTTCGTCGCTCCACGTCACCACGTGACTTCCGGTTCCGGTCAACACCCGAAACTTCCGGTTGACATTCAATTCTCCATTCGGGGGGTCACGCCAACCGTTTTGTGCTCATCACTTTTTAAAAAACACCTTTACTATCTCTTATTTCTTCTTCCTCTCTTTTCTAATAGTAGTTCTCGCAAAACTCAGGATATTCCCCATCTTGCTACACCTAAGTAAGGGCTAAAGTGGAGTGTTACTCAGCCATGAGGATTCCGTCTTTAAGAATCACGGATCACAACCCACGGCCAACAGGTGGCACCATTGGGGGTTCTTACCTCTCTGCTGCGATGCAGTCGGTGTATTTTACAGTCCCGGCCGACAGAGCTATCAATTAATCAGCGAATTTTGTCTAAGGAGTTATTAATAGGAAGGACTCCACAGCTGCGTCGTGTTAAGAAAATCAATAATGGTGCATCATTTTATGTTCCAGGAAACTGTCAGCATGACCTTCTTTACTAACTGTTGCGCTGGAACTTTTAAGTTACTGGAAAGGCAGTGTGTTTCCACTTTATGTACTGCACCAATTTAGTGAAATGAAAATTTATTTTGTTGTGTGTGAATGACGTTTTTATTTCTCATTCGAATTTGATAAATTTTGACAGTTTACTCTTAACATTATATCAATTGGAGATATGAAAATAACCCGGTAGTATTCCACTTACAAACCAGGTTTTGTTTGAAATACGGAATCCTTGAAATTTGAATATTGTTATATTAAGTTACAAAAATAAAATAAAAACAGTTCTTTTTTTTATTATTAAGGACAATATTTATTAATGAACACACTTTTGAAGAACTATATTAGTACACTTGATACTTTATTGTAGCACTTTTTGCATTTATTATTTCTTTCATTCGTTCTGGTAACGAACCGATTGAATTATGACAAGTCTTCCGATGCGCACACTTCAGTAATGACTCGCTTCAATTCTTCAAGATAGTATTTTCTTTATATCCTCTTGAGAAACCGCTGGAAGATAAGTACCCATACTTTTTCTGGCATTCGAAATGATCTATCTTCAACAATCTGAATTTCAGTGAAGGTATTTATATTCATTGACCTGTGTTGCATACTCATACACATATAGCCATGTTGGGTACATACACACCTGTTCTTTTACTGGGGAGAGGGGGAGAGATAGACACAGGTAGATTGAGAGATTCGTAACTTACTTCTTTGGCCATTCGTGATCTCTAGTCGTTCTCTACGACTCCTATTTCTCTGTTCTTGCTGGTTGGTCGTCCTTGATTCATTTCTTCTTCTAGGTCAGTCTTGTTGCCAAGACATTCATCAACCACAAAACCATATTATTTATTTAAACCTTTATTTACTTAACTAAACATATTTCGCTAACTAACACAACGCGCGTGTGCAGTGAGTCCAGCTAAGGCCTTATCTGCCTGACATCCAAGCTGAAACTGAAGACCCAACCAGGTCCCACGTGACTTCACGTATTTCGCGGGCTTTCTGTAATATTCCATGGAAAGTCCCGCCCGTGATATGAAATACAGGGGTTGACAATAATCTATGCATAGATTATGTTACACCTGTATCAATCTTTATTTAGCTATCCCCTCGTTGAAGTTATTGGTAACAATTTTTATTTTATTATTTCTATTCTTATAATTTTTTTAGATGAGGCTTCATAATTAGTATTATTTGTATTATTCGGACTATTGTCCTCATCTTTATTGTTATCTGTACAACGTTTCCAATTGGACAAATAGCCTAGTAGATAAAGGAGTTAGACAGTTCTAAGTGAGAGTTATTTCTGGACTGCAGGTTCAATCCTGGTCTGGGTCAGTAGCATATAATAATTAACACAGGTTAACACCTGTACCCCAGCTATGGTTAGCGGAATGAGAATAGGATACCCCCGTGGACTGAATAAAGGGTTAGGTTCAAAGTTCCATGATGGCTCCCGATTACGATAATTTGGTTCCGAGTTCGAAAAGAAGGTTTCCGAGTCCGAGAAGGTTCCCGAGTCCGACAAGACATACCTGAAGAAAGCCGGAGGGCACATCGACCGAAACGTTGTACAGATAATAATGAAGATGAGGACAATAGTCCGAATAATACAAATAATAGTAATTTTTATTTTCTTGTTGAAATCGTATATCTCTATTGATCTTTGCACTAGCTGGACCGGTTGATATACCACAGTATGATAATTCAATTATTACAACGGTTGATATGTTTACTTAAGGGCTATTGCTAAATAGTTCTATATGTAAAAAGTATAACAATCTTGATTTTACTCCCCCCCTCTCTCTCTCTCTCTCTCTCTCTCATTCACTCACCTTTTCTTTCTTTCTTGTTTTCATTTTTTCATTGTCTTTCATTGAAGCAGATCAGCATCATCGCTTCCGGATGCTCACCCTCTCTATATATATTTGCTTCTTCTTTCTCTATCTTTCTTATTATATATTTTCTGTGTAGCATGACCTTTTTTCTTTCCTTTCTTTCTTTCTAATAAAAACGGAATGGTCCATTATTTAGCTGAGGTGACGACACTAATAAGAAATAAGAATTCGGCGGATAAGCAACACCAGATAATCAGGATGTACATTTTTTAAAATTTTATCTTGGACGATAACAGTTGTAGAATTAAGGAACACGAGTATTATTAAATAGATAGGTTCTATATTTTATGTTATATACGCAATGTGATAAAATTACAAAAATATCGAGACTAAAGCTGTATTTTTTTTTAATTATAAAGAAATTCAAAGAAATTCAATCACACAATCTAAAAATGTTATATGCTGGAGCCGGCAAGGAACCCAACACTTGTATTTATAAAAAATACTAGTACAAAATAAAAAAACACCCCCGGGCGATGTAAAAATAGATTTTTGAAACATATTGCCCGAGGGGTGGGAGTAAAAAATTCAATGTCAGCGAGTTTGTACCGTAAGTAAGTAAAATCATCAAATTCATTAAAGGATTAAAAAATAAAACAATTTGAAATGTAAACTTTGAATATGTATTAAAATAAAACAAACTATATATAGATATATAATACCAGTCATGTATTTATTAAAACTTGTTTTAAAACAATGGGGACTGTCTAATGTTGCATGTTCAAATTTTGAGTGTATTTATTCTATGTTATGATGATTTTGGATAATGTGACGTAAGCAGTGACGTAATTTTTGTTACAGAGAAAAACCGGAAGCGAATCTCCATTATTAATAGATATGATTATATCTTTATTTCCTCGGCTGTGTGCAGACTGAGGGTCGTTAGCAGGGGTTACACAATACATGGATCCCGAACCTGATCTCCGCCTGCCAAATTGATTTCCACGTGCTCTTTTTTTTATATTATAGTCCAACTCCCGGTGTTTCGCCTCTTTGATCGTGACACCTACGCAGTTTTTCTGTAGAAACACCTCTTCGCCCACGCAGCCTGTTTTCATTGGTTATGGCTACGCCTACATATTTTCTGCGCCTACACAGTGTCAAATGTACACCTGCATCTTTAGGTGCCAAAGGCCAGTTCAATGCCATATCCTGGTTTTGTTTCCAGGCCCCACTTGACACCCACGCACTTCCTGCGTGCAGCCCGGTCTCCAGGTGCAAACCGATTGATTACGAAAATAGTAATTTCAGAAGCGCATTGACCAATGGAAAACTCACTGGAATAAGTGTGTTTAATATCAATGAGTCTATTTTGAGAAAATAACATATGGTACGTAATTAAGCATTGGGAAGTATTAATGCCCACGATCGTAACTACAACTGGAGGCAGGTATCGGTAAACTAATTTACAGCATCAATAGGAGTGCACAGCATCATTCACCTGCGGAAAAATATAAATTAGAGTTTCCTAACTACCGAATGCCCATTGGAGTATCGCAAAGTCAAACATCATCAGTCGAGTTTTTTTTTTTTTTGATATCTATATATTAATATGCCTGTTCCTAAATCTTCCGTCAGTTATCAGAAATCGTTTCTGTTTGTTTTGTTTGATTGACCCTGTTGTAAGCTTTAGGTAATTTGGTGATCATATTTCAGCCGAGTCGGTAAAAGGAACGAAACCAGCTCTTTTTCAGCCTTCCTGTAAATCAACAAACAACATAAGAACGGGAGGTTTGAACGGGCAGTTTCGAAGAGTTTTTGTTTACCCGCATCACCATACATTCCGATAGAACGACTGTAATACTGAGCCGGAGCATAGTTCTATAAATTGAAACCGTGCTCCTGCAAAGTATTATCTCCAAATTGTTCAAGATGCAATGGAAAAAGTAAATCCAGATTATCTGGTGTCGCTTAATCGCAGATTTCTTATTTGCCTCGTTTTATTTCACCCAATTTTAGAAATGAAACATTCCAAATTGTCTTGCCTCGCGTAAATGCCGAATGTAAAATTAAAATGAATTGAAAAAAAAAAAAAAAAAAACAACATACATGTTTGTTTTATTTGTAATATTGAAATTGCGAATTTCGGAATATATTTATGTAATTTTGATTTTACGTCTTCCCGGTCACCTGCCTTAATTTACGCTATCTTTTAGCGAACCAGTGTCAGGCTAATATCCGGCCAAACTTAGATATTTTCCAAGTCGTGTTTGTGTCACTTTTTTGTGGTCAAATTAATGTAGAAATTTGAAACCCTCTCCCCAGATTTTTATCGCTATATTAATGTAAATATTTTACACGACCACTGAGACAAAGGAGATTAAAGAGAAACGGAGTGATTACTATAGAAGTTGTTCAAGCTATAGGAATTTTTTGTGAGCCGAAGTGTACTTTTTCATGGTTGAATCTCTGTGGCGTAGTGGATAACGTACTAGATTGCGACAACTAAGTAAGCGCATTTTATTTCATTTCTATATCTAAGAATTTTAAATAGAATACTGTGTGTGTAAACAAATGTCGACAAATAATGATAATAAATTTCATCCCGACAATATATTATATATAAATATATATATATATATATATATATATATATATATGGTTAGGAGGTTGATTTAGAAGGCTATCACAATGCAGTTTGGAGTAAATAAAAAAAATAATAATACGGTAACAATGGTGTTGTGTGTTGACCTGTATTTTTATTCTTTCTTCAATTTTCGAGGTAATACCTCTTTATCAAAAGAATTGAACTGAAGCAGTCCAAAAAAAACATTTTCTCATCAAGGCTAGCACGGATATTCATGACAATCCCTCTCCAAACTTATATACTAACTGCACATCTTGTTATATATATATATTATATATATATATATATATATATATATATAATATATATAATTTGATTTTACATAAATCAAATATATATATATATATATATATATATATATATATATATATGGATTGTCAATGATATCCGTGCTACTACCGCTACATGATATTTGGAAAATACATCTACAAGATGCGTTGGGATGCATCGTCAGTAATGTTCACTGTGTTCATTACCAGTTTCGGGTCTTTCAACATTATACTGGTTCCTACAGGAGACCAAGTCCGAAATGTTAAATTTCGGGCTTGCATCCCATCAATATCTTGCTACTTCATTGTGTGGCATCACTTTTTAAGTATAGCATTTTGTATCAGTGCTTGTTTATAAGAGATTCTTTGACCATATATATATATATATATATATATATATATATATATATATATATGTGTGTGTGTGTGTGTGTGTGTGTGTGTTGTGTGTGTATGTGTGTGTAGAAAGTAAAAAATAAAAGTATTACAAAAAAGATGAAATCATTTTAGATGGTGAAGTCGACGTTAAAATGTTTTGGTGTTTATCAAACCTTCATCGGGACATTAGGACGGAAAAGTTTTGCCTGATGTTCTTTTTTTGTTTTTTTCAAAAATAACTTGATGAGAAAATGTTTACAGATAAAGGTTCATAACCGTGCTACTCTATGGCTGCACCACTTGGATCCTAACGAAGCGCCTAGAGTATAAGATAAATGGGAACTGCAGGGGAACCAAGGACAAACTAGTAAGTGACGTTCTCCAATGTAAACCAGCACATGAGCACGTCACAGTGGGCCGCCCGGCAAATACCTGCATTGACCAGCACTGCGCGGATACTGGATGTCTTGTGGAGAACCTCTTGAGAGCAATGAATTATCGGGTCGGTTGGAGAGGGATTGTCATGGATATCCGTGCTACTAGCGCTACATGATGATATATATGATGGATAGATAAATAGATAGATACTATACTATCATAGATATATAATAGATAGATAGATACTAACTGTACATCTTGTTATATACCCTACTTATGGACATTAATGGCTATGTCGCAATCCTCATATACCCTACCTATGGACATTAATGGCTATGTGTATGTCCCAATCCTCATATTCCCTATCTATGGACATTAATGGGTATGTCCCAATCCTCATATTCCCTATCTATGGACATTAATGGGTATGTCGCAATCCTCATATACCCTACCTATGGACATTAATGACTATGTCCTAATCCTCATATACCCTACCTACGGACATTAATGGGTATGTCGCAATCCTCATATACCCTACCTACGGACATTAATGGGCATGTCCCAATCCTCATATACGATACCTATGGACATTAATGGCTATGTCGCAATCCTCATATACCCTACCTATGGACATTAATGGCTATGTCCAAATCCTCATATACCCTACGTACGGACATTAATGGGTATGTCCCAATCCTCATATACGCTACCTATGGACATTAATGGGTATGTCCCAATCCTCATATTCCCTATCTATGGACATTAATGGGTATGTCCCAATCCTCCTCATATTCCCTATCTATGGACATTAATGGGTATGTCCCAATCCTCATATGGACATTAATGGCTATGTCCCAATCCTCATATACCCTACCTATGGACATTAATGGCTATGTCCCATCCTCATATACCTACCTTGGACATTAATGGCTATATAGTACGGACATTAATGGGTATGTCCCAATCCTCATATACGCTACCTATGGACATAATGGGTATGTCCCAATCCTCATTTCCTATCTATGGACATTAATGGGTATGTCCCAATCCTCATATTCCCTATCTATGGACATTAATGGCTATGTCCCAATCCTCATATACCCTACCTATGGACATTAATGGCTATGTCCCAATCCTCATATACCTACCTATGGACATTAATGGCTATGCCCAATCCTCATATACCCTACCTATGGACATTAATGGCTATGTCCCATCCTCATATACCTACCTATGGACATTAATGGCTATGTCCCAATCCTCATATACCCTACCTATGGACATTAATGGCTATGTCCCAATCCTCATATACCTACCTATGGACATTAATGGCTATGTCAAATCCTCATATACCCTATACGGACATTAATGGTATGTCCCATCCTCATATACGGGACATTAATGGGTATGTCCAATCCTCATATTCCTATCTATGGACATTAATGGGTATGTCCCAATCCTCATATTCCTATCTATGGACATTAATGGGTATGTCCCAATCCTCATATTCCCTATCTATGGACATTAATGGGTATGTCCCAATCCTCATATTCCCTATCTATGGACATTAATGGGTATGTCCCTCATATCCCTCATTAATAATCCTCATACCCTACCTATGGACATTAATGGCTATGTCCCCATTAATGGCTATGTCCAATCCTCATATACCCTACCTATGGACATTAATGGCTATGTCCCAATCCTCATATACCCTACCTATGGACATTAATGGCTATGTCCCAATCCTCATATACCCTACCTATGGACATTAATGGCTATGTCCAAATCCTCATATACCCTACGTACGGACATTAATGGGTATGTCCCAATCCTCATATACGCTACCTATGGACATTAATGGGTATGTCCCAATCCTCATATTCCCTATCTATGGACATTAATGGGTATGTCCCAATCCTCATATTCCCCTATCTATGGACATTAATGGGTATGTCCCAATCCTCATATACCCTACCTATGGACATTAATGGCTATGTCCCAATCCTCATATACCCTACCTATGGACATTAATGGCTATGTCCAAATCCTCATATACCCTACGTACGGACATTAATGGGTATGTCCCAATCCTCATATACGCTACCTATGGACATTAATGGGTATGTCCCAATCCTCATATTCCCTATCTATGGACATTAATGGGTATGTCCCAATCCTCATATTCCCTATCTATGGACATTAATGGCTATGTCCCATCCTCATATACCCTACTATGGACATTAATGGCTATGTCCAATCCTCATATACCCTACTTATTGACATTAATGGCTATGTCCCAATCCTCATATACCCTACCTATGGACATTAATGGCTATGTCCCAATCCTCATATACCCTACCTATGGACATTATGGCTATGTCCCAATCCTCATACCCTGGACATTAATGACTATGTCCAAATCCTCATATACGCTACCTATGGACATTAATGGGTATGTCCCAATCCTCATATACGCTACCTATGGACATTAATGGGTATGTCCCAATCCCCATATTCCCTATCTATGGACATTAATGGGTATGTCCCAATCCTCATATTCCTATCTATCTATGGACATTAATGGGTATGTCCCAATCCTCATATTCCCTATCTATGGACATTAATGGCTATGTCCCAATCCTCATATACCCTACCTATGGACATTAATGGCTATGTCCCAATCCTCATATACCCTACCTAATGGACATTAATGGCTATGTCCAAATCCTCATATACCCTACGTACGGACATTAATGGGTATGTCCCAATCCTCATATACGCTACCTATGGACATTAATGGGTATGTCCCAATCCTCATATTCCCTATCTATGGACATTAATGGGTATGTCCCAATCCTCATATTCCCTATCTATGGACATTAATGGGTATATCCCAATCCTCATATTCCCTATCTATGGACATTAATGGCTATGTCCCAATCCTCATATACCCCCTCACCTACCTATGGACATTAATGGGTATGTCCCAATCCTCATATACCCTACCTATGGACATTAATGGCTATGTCCAAATCCTCATATACCCTACGTACGGACATTAATGGGTATGTCCCAATCCTCATATACGCTACCTATGGACATTAATGGGTATGTGCCAATCCTCATATTCCCTATCTATGGACATTAATGGGTATGTCCCAATCCTCATATACCCTATCTATGGACATTAATGGGTATGTCCAATCCTCATATTCCCTATCTATGGACATTAATGGTATGTCCAATCCCATATTCCCTATCTATGGACATTAATGGGTATGTCCCAATCCTCATATTCCCTATCTATGGACATTAATGGATGGACATTAATGTCCCATCCTCATATACCCTACCTATGGACATTAATGGCTATGTCCCAATCCTCATATACCCTACCTATGGACATTAATGGCTATGTCCCAATCCTCATATACCCTACTTATTGACAATAATGGCTATGTCCCAATCCTCATATACCCTACCTATGGACATTAATGGCTATGTCCCAATCCTCATATACCCTACCTATGGACATTAATGGCTATGTCCCAATCCTCATATACCCTACCTATGGACATTAATGGCTATGTCCAAATCCTCATATACCCTACGTACGGACATTAATGGGTATGTCCCAATCCTCATATACGCTACCTATGGACATTAATGGGTATGTCCCAATCCTCATATTCCCTATCTATGGACATTAATGGGTATGTCCCAATCCTCATATTCCCTATCTATGGACATTAATGGCTATGTCCCAATCCTCATATACCCTACCTATGGACATTAATGGCTATGTCCCAATCCTCATATACCCTACCTATGGACATTAATGGGTATGTCCCAATCCTCATATACCCTACTTATTGACATTAATGGCTATGTCCCAATCCTCATATACCCTACCTATGGACATTAATGGGCATGTCCCAATCCTCATAAATAGGAAAGTATTATGCTGACTGTGTAGTCTGATAACAGTAATGGTGGTTGATGATGATGATCATGATGATGATCATGATGATGATGAAATATACGTGGGATGTAAATGCGTAACGTCACTGGGCATTATTGATGTGATTCAAATTTACTTTACAATAATATTTCAGAGGTTTCTTAAAGATCTATTTCCGTTCCTTAACAATTACAAATACACGAAAAAAAATAAATGGCACAACAAAATGCCTGAATCAACATTCAATACAACAGAGAAAAACAAACAACAGAAACAAAACATGTTGATCTAAAAGAAAACAATTACGTATCATATACGGAAGAGGTTCCTATTCATTTGAGACACTCAGAAAATATCTAGTTATCACTATTTTTCTCTCTTTCCGCCCACTCCCCCTCTCTGCTTCTTTATATCTCTCTCATTATCTCTCTCTCTCTCTCTCTCTCTCTCTCTCTCTCTCTCTCTCTCTCTCTCATATACATATTTATGTATATATACACACACACACACATATATATGTATATGTATGTATGTATGTATATATATACATACATATATGAAGAAAGAGAAAGAGATATAGTGAGATGAACATATATATATATATATATATATATATATATATATATATATATATATATATATGGAGAGAGGGAGACAGAGACAGAGAGAGACAGAGACAGAGAGATAGAGAGGTTGATAGAAACCGACTGATAGAGATATAAACACACTGGTTCAAATAGATAGAAACTTAAACTTACTGATAGATAGATAGATAGATAGAGAGAGAGAGAGAGAGAGAGAGAGAGAGAGAGAGAGAGAGAGAGAGAGAGAGAGAGAGATGAACACAGATATGAGAAAGATACGTAGATTGATATGAACAGACTGATATATAATATATATATATTATATATATATATATATATATATATATATATAAAGAAGGAGAGAGATTGATAGATAGATAGATTGATATGAAAGTACGGTGATAGATAAATAGATAGTAATGTAAGAATCTACTTTAACCAGGCAAGAATTCTTACTGAATATATTATACTAGTTCACATTGAAAATCAATATCTAAAAGAGTTGTTCCGAAAAAGATCTCTGTCATCAGTCGAAGAATGTAGATTTCCAAACCACAAAACAGACTAATTACATTATATATATATATATATATATATATATATATAGTACAGATTCAGCGTATTTGAGCAAACATCCGGTTTTATTCTATTTGCTTCTTGTTGAGAGTTCAAAGCAAAAACATTCCTTAAAAACAAACCAATTTTCTTGCAATCGAAAAGACAAAGAATTTACGCATATATCTTCCTCATGAATGCTAAATTCTTGGGAAAAATAGGTTTTTTAAACAATTACATTGTTAAATGGAAAATAAAAGCTTTCATTCAATCCTACATGAATCATGCGCCAAATCTATCATTTGAAAGGACAAACTTTCATTATTATTTTGGTTGTTTGGTTGGATTTTACAGTATGTCAACTCTTGCGTTATTTTATGCTATAGACGTTGTTTTATTCATTCTTGTTGGGTATTCAATTACCTTTAAACTCCCTTTTTAACACATTTTTAGAACTCAATTTTATGTATCTAACCCATAGATGGGATCCTAACATGTACTACCCATCCGGGTCAAACTGAACATAGTGTTAAATAATTGATAGGTAGCCTATTAATTGTGTACGATAAGTGTAGTTCAGATTAAAAATAACGGTTGGTGGAAAAACACAGGAAAATCATTGACAATTTTTAACCCTGTGTTGACCTCTCTTCCTGTTCGAAAGAGCGAGCCGTGTGACATGAAAGCCAGATTTGGCTGAGTGCTGGGACGAGTAAGATGTTCGGTGTCTCTCGTCTCAATAGCCAATTGCTTTGCGCTTTTGACTTGATCTGGGATACTAATAAAATAAAACATGAACTCAAAAAAAAAGAAAAAAAAAGAAAGTCTTGTGTTGTTAACTAAAACCAAAGTAACAACACGGAACATCTCGCTATCAAGTCAGAAAGAATCCCAGATCCAAAAGTAATCAGCTTAGAACCAACTAAGAATGAGCTTAGAAGATAACTGAGAATCGACAGATAACAACGACTCCGAGACGATAGAAAATGAGTATACAACCACGGGTATACTCATCACAATCAACAATACACGAAGATATAAGTCATGACTAAACAAAAATGGGAGTAATGGCGAAGGGGATAAAACAACCTCCTCAGAGATTCAGAAGAAGAAGCTCACCACTAGATACAGTTAAGCATCAGGCCCAGGCCATTAAGACCTCAACTAGCGACTTCTAGCAAATATATGATAAAAAGGTTTGGGGAATTGCCATAAAAGTAATTAAGGAATACAGCCGGGACAATCATATAGGCACAAGGGCTTGACGTGATCATTTGATTGATTGAGTGGGACATCTTTGACCGCCCTTCAAGCCCAGGTACCTGTTAGGGGGTCACATCTATGAGTTAAATAGAAGAAAGTGGGGTTTAAAAATGTGTTTAAAAATTGAGTTTAAAAAAAACAAGTACAAAGTCTTCGGCATAAAATAACCCAGTGGGTTTACATGCCGTAAAATCCAACCATCCAACAACCAATGCACCACGGGGACTCCAAACTTCTGGTATAGTCTAAGTAAAAAGTAAAATCGTCGAGGTGGCCTAAAGTCGGTATCAGCCAATCAGCGAGGGAGTCTATCCCCTTTTCACTAGCGCTAGATCAAGGAGATTGTTTTTGCGTCTGAGGTGGAGCGCCACACCTACCATCTGCTCCTTATTTTACCGCAAAGATCCCTGTGCTACTCATATGCTGAGTTGGCGAGGGCCGGAATCGAACTAGGAACCTTATGGTTTCTACCGACTGAGCTAACCCGGCCCTTGGCATAGTCTAGATTCTTGGAAATATGGGAAGAGAACGAACACATGACAAAAAATCCTATTAAGTTCAATCCTATAAAACGGCAATCATCGCGAGTAGTATAAAAAAATTGTCCTGCGAATATATCAGTGTCTATTTTACTGTTGAACCGCGAAGACACAGGTTAATCAGATGACCTGTGTTGCATATCATCATCATCATCATCATCATCATGTCGCGCAGTTTGCACGGATATCCATGACGATCTCTCGCCAACCTTCCCTATTATTCATCGACTCTGGGAGCTTCTCCGCACAGCAGCCGTCATCCCTACATAGTTGGTCAATATAGGTCCTGGCTGGGCGGCCAACATTAGCATGCCCATGTGCGGGCTTCCACAGTAGTACGTCGCTAACGAGCTCATTCTTGCTTCTCCAGCAGTGTCCTGCATGTCTATCCCGTCTTACTCGTATGGTTTGTGAGATGGGGGGCAGGTGGCCATACAGTTGCTTTTTTGTGGGGTGCTGCTTCCACGACTTATTCAGGACCACTCGCAGCATTCTTGTGCAGCTCCCATCTAGCTTATTCTCAAGGCGCTTCGTTAGGGTCCTGGTGGTACAGCCATACAGCAGTACCAATACAACCACAGCCTGGAAGAATCGTCTCTTTAGCTTGTCGGGGGGGTCGGATTTCCATAACGGATCCCTTGAATCATTTTCTCTAATACATCACAAAACAGATGCAAAACTTCTTATTTTTAGCTATATGAACGCATGTAGTGTTATGGTTATCGTTGAAGGAAATAGACCTGACGATCCAAGTTCAAATCCTATGAATTTCATAGAGCGCTAATACCCTTGTGAAAGGTATGCATCCAATTATTCTCCCTTCTCACCAACAAACCGGCCTTCAGGGCGGGGGTCCGGTGTTCTTCGGCCACTGGACCGGTGTGTTAAATTAATAGCGTCGATCCCAGGGGTCTATCTCCCCAGGCAACACCTGCCCTCTTGGGGACAGGGCTGGGATTATTGCCCGGCGCCCCCTCGAGGCGGGGGGGAATGCCGATGGGATCGACGCAATTTTTTTCCACTAATCGCCCATAAGCTTCGGCTTGTGGGTGGACCCACATAAAAATGTCCTTGTGTCATGCCCTCATAAGTGGGATGAGCGGCAAATATCATCCAATTATTCTCCCTTCAACTACGGGTAAATAGTTGGGCAGACTGCGCTCTTTAACCTTGGTATTAGAAGGAAAAATCTAAATTCGAACCAGTTAAACTCCGCTTAAGAAATTGTCGATTTATCACATACTCTTCATGCGGAACGCATGCGTAAACAAATATATGAAGGTTTTCGTTGTTTTATACGTTGCAAAAAAATCAATGTATTTTTATATTATCATTGGATTACCATGACCAGACAACTCGGCAAACACCGTGTACGACATCCGGAGCACAGGACAGCTGTTTCGATCTAATCAGGTCTCATCAGCAGTGCATACAACGATCGGTAGTATGTTACGACCGGGGCAAGGAATAACTTTTCGATGGAGAATTCTGGCAATAAAAATCCTGGTATTTCATCCTCGGACGTAGACTAGCAATAAGTAAGTAAGTAAGTAAAGTCGTCGGAATGGCCTAAAGTCGGTATCAGCCAAACAGTGAGGGAGTCTATCCCCTTTTAACTAGCGCTAGACCAAGGAGATTGTTTTAGCATCTGATGTGGAGTGCCACACCTACCGTCAGCTCCTCACTTTACTGCATAGATCATGTGATAGTCATACGCTGAGTTGGCGAGGGCCGGTATCGAAGTGGGAACCTTGTGGTTCCTAGTCCAACGCTATACCAACTGAGCTAAACCGACCCTTAGTGTCCGAGTTGGCTCGTTTTCGATTCGATATGTTCGAACTAGGGTATGAGGGGCTTCGTGCCTTTCCCAAGTGTATTAGTCCGAAATTGAACAGAATAGTGTTACTATTGAATTGTGCGTCACTTTACCAAAATATTGCAAAACATTTGATTTATTCTACTGGGAATAATAATTACGACGGGATTGTGAATGTTCAGATGATATACAAAGAAACGTAGATTGGGTTATGAATTCTTAAAGAATCCAAATAAAGTTTCCCAAACAGAACGGGTGTTGTATTTTCTCTAATCTAATTTATTTTTATCAAATTAATTTATTGAATTATCGCATTCTATTAAGTTTCAGTGAAATTTAATTCCAGCATCTTATTTCGTATATATATATATATATATATATATATATATATATATATATATATTGTATCGGCTTCCAAAAAAGGATTAAAGAATTGTAAACTGCAACCATGTTTGATATGATTATGCTAGGACATGGAAGGTAACGTGGAAGAGAGACAATCGAGAAAAGAAGAAGCTCTCACCTTACTTAAACGGACGGGATAGGGTTAAGGAAAATATTTTTCCCAAACTTACACACACACACACACACACACACATATATATATGTATATGTTTGTGTATATATACATTTGAAGTTTTTATTTGTTTTTTTCTTTGTGTAGTGTGAGAGTATTTTCTGTTAAAATCTTACGGTAGGTAGAGGGGGGCATGAATGTGTTTTAAGGTGTTGTTTAATAGAGGGCGTATCAGATAGGTGTAGCGTTAATCTGCGTGATAATGTGGTCGTCGTGTGGCCAATATACGTGTTATATATTTGGAGAGGCAGTCTCCTACTGGACATTTAAATTCGTACACGAGATTGGTCTTCAAATAATCGAAGCTCTATATATCAAACAAAAAAAAAACCCACTTAAACAAAATAAACTTCGAAACAAGTCAACATGTCCTCAAATGCCTATAATTTCCCGCCTATCCTCCTTCCACTATTCCCCTTTCATTCTCACAAACTTGTGACCCCCCTCCTACAAAAATCTCTACTGCCACCATTCGTTTGAACCCACTACCAATTCCTACTACCTCCCACTACCAATTCTTACTACCCCCCACTACCAATTCCTTCGTTACTGCTCGTTGTTTTAAAAACGAGACACCCGAAATATTCCATCAGTTTCACGCCTGAAGATGGCAGATAGACATGCCGAAAGCGCCCGTAAAGAAACCTTTGGTGGATTGCTACACCAGTTCCACCCTGACATTAAAACGATGGCCAGAAAATTAGAAAGGATCGAACAAAAACTCGTCAGATAAGAATCGTCAGTACAGTTTAACGAAACATTTTTAAAAGAAAAAATGATGCCAAAATACACTTATATATATATATATATATTGAAGAGTGGAATCGAACTAGGAACCTTGTAGTTTCTAGCCGAACGCTCTACCGACTGAGCTAACCCGGCCCATTATTAAACTATAAAGGATTTTTATATCTTATATTGGGGATATTACCCTTTGGGATTACCCTCGCATTTTCTCGCTTCTGTCTTTCTTGAATATACGAGATATTTACGCTACGTGTTTGTAAAAAAATATTTGTTTAATCCATTTGGAACTAAAAGGGCACCACTTTAAAGTTCTAATGACATTTAAAAAAACGATTAACTGTTTTTCTGCAAGCGGTCTTCGAGAAATGGGAATGATATTGTAAATAATATTTGAAGAAGGCGTGCAGTAATTGGAATGCATCCACAATAGACTATGCACTGTCATTGGCAAAAAAATAAAAATAAAAAAAATAGGATAAACGGTCCTTAATTATTTTTATTTTAAAAATATTTTTTACTATCAGCATGATAACTTAGCGTCATCCTGGTTCAACTATTCGAAGATGAAGCAAGAGCTATCTGCATGGGAAACGAAAAATATCTATTTCATTTAAACTAGTGAGACCTGTGTATATACCACATTATAATGATTTAATTATTACAACGTTTGATATCTTTACTTAAGAACTGCTGCAAAATAGTTCAATATGTAAAAAGTATAATAATCTTAATTTAACCCCCCCCCCTCTCTCTCTCACTTCGCCTTTTTTTCTTTCCTTCTTTTCTTCTTTTCCTTATGTTTGATTGAAACAGATTAGCGTCATCGTTTCTGTGTGCTCACCTCCTCTCTCTATCTTTCCTCTACTCTCTTTATTTCTTTCTTTCGTATCATATTTTCCTGTGTAGCATGTCCTTTTTCTTCCATTTCTTTCTTTATAATAAAAATGGAATGGTCCATTATTTAGCCGATGTTACGACACCCATTTGGATGGTCTAATTTTTAACCTGAGAGTGTTGTAAAATGATAATGGTCGTATTTTTAGGAAGACCGGTATAATTGAGTAGATGAAAAATATAAGAAAAATCCATCTATAAGGCCTGGCACGTTTTCCTCCAGCTTTCTGGTACACATTCATCAGCAGCCATTTCGACACAGCAGTGCAATTTCAACTAACATCTTCATCAGTTGCTTCGAAGTCATTCCAGGTTTTTCACTGTCCACATAATTTTTTTTTATATCTAAGTAAAAGTAAAGTAAAGTCGTCGGGGCGGCCTAAAGTCGGTATCAGCCAATCAGCGAGGGAGTCTATCCCCTTTTCAATAGCGCTAGACCAAGGAGATTGTTTTAGCGTCTGAGGTGGAGCGCCACACCTACCATCAGCTCCTTACTTTACCGTACAGATCCCTGTGCTACTCATACGCTGAGTTGTCGAGGATCGGTATCGAACTAGGAACCTTGTGGTTTCTAGCCGAACGCTCTACCGACTAAGCTAACCCGGCCCCTTTTATATCTACAGTAGCTTATTTGCAAAACTTAATATAACCTGCCTGACTAAATATAGTAAAGTAGTCATTTACCAAGTTAGCTTAGTCGACCGGTAGCCTAATGTCAGTATCAGCCAGACAGCGAGGGAGTCAACCCCTTTTTCATTAGCGCTAGACCAAGGAGATTGTTTTAGCGTTTGAGGTGGAGCGCCACACTGGCCATCAGCTCCTTACTTTACCGCAAAGATCCCTATGCTACTCATGCGCTGAGTTGGCGAGTGCTGGTATCGAATCAGGAAACTTGCGGTTCCTAGGCACCTGCTCTAACGACTGAGCTAAACCGGTCCCAATTGGCACAATACCAGTAATATAGTTATTTACTAAGCTTAGCTCAGATGCAGCACAAGGCCAGAAGTGTGGGGCACCCAGTGAGAAACGAACTCACTAACAATGGTCTGCTAATCTAGTTTGCTAACCATTACACCACATAAGGTGCCCCAATACCAGTAATATAGACCAATTAGTGAGAATAAAGCTCACTAAATAAGCTTGATCGGCATTACACTATATGAGGCATTTGAGAATTGACTAAACATTGCCTACCCTCGTACACAAATCAAATGCTATTTACAGTAATCTGTTGTTCTTTAGTGGTCAATCAGTGGGTCATTACAGCAGGTAGTGCATATATTGTCTAAAAGGGATAAAGATGTATCGCCTAATGTATGAAGTTTTCCCTTATATCTCTATTAATAATGGAGATTCGCTTCCGGTTTTTCTGTAACAAAAATTACGTCACTGCTTACGTCACATAACCCAAAGTCGTCATAACATAAAATAAATACACTCAAAATTTGAACATGCAACATTAGACAGTCCTCATTGTTTTTTAAAACAAGTTTTAATAAATACATGACTGGTATTATATATCTATATATAGTTTGTTTTATTTTGATACATATTTAAAGTTTACATTTCAAATTGTTTTGTTTTTTAATCCTTTAATGAATTTGATGATTTTACTTATTTAGGGTACAAACTCGCTGACATTGAATTTTTTACTCCCACCCCTCAGGCAATATGTTTCAAAAATCTATTATTACATCACCCAGAGGGTGTTTTTTTATTTTGTACTAGTAATTATAATAGTGAAAATGAAAAAGATGGAAATTTTCTTAATTCTTGAGGCCTTATATTTATTCATAGTATTCCATATTCAACTAACTTTTAAAGTATATAAAATTATATACATATAAACCTATGTTTATATACATAGAAACCTGTGTAAATTGTTAAGTGATTCTCTTAACCGTAACAATAGACTTAATCATTTCTGAAATCAAACTTTATCAAAGACAAATGTAATGCTGTCCTACAACTTAATGAGATTTTTCTGTTAAAATAGACACTTGCACTGATGATACACCATTCCCAGCATTCTATTCCAATTTCCAAATTTCTGAAAGTTGTTTTAAGGTATACAGTGCAGATTTCATACATTTATTTTTCTTGTCTGCAATCTAGGACCATTCCGTGTAGATTTCAGCTCTGGGATGAAGAAAAAAAGAAAAAGAATCTGCTGGATCCCAATCTGTAGAATAGTGTAGCTAGTGGAAGAATTGTTTTGATGGCTTCATTTTAACTACGTTTCAATCCGTCTAGGGTTATTTTGCGCCTAGAGGCTAGAAAATCCTGTTTATTAGACATTTATATTTGATTTTCTATTGTGTAATTGTTTCTTAAGAGTTTTTCTTTCGCATACGGTCGTTTCTTTATTTTGTTTACAAACCACAACAATAGTTCTCCTTTTCTGGTTAAACAATACTAGATCTGGTCTTCTGGCAGGGGATACGAACTGTCTTTATCTCAAAGACCCTGAGAATTTTACGCATTTAATTTTCAAGATCAAATGTTGGTTTATGCATATCTAATTTTGTTGTATAGTCAAAATGTAGTTCTTTGCATAATTCCCAGTGGATCAACTTTCCAACCCAGTCTTGTCTAGTCTTGCATTCTCATTGAGCTAGTTTGCTACATTCGCTTAATAAATGGTTTATTGTAGCATCTCTATACATTTTCTGTTTTCTTGTGTCTTATATTCTTTCACACATTTTAGGAAGCGCGTGGTGTAATGGATAACGTCATGGGAAATGGACTCGTCGCCCCGAGTTCAAATCCTGGACGTGGTAATTGCATTCCACTTAGCGCTAATACCTTGGGAAAGGTATGAATTCTACTCTCCCTCCAGCTATGGGTAAATAGTAAGGCAGACTGGTCTCTTTAACCTTGTTAGGCAACCAGTCTAAGAGAAGGAAAACTCTGAATTCAAAACCTGTTAAACTCCGCTTTAGAAATTGACCTTGTGTCACATCTTGCTCGTGCGGAGGGGTTGGTATATATATATATTATATATATATATATATTCTTTCACACGTTTTATTTTTGCATTATTACTTTTTGGAGACGCATCCAGGTTTTTGGAAATAGTTTTTTTTTTATAAAATTGAAGAAATGTATACAACTATTCTCTCTCCCCCTATGGGTAAAAATATTTTGGCAGACTAGGCTCTTAAATTTGGTATGGCAACCACTCTAAGGGAAAACGAACTTTGAATTCAAAGCATTGTGGAGCATCCCGCTCGCACAGAGGATTAGAAACCTTATGAAATTTCTAATTATGAATAATCAATTGCAAATAAATAAATAAATAAAGTTTAATACTCCATAATTAGTTTCTCTGAAGTTTTGAGATGAAGGTTGATAATTATTTGGATTATTCGGACTATTGTCTTCATCTTTATTGTCATCTATAGAAGGCCAGAGGGCACGTCGGCCGAAATGTTGTACAGATAACAATAAAGATGAGGACAATAGTGTGAATAATCTTATTATAATGGAGGTTGTGTATTTTTCTGTCTGTAACCGAAACTCTATTAATACTCAAGTCACAATTCCCTTAGTTATTTATGCTACATTCTCTATGATCTTATCTTATTTTTATTTAAACCTCAATTATTAATAAAAATTGTTTTACATTATTAATACTGTTGACCATATCTACATACACAGAACATGCAATTGTATTTATATATACAACAAAATAGCGGTTTACAGTGTGAACAGGAAGGCTAATTTGCATATTGATATTTAAAATGTGATTTTAATAAATATGTGCTTAGTATTATTGATTTCTAATTGTTTGGTTTTATTTTAATGAATATGAGCAAAAATGTCGGGGATAAATCTTAAAAGAAATCTATTAACAAGAAGAAATAACTGTAAATTTATTCTTTACCTCCTATTTTAACTAAATACTTAAATTAAGAAAATTTAGCAATGAAGGACGGGAATGATGGAAGAATATGTTTCAGATAATTTCATTGATGTCAGTAACAGCAAACATGTGTCTCAATGAAAATATCATTGTACTTTTAGATGTACTACGTTATAATCTGAACTTATTATTGAAACTTTAAGCAGAGAAATATATGTACAGTTTCTATATATCCTTTGAGATAAGAACTATAATGTTGCGCAAATACAGGAAAATTTTACTTTTTATAAAAAAAAATTATTCCGTGTCTTTGTAATTCCATGGGGTTATTTTGTCGTATAACTGTTTGAAATGTTCGATCTTTGTCAATATCAAGATTGTCTTTCAACGATTTTTGCGGAAGAATGTTTAGTTTATTTTTTATTTATTTATTTATTTTTTTGTTGCTGCTGCAGTTGGTTTGCATTGTGGCGGTTTGTTTCTCTTGTTTCTATCGAAATGACCATTGTGATGAAATCTTTCCAGTGCAAAGGAAAAAGGACAAGACAAAAAAAAAAAAAATGAAAGAAAGAAAATGGAAAGAAATTGCATAATGTGATTTGACGTTCGTCTTTTTCCAGACAAAACATTAATGAGTTTCTGACATCTTCTGATCCCGTCTTGTATTGCTTCATATCTATCTATCTATCTATCTATCTATTTATCTATCTATCTATCTATCTATCTATCTGTATGTCTGTCTGTCTGTATGGCCGTTCATATCTATCTATCTATCTATCTATCTATCTGTCTGTCTATCTTTGTCTATTCATATCGATCTAATTTCAGTCTGTTCATATCTCTCTATCTACGATCGATCTATCTATCTTAATATGTTTAGAAAAAGAAGTAACCGAATATGCCAGAATAATGAATGAATATAAACGGGTTCAATACATATGTAGAGCTAATTTTTGAATGGCAATCTCTGGTGCAGTTAGAAAACAGATAAAAACAGAATATATCTACACAGGTTTTGTTGGCATCTTTTCGTCTGTTAAAGACGATGGGTAGTGTCCACATTTGTTTTTTATCTACATCCACGTGAGTGGATGAACAGGCCAATTTTTGAATGGCAATCTCTGGTGCAGTTAGAAAACAGATAAAAACAGAATATATCTACACAGGTTTTGTTGGCATCCTTTCGTCTGTTAAAGACGATGGGTAGTGTCCACATTTGTTTTTATCTACATCCGCATGAGTGGATGAATAGACCAATTTTTGAATGGCAATCTCTGGTGCAGTTAAAAAACAAATAAAAGCAGAATATATCTACACAGATTTTGTTGGCATCCTTTCGTCTGTTAAAGACAATGGGTAGTGTCCACATTTGTTTTTATCTGCATCCACGTGAGTGGAAAACAGACCAATTTTTGAATAGCAATCTCTGGTGCAGTGACTGCAAACAAACAGTGATGCTTGCTGGAATTGATGTCTCTCATTCCTTATGGCTCTCTTTTCTATGGTGACTTCTTTTTTCTCTTTTTCCTTTTCGTCCTTTGTTTGACGTGGAGGCCCGAGGCCGCTTGGTTTTATACACCATCCTCCCATGTATTGGTGCTGATGTGGCATGTCTTCATGTCCTTCTTGTAGAAATCTCTAAAGTGCAGGCGTGGGCTCCCGACCTAATTTGCCACACAGTTGGTCTTTGGGGATACGGCCTTTGTCCATCCTCCTGACGTGATCAAGCTAGCGCAAGCGTCTCTCGCAGATGATGGCGAACATGTTATTCATGTTTGCTCGTTCCAGCACGTCTGTGTTGGGCACTTTGTCCTGCCAGCGAATGCTTAGGATGCAGCGTAGGCATCTGAGGTGGAAATTTTCCAGTTTCCTCTCGTGGCATGAGTATGTAGCCCAGGCTTCGCTACTGTAGAGGAGAGTACTGAAAACGCACGCTTTGTAGACGCGCAGTTTCATTCTCTTAGTAAGGCTGGCATTGTTCCAGACTCTCTGGCTCAGTTTGACCATAAATGCCGCCGCTCTCACGATTCTGCTGCTGGCTTCACTGTCAGTGGAGACTGAATTGACAATGGTGGACCGGGTATTTGAAGCTCTCCGCGGCTTCCAGTGTGCACCGTTGATAACGATGTTCGGAAGGATGTGTACACTTTGTGGCATGACTTTTGTCATATTTAGACGTTTGGTAAGCCCGATCCCTTGCAAGAATATGTGAGGCGGCTGAGAAGCTGCTGCAGGACGACCTCAGTGTGTGACGTTAAGGCTGTGTCATCGGCGAATAGCATTTCCCGAATGAGAACCTTTGTGACTTTGGTCTTAGCACGAAGGCGAGCGGTGTTGAATAACTTGCTGTCAGCTCTGTGAGTATGTAGAGTCCCTCGCTATATATATATATATATATATATTATATATATATATATATATATATATATATATATATATTTATCAGTATTTTCATATATATATTAATACTAGTATTCCTTATTTGACCTACGGTATCATCTTGCAGTACCCTCTGCTTAAAAAGGAGACCGTCTAAATCGTCCAAGATGAAATGCAAAAATATAAATCCTGATTATCTAGTGTTCGTTATCCACCGAATTCTTATTTCTTATGAGTGTCATCACCTTAGCTGAATAATGGACCATTCCGTTTTTATTTTCCTGAAAGAAGTGGAAGAAAATGACATGGTACACAGAAAAATACAATAAGTAATAAATAAATAAATAAATAAAGAGAAAGGGGAAAGATAGAGATAACGGATGAGCACGCAGAAGCGATAACGCTAATCTGTTTTAATCGAACTTAATAAAAAGAGGAAAAGAAGGAAAGAAAGAAAGAAAGCCTATTGCAGCAATGCAGTAGTCTGGATGGTCTCAATTCTTCCTCTGATTTCCAGATCCTCCAGTCTTTTAAACAAGTTTTTTGGACCGTTCCAAGAGCACCAACTACAATTGGTATCACTTTCACCCTCATATTCCACAGCCTTTTCAATTCTCTGGCAAGATCCAGGTATTTGTCCATCTTTTCGTTTTCTTTCAACTTTACCCTGTAATCTGCTTGAACCGCAAAGCCCACCTGTTGGCATGTTTCCCTTTTTTTTGTTTTTGTTAATCGACACTAGGTCTGGTCTCCTGGCTGGGATAGGGTGATCCGTCTTTATCTCAAAGTACCAGAGAATTTTATGGGTTTCATTCTCAAGAACCGATTCTGGTTTATCATTTTGTTGTATGGTCAAAATTTAATTTTTTGCATAATTCTCAGTGGATCACCTTCCCAACCCAGCCCAGCCTAGCTTTGTATTCCCGTTGTGCTAGTTTGCTACATTTATTATTATTATTATTA
>CM042148.1:74625343-74652843 GCA_023376005.1 Doryteuthis pealeii
CCGTGTGAAAGTAGCTATAAAAGCCAGATTCGGCTGATTGCTGGGACGAGTAAGATGTACGGTGTCTCTCGTATCAATAGCCAATTACTCTGTGTGTTTGACTTGATGTGAGATACTAATAGAATAAAATAGGAACTCAAAAAAAAAAAGAAGAAAGTCTTGTGTCATTAATTAAAAAGAGTAATAACACAGGACATCCCAGTATCAAGTCACGAAGAATCCCAGATCCAGAAGTAATCAGCCAAGATAGAAAATGACAGAGAATTAACATGGTGTTATATAATCGGTAGGTAGCCTATTAATTGTGTACGAGGTATAGTTTAGATTCAAAATAACGGTTAGTGGAAAAACACACAAGAAAATGATAGACAACTTAAAACCCTGTGTTGACCTCTCTTCCTGTTCGAAAGAACGAGCCGTGTGACAATAGCTATGAAACCCAGATTTGGCTGAATGCTGGGACGAGTAATAATGGTTTAGATTTTACATTATGACAACTGTTGCGTTATTTATTTTATTGTTTTATTCATTGTTCTTGGGTATTAATTTTTAGAAAACTCATTTTTTTAAACTCATTTTTTAAACACATTTTCAAAACTCATATTTTGATCTATTTAACCCATAGATATGACCTCAACAGTTACTACGCTTGACTGTTGGGGTCTGGTACTGGGGGACTTGTAACCCTCAATGATCCCACGTACATAATATCTCTGAGAACGCACCCTTAACCATCTTGAGCATGTAATTTTTCCGTCTAAGTACAGGACTATACCCGGATATTTCATATATATATATAATATATATATATATATATATATATATATATATATATATATCAGTGAGCTCGTTTTGTAAGGATCAATGGCGTCAGAAGTGGACTCGGCAGAGTTCATATCCTGAACGAGTCATATTATCTCTGTGGACGCACCGCAAAGCATCTACGATTTTTTCAGTCTGAATTCAGGAATATTCCCAGATATTTCATACAGACTAATCGATATATATCGATGTGTACTTGAGCAACGGTCTTCGTCGTAATAACTGGACTCGGCTATGTGAGTGTAAATTCTTAACGAAGCTGTTTGCATTTTACAAAGCGCTAATAACCCCTGAGAAAGTTATTAATCCAACTATTTCCCTCCAGTTATAGGTAAATAGTAGGACAGATATACATAAATAGTAGGGCAGACTGGGTTCTTTAACCTTGGTGAGGCAACCAGTCTAGGAAAAGGAAAACCCATAATTCAAACCTGTGAAACTCCACTTAATAAATTGACTTTGTGTCACATCCTACTCGTGCGGAAAGGTTGGTAAATTTTTTAATGACATTTTTATAGAGTATTATAGTAATTCACAAAATTTCTCAGATTATGGCCTCCTTTGTTTAAAAGGATTTTTTCTTAGTATCAGAAAATATTGAACAATTGCATTATGTTCATGCTGTGCTACTAGTACTATGTAAACCAGTACTACCTGTTTCATAGTCGGATCATCAGCGCCTAAACCGGTAACCCACGGATTTTGTCTGTTGGGGAGGGTGGCCAGACACCCTGCAGAAGGAAAAACAACCATATTATTTCTAAAGTCGAATATCTCCTCATCACGACAGGTGTACTTGGTAGTGTCAGAGCCATGCTGTCGGGAACTTAATTTCCTAGTAGGGTCGCCCAAGGATGACAGGTATGGCACCCAGTGGCATTAGGGCCACAACCCGGTCAAAGGAGCTTTGGCAAAAATCCAAAGGGCGTCTCCATCATCATCAGGAATCAACAGCTTTTGGGGATATTTTTCACTGCATTTGTTGAAAATCTGCGACAAACAAGGTCATCTCCTTCCCCTGACCGCTATATTCATGCGGACTTTGGGACTGCTTGTGAATTTCATATTCCTTTGTTATTACTTCCATGAATTTACCACAGTTGAATTCATTGGATGGAGCTGGCTAAACCGACCCATGGTGAATGCCGTCACAGAAACAGAAAGGGAAAGAAAATGGGCAGCCGTCAATAAGGAAAACTTTGAATTCAGTCTAGTTGTATACTTAGGCAAGGTATTCGTGCCCAAGACACATAAGTTTCGCCTCCACGACCAAAACAAGGTTACGCAACTAGTGATGAATAGATATATATAATAGAATTCATAGAAAAGCCTTCTACAGTGACAGTCAGCATTAGAAATCCTTGGTGTTATTTGAAATCAAGCACAGACAATTGGATAATAACACGCAGCTGTTGGATTCATCACTTAGATTAAGAAATACTAGTAAAGTTCATCATCATCATCATCATCATCATCATTATGTCGCGCTAGTAGCACGGATGTCCATGACAATCTCTCGCCAACCGTCCCTATCATTCATTGCCCTCGGGGATGGGGGTCCTCTGCGCAGCAGCCAGTATCCACACAGAACTGGTCACTGTAGGACTTTGCTGGACGACCCATACTGACGTGTCCTTGTGCTGGCTTCCACTAGAGAACCTCTCTTATGAGTTTGTTCTTGGTTCTCCAGCAGTGTCCAGCATATCTTGTTCGTCTTACTCGAATGGTTTGTGCGACAGGGGTCAATTGGCTGTACAGTTTCTTTCTTGTGAGGTATTGTTTCCACGCTTTTTTTATAAGTTCATAATAGCAAGCTTGATCTAAGTACAAATAAAGAGATATAATCAAACTGATATATCGGTAATTCCATGTTAAATTATCCAGGCCATGTAACCAACCCAATTCAATTTTTCTGAAATTTTGTCCAAGAGTGGATTATCATAAAGTTAGCCACTCCCCAAAATGTGAGCTTCCAATTCCAAAAATTCGCGGAATTATGTTGATTTTTAGCTCTCCAAATTTGAGGGAGCTCGCAAAAAATGGCGACTTTTTGTAACCTATTTTTGTTTGTAAAATAAGTTTATAACAGCCTTTTATTAATGATTTCTGATTTTTCAAAATTCTGTTGTAGCTTCGGTTCTGAGCAAATATCAAACTATCTTTTTGGTACAAATAAAGTTCAATATATGTGAAATAATAATAGAAAAAAGTGTCATAGATGCAGTGCCACATCGGGATATTGATCTTTCCAGGAAAAAAATTTAAAAAAAAAATCAATAAATTAAAATTGGTTGACTTTAAAACTTTTTTGATATCATTTATGGATTTCCTGGGCAAAAAATGCTTTAATAAACCAATTTTTTAGTAGTAGGGAAGCGTTAGAACTCATTTTACAGACAAAAATAGATTACAAAAAGTTATTCGCCAACCCACCAAATTTGGAGAGCTAAAAATCGACACAACAATTCAAAAAATCGACACAACAATTCAGAAAAATTGAAGGGGTTGAGTGACAATTTTACTTTTTTCTGGATGATTAACATGGAATTACCTATATATATATATATATATATATATATAATATATAGAGAGAGAGAGAGAGAGAGAGAGGGGGGGAAAAAGAAATGGATATAAAATCTGACAATGTAAATATGTATACTTAAAAAAAAAACAAGAAACATGTTAATCTTTGACGTATTTTCTTTTTTTTTCTTTTTTTTTAACTTTATAGATAGATAGATAGATAGATAGAGATAGATAGATGTTGTGAAATTTTATTCAGGATATTTGCTGAAAGGAAAGTTATCTTATTATTCAGAGTGTTTGAATAGAATAAAATTCTATTTTCAGTGTTGTAGATAATTTGAAAAAAGTTACAGTGCGTGGGTAGTTTATTTCTGATTGGCTGAAATATATAAGCTGAGTGATGCAAAGTGTTGTGGAGCGCTAGCTTATTCAACATTTTGGCAACGAATAAATTTCATTGGCATGTTGACAAATTTTGATAGCTGAAACTAGTCTATTGTGCAGCTTCATTGGCTTTTACCTATTTGCTTTTTTGTCAAATAAATTCTTGAATGAAAAAAAAAAGAGTCTTTTTAGTTTTTACCTTCTCTACTTTTATATCTTTTTTATCTTGCGTTAAGCCCTTCATGTTCAGGATTCAGTAATACAAGAGTTGTTACCCTGGAGTTGAATTTTGATAACACTCACAAAATTACGATCAGATAGTGCTGCAACTCGGGTATCGGAGTTAACAGAGAAATAATAGAAAGAAACACAACGAATATTAAGGATAGGGGAAAAGGTTTAAGGATAGGGGGAAATGTTTACTAAGCAAAAATACAAGGTAAGCAGAGTATTTAGCAATTCCCAGATTAAATCAACCAGTCCCGTGGGATCTCGCTCTTTCTCTCTTCCAAGGTTTTGTCTGACATTATTTATAGAAAAACAGACGATTCCATTGTTCTTATTTAGGTACTATACAACAGATAATTACATAGACATATAGATGGATTTAAACATAGATGCAGTACCTAAGTATCTGAACAAAAAGACAGTCTTGGGGAAGAATATACAAATTCCCAGTATTTCCCGATTCCAACTCAGCCCTGTCAGCTGGGCTGTAGAATACAACGATTGCACCTCTGCAGAGGGATAAGAACTCCCTACTGTGGCCACCTGTTGGCCCTGATTGGCTACACATGAGGCTTGAGGTTTGAACTCTGTAGCTGAACAGTCCATGACATGCAAAACTTACTTTGGCCCTTACTTAGACTAGACAGACGGTCGGAGAGGCTATATGATTGCCCCAACCCTCTCTATCATATATGTGCTAGAAGGCATTGGCTGGGGGTTTTAGTATCGAGGGGATGACATGAAACCCTATTTGATGGTAAAGTTCCAATTCTGGAGCTCTGGGGAATGAGGAGTATTCCTTTATCACAATCACTCCAAGACCACTCAGATCTGGAGTGGTAGTAGCGGTTAGCGTCCCGTCTATGGGTTGAATAATGAGTTTAAAAAATGTGTTTAAAAATTGAGTTTTAAAGAAATTGAGTACCATCAAGAAAGAATCAAACAAAATGTCTTCGGCTTAGAATAACCCAACAAGGGTTGACATGACGTAAAATCCAACCAACCGATTCCAACTGGGAATTTCAGTCATCTCTTGAAATCTTGCAACCAGGAAAAAAATTCTAAATTTTTATGAATGTTTCTTTCTTAAAAAAAGGTTACTATTTAAGATATATGTTAATTATGGAGAATGATTTGAGACCCCTGGTATAATGTATGTCCTCACACAGGACATCTGTTGCTACAAAATATAAACACGGTATTTCTAATTGATCACTCTCCATCATCTACCGAATAACAGCAAGTAAGTAAAGGATAAGATAGTTATGGGAAAGTGGTTATCCATATTGTTAGTCCTAAGATTCCCGAGAGTTTTTCTTCTTACAGGATGGATAGATAAATATGAACAGACTGAGTTAGATATGAACGGATTATATATATATATATATATATATATATATATATATATATATAAGAAATTTGAAAAAACAAGTGTTCCAAAAATAAGATAAATTTATTTATCAACGCTTAAACGTTTCAGTTTCTTTAAACCTTCATCAGGATGTACTAAGGGGTGAAGAAATTGATGGATGCTTTATAGATGACAGGAGATAAAAATTCTTTATAAAACTTTTTTTGTTGTGTAACTGTATTTGTTCAGCGTTATATTTTTGAAAGACGAGTCGCGATTCGCACACGCGAAGATGTCATGACGCGTGACGTAACTCGAAGAAAATATAACGCTGAACAAATACAGTTACACAACCAAAAAAAATTTATAAATTTTTTTAATCTCCTGTCATCTATAAAACATCCATCAATTTATTCACCCCTTAATACATCCTGATGAAGGATTAAAGAAACCGAAACTTTTAAGCGTTGATAAATAAATTTATCTTATTTTTGGAACACTTGTTTCTTTCAAATTTGTTAATATTGTCAGATTTATTTCCATATTTACTCCCCCCCCTACATATATATATATACAAGTTATCAAAATGTATCGAGATTTGTTGTACTTTTTGACACACCGTGTATTCTGAAAAATTGAACGTTCCATTCATTGTTCATATCTATCTTGGTAAATACAGCTTCAAACTCGGCACGTTTATGACATACCTTGTATTCTGAAAAAATTAACGTTCCATACATTGTTCATTTTATCTTAGTAAATACAGTCAGTACCGATATTTTTTTAAGACACATCTGGTATATATATATATATATATATATATATATATATATATATATATATATATATCCAAAAGTCCAGAGAAAAAATCTTCCTTACGATACAAGAGTTTTATTTAAAAAACCTGTCGCAGTTTGAGAGTTCAATGTGTGCTCTTAATGTTAGAGTCACAGAGCAAATATATAAGTAAAGAAATAATAAAAGACTTAGAGATTTAGCATTATAGTCTATTTCAGGGAGCTTAGACAAATAGTCTAACTCTCCCGACTACACAAATAGTCTAATTCTCCCGATTCGCATCTGATGAGTCGGGAGAGTTTGACTATTTGTCTAATCTCCCTGAAATAGACTATAAAGCTAAATCTCTAAGTCTTTTGGGAAGAGCATATGAGGTTCTATCTAGGAATTGATTGAACGTAACGTGCGAAATAGGTTTCGCTAATAGAGAAGAACTTGATAGATAGTTTCCTATTTCTTGCTGGAATGATTTTGACAGATTGAAGAAATGTTCAGCAAAGTTGTGTGACTTGACAAAGGAGAAAATAAGAAAGTCACCTTTTTCATTGGCAGGATTAATCGGCCTCCTGTAGGCATGTTCATGGACCTGATACATCCCCAGTGCAACTTGAATATATATATATATATATATATATATATATATATATATATATATATATATATATATAAAACTATAGTTTGGTTTCTTTATTCAACGACATATTTTTGAATAATAAGATTATTCCAAAAGCTGAGATGAATATGAAATGTAAATTCAATGAGTGGAGAAAAATTGACTTGAATATTTTAATTCTTTGATTTTAAAATTAAATTCAGATCATCATTTTTCTCTTGAGTTTTTTTACAAGAAAATTGCTGTAAAAACCGCAATTTGTTTAAATTTAAATTTAAAAAAAGTTCTAACACTGGTTTATCACACAGAAGACTAAAGCAACAAAATCCTTCTCGTCCTACGGCGATAAAAACGAAATTGTAGCATTTGAACACATATGAACACAATTCTGTAACCTCTGGGCATAAAATACCGATTGACAGGGTAACATGCCATTAAAATCAATAAAATTATGGAACCACGATCATGGGATGGACAGAGGAATTAATTACCACCTTTAGCAACTATAGTAGTTGCTCGAGGTTGGTATGAATCCCACTATCCGTTTTATAATGGTGGTTACTGATTTACTAATTGATTTTAAATGCTTTGACCATTGTAAAACTCGCTGGAATGCCAACGGAACAATTTTGAAGAACATTAATGTTTCATTAATTGTTTTTTTTTTATGTCTTGATAAATAAACTTAAGGCTCGATACTCACACACGAGGCGCACATACTCGAAAGTGCGCGCGCGCGCACACACAAACACACACCCAGACTCACACAGACACATACACACACAGACACACAGACACACAGACAGACACAGACACACACACACACACACATATATATATATATATATATATATATATATATATAAAGTGGAGAGAGTTACCTATTATCTGCCGAACAGCGAGGAAGTCTATCCCTTTATCACTAGCGCTTGACCAGGGAGATTGTTTTCGCTGAGATGGAGGGCTGAACCTACTGTCACGTCCCAGATCAGATTATCCGAGTTGTGCTACTCATGCTGAGTTGGCGAGCAGCGATATCGATCCCGAACCTTGTGATTCCTATCATCATCATCATCATGTTGCGCTCTCAGCACGGATATCCATGATAATCTCTCTCCAACCGTCCCTATCACTCATTGTTCTAGGGGGTTCCTCTACGCAACATCCAGTCTCCGCACAAAGCTGGCTAATGTACTTCTTTGCTGGTCGGTTCACACTGGTATGCCCATGTGCCGACTTCCACTGGTGGATGTCACTTATGACTTCGTCCTTGCTTCTCCAGAAGTGCCCTGCGTGTCTAGTCCGTCTCACTCGGATGGTTTGGGTGATATGGGGCAGGTGGCCATACAGCTGTTTTCTCCTAGGGTGTTGTTTCCACGATTTGTTTAAGACTGCCCACAGCATTCTTGTGCAGCTCCCATCTAGTTTATTCCCTAGGCGCTTCGTTAGGGTCCAGGTGGTGCAGCCGTACAGCAGCACTGACACGACAGTGACTTGGAAGAATTGTCTCTTTAACTTGTCTGTGAGATATGTTATAATTTTTCTTTCTAGTGGTCCTTGCTTGATTTTGCCGTATTATGCTGCTCTGCTGGAGTATCCTGCTTAGAGTTATTACTTGCGGTAGCATCATTAGGGGAAGGTACCCCGTTTGTTTCCTCATTTAACCAAGTGCATAGGGGACATTATTATTCCGGGCGACGTCCTGCCAATAATTATCTTCTGTATTCATGTTTATTGATATTGGTATATTTGGTTAGGGTTTACTTCCTAGGGGAAGTATCTTGATGTTAGATACTAACATAGCCTTGTACAGAGATGCTGAAGACACTTGAGGTCATGTCTAGTAGGCTTTCCAATTCTCTCCAAAGTAAGCTTTCCAAATCTCTCCATTAGGCTTTCCAATTCTCTCCAATGGGCTTTTCAATTGTGTGTGCGTGAGTGTGTGTGTGTGTGTGTGTGAGAGAGAGAGAGAGAGAGAGAGAGAGAGAGAGAGAGAGTGTGTGTGTGTGTGTGTGTGTGTGTGTGTAATCAAATCCTGGACGAAGTACAAATGCTGATGGGATTATTTTAGAAAGGTTTCTCCTTGATACTCCTGAAACTCCTATAATTATAATAATAGTCCTGGAGACCTGAGGAGACTTGCTGTCACTCAGCCTCCAGTGAACCACCGGCTAATGGAGTGAAATAATAATAATGATGATGGTGATTATGATGATGATGTTGTTGTTGTTGTTGTAGCTATTGAGATAGACCCATTTTTACTAGAACAAACGGGGTAACTTCATTTTTTCACAGTGTTGAGTTTTAATAGTGCGTGTGTAAACAAACTTAGTGTGTAGCTAAGAAAGAGGAAACAGCAAACGAGGTGAATGAACAGATGAATAGATAAATAAATAAATAAATTTAAAAGTAAAGACGAAGCGTAAAAGGAAGGGGGGACTTCTTATGATGTCTCACCTGGATTCATTGCTAGTTGAATGTCATTAAGGCAAATGTTTTATCTATATTTTGAAAACGAGAAATTCCTTAAGTTTCCACTGGAAAGGATTCTCGTGAAGACGAACTGTCGTATTTCTTGTAAAGCCTTAAATGTCCTCAAATATCTTATCAATGAGATGAATATTGAGTTTGTTATAGGTGATATAACCTATTTACATAATGGAATAATCCTACTACTACTATAAGTAGCAAAGACAATCGTAGCTTGAGGAACAAGCGACACGATTCAGTTCTAGACTGTATTGTCGGACGTAACTTCACTTTCCTTCTGTAAATTCTACTTTCTTTGTTCAATACAATTCTATCAACTTTCACCAGTCGTTCGTCTTTATTTATGACCCTTAATAACCCCACAACAGAGTTTAAGAAATAAAAACACGTATCACAAAGCTATGTGAGCTGAGTATAAAAGCTGCTGCACTTGTACAATCCTGTGTCTCGCTAAAATATGCTGTTCAAGACGATGCTGTTCAGTTGATAAAAAATGTCGTGACATCATGTCTCAGCTGCTGTAGAAGAAATTTGAAATGGTGAAAATTTAATTTCGTCCATAAATCTGAGTGGATCACCTTTCCCACCCAGTCATGCCTAGTCTTGTACTTTCTTTGTGCTAGTTTGCTGCATTCGCTAATTATATGAATTATATGAATTTTTGTCTTCACAAACTCTACACTTGCTATTCTATTGCGTCTTATCTATTTTTGCTTAATTATTATTATTATTATTATTATTATTATTATTATTATTATTATTATTATTATTACTAAAACAAAATATAATGAAAGTTAAAAGAAGATTTTCTGACCGACCAGTTCCATGAATTTTACGAATATAATATCTTACGGTTACTTCACGCTGAAAATACTGGTTCACGTGAGATCGTTGAAGTTAAGCAGTAAAGAGCCCGTTCAATATTTAGATGGGTGACCATTTAAGTGGCGACATGTACCCAAAACAAACTGATATCAAAATGTTTTGATTCGGAATTAAATGACCCGAAAAGGGTTGGTATGACGTAAAACATTTGAGGAAATAAAACCAACGGAAAAATGATTAGAAATTAAAAAAAATTTTTTTAAATAAATCTCGGTCCTCAGATTTGCTGTCCCTTAGTTCACAAAATTCACGAAAACCATTGAAGCATAAAACAGATAGAAAAGCTCTCCCCAGAGAACTGAAATCCCATCATTCCATTAAAATAAAAGCTGTCACATGTTAGTATAATAAGGCTTTTATTGTTAATACCTGGCTTGTAAAGTAAGTAAAAGTAAAGTCGTCGGGGTGGCCTAAAGTCGGTATCAGCCAATTAACGAGGGAGTCTATCCCCCTTTTCTCTAGTGCTAGACCAAAGAGATTATTTTAGCGTCTGAGGCGGAGCATCACACCTACCATCAGCTCCTTACTTTACCGCACAGATCCCTGTGCTACTCATACGCTGAGCTGGCGAGGGACGGTATCGAACTAGGAACCTTGTGGTTTCTAGCCGAACGCTCTACCGACTGAGCCATGAATATCTGGCTTATGATTACTCAGCTGTTATATAGGGATTAGGATTACTGAGCCTGAAATAGCTGATTAAGGTTACTCAGAATGAAATAGCTAGCTTATTTATACTTATCCTGGAATAGCAGGCTTATGGATACTAAATCTAAAATAGCTGGTTTATAGTTACTCATCCTGAAATAGCTGGCTTATGGATACTAAGCCTGAAATAGCTGGCTTAAGGTCACTCAGAATGAAATAGCCAGCTTAAGCATGCTCATCCTGACATAGCAGGCTTATGGACACTAAGCCTAAAACAGCTGTCTTATGGATTGCCTGAAATAGCAAGCTTGAGGTTACTCAGAACGAAATAGCTAGCTTAATCATGCTCATCTTGAAATAGCTGGCTTATGGATACTGAATACTCAGCATGAAATAGCTGGATTATGGATACTCCGCATGAATTAGCATGGCTTAGGATTACTGAGCTGAAATAGCTGGCTCATGGTTACTCATCCTGAAATAGCTAGCTTATTTATACTCACCCTGAATTAGCTGTCTTATGGATACTTTACATCAATAAGCAACCAACGAACCAACGTAATAGCAGGTTTTCTTTCTTTATCCTATATTATATTCAAAATATATTCGTCTCACATTCATAACAAAAAAATGATTATCTCCCTTGAACACACACTGTATCAATACATTTATAACTTACGTCTCTTCTGGTTTCACACCTCTCCTCATAAAAGATAAATCTGAAAATTCCGTTGGAATTAGAATGAAATATTTATTTTCTGTAAACAAGACTTGTTTAGCGGTGATTAAGATTTGATTGGTTGGTTGGTTGGTTGGTTGGTTGGTTGGTTTTAATTGGACATGATGTACACAGCATAGGCATAAAGCATGGGGTTTTGTTGGAAGTAGGGTGACAAAAGTGCTCATGAATTCCTATGGTGTACACAAGCTAGTTTCGTTGGCCGGCCGATCCATGCTAATAAAAACAGTCGTCCGTCGCCTTTCACAGCCTACTTACAGCAAAATACCACGGGCACTCTATGTTAACCGGCTTAAAATCCCCACGTATGAAAGAGAACAGAAATATTAATGCATTTACAAAATTTAAAAAAAAAAAAAAGAACAAATCAAGTGGGTGGGAGTGGTTGGTTGGTTGGTTGGTTGGTTAGATTTTACGGCATATCAAATCTTGGATTATTTTATGCCGAAGAACTGTTTTTTATTCATTCTTGTTTGGTATTCCATTTTTCACGTCTTTTTAAACACATTACCAAACTCATTTTTTTTATCTACACAGCCCATAACAAGTACTACCACTTTGGTTCAGAGTGGAACTGGGAGTAATGAAAATGAAGAGGTACTCCAAACTCCCCAGATCTTCAGAATTACACCCTCACCCCTAGATGCAATTTAACGTCATACGCAGAACACTGAGTCACTCATCCACCGCATTCTAGCACGTATATGATAAAAAGGTTTGTGGGTATCATAAGATCAATACGATCGGGACATATATGCTAGGGAATGATCAAGAACTGCGAATAACAAGTCAAGAAATAAAAGAAGGCAACTTAATAAAAACATTTACTGACTTGAATAATATGATGCCAAGGTTTACGAAATCAGTAGTAAAAAGTAATAGTGAAGCTGTTGGAGTGGCCTACTGTCGGTATCACCAAGGGAGTATATCCCCTTTTCACCAGCACTAGATCAGGGAGATTGTTTTTTACGTCTGGGTGGAACGCCACACTTAGCATCAGTTATCCACTTTACCTCACTGATCAAATTTTACAAGCTGTGCTACTCACGCACTGAGTTGACGAGGGCCGGTATCGAACCCGTAACCTTGCGATTTCTAAGCGGATGCTCTATTGGCTAATCTCTCTCTCTCTCTATATATATATATATATATGCACACACACATATATATATATATATATGCACATATATATATATATATATATATATATATGTGTGTGTGTGAAGAAAAAGTGGAAGTGAATCCGACAGTATGTGATATTATAAAAAATTTAAAAAACACAAGTTCATAAATAAAGTAATGTTTATTTCGCCTACGCTGCAGTGTTTCGATCTGTTTCAATAGATCTTGATCAGGGCTTTCGTTAATTTGAAGAAAAATAAATGTCTCGCAGATTTCTTATTTTCTGTGATACATTTATTTTTCTTCAAATTAACGAAAGTCCTGGAGAAGATCTATTGAAACAGATCGAAACACTGCAGCGTAGACGAAATAAACATTACTTTATTCATGAACTTGTGTTTTTTCAATTTTTTATAATATCACACACACACACACACACACATATATATATATATATATATATATATATATTATATATATATATATATATATATATATGGGTTCTAGACGGTAAGTAAATTAATAAGTACAAATATATTAAATATGATATTTTTACTGCAGTAAAGCAATAAAAAAGACAGGATTATACTTTAATCTTGTTTCATTGTAAAAGAATATATGTGGTAGGAAAAAATCATATTTGCAAAATTATATATTTTTCTTTAGATGTTAAAAACATATTTCTTACATCCATGGACTAAATTGGACAGACATTGTAAAAATCTGACTTACAGATTTATCTGATTTAAAATCGAAACTAAACAATGCCAGATTCTTTTTCTTCATCCTTTGTTTCATCATCTTTCGGTTGCATAATATATTTAAATCGGCGCATCTTATCTTTTTTGTAGAATATATCTTACTTCGTATATTTAACTTCTGTTTCTTCATGTTGGAGTATTTTGTAATATATATATTTACCAACCCCTCCGCACGAGTAGGATGTGACACAAGGTAATTTTTAATATTTTTATATTTTATAATATAGTTATTTACTAAGCTTTGCTTAGATGTGGCACAAGGCTAGAAGTGTGGGGCGCCCAGTGAGAATCGAACTCACTAACAATGGTCTGCTAATCTAGCTTGCTAACCATTACACCATGTGTATTTTATAATATAAGGTGTCCTGCAATACACCACCTACATTTATAGACTAGGCGGTATCACGTGGTCTATTCCTCCGCCAATCAACAGCCATAATGCGTGGCTGATTCACTACTTAAACACTGATACGTTCATAGTCCATTTGCAATCATTGACGAGAGAAATTACAATACTGAAGTTTCTTTACTAGAGGATTACTCAATGATTTCCTCCCAACCGCTAGGCATGATATAACCCTGGACGGGTTGATATGCCGTTAAAATCAATAAACTAACCAATCAATGATTTCCGCTGGAGAAGCGCTCTTGCTTGAAGCCTAAAGGATGGCCCATAAAATCGTAACACTTCATCTCAACTTGGGCTGGTCTATCTATCTCTGAGCCGGTAGTTGAATCTTATTATTCTGGTAAATGCTTCTTCATCTGGGCTGATTTTCTTAGTTGTGTTGTTTGTTTGTTCTTAGTAACAACGCAAGACATCGCTTTCTTTTGAGCTCATATGTATTTTATTTTCTTAAGATTCCAGATCCCGAACACGCGTGTGAGAAGTTGGGTAATTGAACGAGAGCGGTCCGTCACGTTCAATGGTTACCTAAAAATTGTATTTCTAATCTCACTTCTCACAGTTTGCAGTCGTGACTGAAGTGTGGGTCAAAACACAAGTCAGAAAGTGCCAATCACCTTTCCGCTCGCGTTTTTCCATTAACCGTTATTTTAAAATCTACGCTACTGTACATAATTAACAGGCTATCCCGTCAATTATATAACATTTCTCTCTTCTTATCCTCTTCCTTCTTCTTGGAATTTCTCCAGGAAAATGCTGAAGGAAAATCTAATTGTGTGAAAAATTGATTATTAAAATAAAATGAAATGAAATAAATAAATAGCAATAAAGGAATCACCTGTTGAAGATTTCCTTAGTAAATAATAAATAATTTATCAAGAAGACGTTCAAGAAATTGATTTTTTTTTTGATTTCGCGGAATCAAGTTCTTAAAAAAAATAAGCAGATGAAGACTTCGTGTTATAAAGCGATTGGAATGGTTTATCGATAGCGGGTTCATTTAGTCTGCAGGTGGCACAGGGATTAAGATGTGATTCTCAACGGCAGCGATTTGAGGGCTGAGTTTGTTGATGAGCCGGGAGAGCTATCCGTTTCGGTTATTGATACGACAGATTCGGTTATTGATAGTTGATGCTGTGTTCATATTTTGTGGGATTTTCAAAACATTAATGTTGTAATATTCTTATAGTTTGTTAAAGATAATGTGCAAATTCCATTCACCCCTTCCACTCTAGTCTAAAGGGGACTATTCTTATCCTAGATTTTATTATATAGCAGTTTTAAGAGGAATTACGGGTTTAAATGAGGAGCCTCTTAAATCTCACAGTTGTAGGCAAATTGTTCGGACGAAAGAAGACAAACACACAATGGAAATTTAATACATGTATTGACAAATAATACAAGAACTTGTTGCAAATCTTATTGGCATTTGCTACAAGACGTATCTGTGAGATGAAATACTGTTCGGTGGAGAAGAGGTACTAACAAGGGTATTCTGGTCGCTGGTTGTAGAGTTCTGTAGAGACGCGTCCGTTTTGTTGGTTCTCGTCCGATAAGTAAAGTAGGGGATGCTATTTTAAAAGCTTCTCGCCTGGGTAACTGTTCTTTTAAATGACGGTGGATGGGACTTTTCAAGTAGACTATTTAGGTCCTCAGTCTTCTGATAAGTTTGCTGTCGAAACGGCATTCAGAAAGTATGCTGTTAAAAAAACGCCTCCGTCCAGGTCGACGGCCTACAGACAAGTGCAGCCTTTTTGGGGGGCAAGGTGGTGAGAGCGCTTATTTTTGTGTGTCTCCTCGATAACTGCTCCCTGATAAGTGACGAAGTTTGGATTTGGCGCCAATCTTCTCTTGGTGATTCGCCCTCTAGCGGCAGGGGAAGATAATTTTCTATCAGATTTCCGATAGTTTTCGTTTTTCTCCATTTGTATAGAATGGAAGTGATTTTGTTTGAATAAAACCTTTGGTTAAGGAAACCATTATTTTCACAAGTATTTATTCAAACAAATGTCAATGGGACGTATAGCCGGTATCTGACCAGGAACCTTGCGATTCCCAGGCAAGTGCTTTACCGACTGAGCTAAACACTATTATTTTACCATTTGATGTTAGTTGATGTTATTATATGTTGAATTATACAAAAATAGCTTTTACCATCAAAATAGTAATTTATTAAGACTTTTCTCATGTATCTTGATCTAATATTGGATTCGAAGCCTGGTTCCCCAACATCCGCTTAAATGGAAATTGGTTTCGAACATTCAAGATATTTATAGGTTTCTAGAAAAGTCTGGACAAGACAAGACTCCTAGTCATCTTAACAGCATTGAAAAATGCGGGCCAACACTTTAGTCACAGTACTTGATAAAGATTAATAGATTTAGTCTGTGACTATTACTGGATCATCGACTAGTTGTCTGGTTAATAATTCCGTATTACAACTCGTCAGAACTTCTTCGTTGTGTCGGCGGGCTGGTTTGGAAAAAGTTGCCAAGTATTGGCCACTAAACAAAAACACAAAAAAGGAAAACCCTCCATTAAAAAATAAAACAATTTGTTTATTGGTACAAAACTTTCCAGCACAATTGTAAATTACACGAGGAATGAGATTTTGTTTGGGTGGGGAAGAAAACATTGATCACTTCTCCTGGTGGTTATTTTCTGGTTAAGTGTGGTGCTTGGTTAGGTAAGAAATTTTAGCGTGTGATCTGAAGCGAACTTTTCCCCGTCTATCTCTGTCATCTTCTCTCTAGTGATTTTTGGGTTCTACCCAAGGAAATAGGTAATTTTCACCTTTAGTTGGCTAAATTCCTAGCATAAAATTGTGCGTGTGCATTATCTGAAATGAACTTAATTGTTATTAAGAGCACATTTTTGTGTTAAAGAATGCAGTTGTATTGTTTTCGAAAAAGTTTCTAAGTTTTCGTTCAAAATGGCTACCGGCTTGTTTCAAAGTCAAGGGAGGTTACTCTAATTGCCTTATTTGTTAGTAATTTAGCCAACTAAAGGTGAAAATTACCAGGAAATTTAATTTCTATTGGTTGATTTTATTTCTTTGTTAGAAATATACACTCCTTTTTTACTTGAAATAAAAATTCCGATTAATTTTGGAATTCGTACTTTTTGTCTGTTATATTTTCCATAGAATTTCAGAACAAAATTGAAATTCGCACATTTGTTTTTGTTTGATTTATATTACTAGTCATAATTGAAACTCATTGTTATAAACCTTGACAAGATATTGGCCCAAAATATGTTTTTTCATAAACTCTGACATTTGTTTACATTCTTGGTACGCGTGACTAATCTATCTCTTCCATTTTCTGTTTACTTTTAAGATACGATTTCAATAACTTACTTTTTATCGTTTTTCATATTGAAATAAAATTCAACTATTTTCCTTTAAACCTACTAGGCGAATTATCATACTTATACTAGCCGACATATCTGTCATAGAACTAATTTGGGGAATTTTGTTTTTATATAGGGTGTGACAGAAATACCTCCCACATTTTAAACTGTCATCTGTGTGGTACCGATGAACTTAGGCGAGTGGTAATATTAGCTCCATCTAGCTAATGTCTTTATTTCATTTAGATACGATTAATTACAATCATGGCTTAAACCGGGGAACACCATGCGTTTTGAAGGTTTTTTAAAGACTGGTGAATCAGTAATCGCTACACAGAGAGGTTTGTGCTCATTTCATATTACACCGAAATGATGCTATTCGGGATATAAGTTTCAACCCATAGCAGTATTTTGTATCTGGAACTGTATCATTCCGAAGTAATATGAAATGAGCATAAAATGTTTTCTGTGTAGCAATTACGTATTCACCAGGCTTAAAAACATTTTGACAGTAAACGCAGTGTGCACCGGTCGAAGCTATGATCTTATTTTAAAAGAATTGTGAGACATTAGCTAGATTGAGCTACCATTACCACTGCCTAAGTTCACTTGTGATAGTATGAAATGTGGGAGATATTCATGCTACAGCTCTATTGCCACTTTTCAGTTAGCTGACCCACGTGAACTTTTTGCCGATGCTACCTTATGGGGTTTAAGGAAATTATGGGGTATAAGTGGTTTTGGGTGTTTTACAGGTTTAAAGTAGCTGGAATATTCTTGGCTGCGTTTTCTTTTTGTTTTAACCCCATCTCATTTGATGGTATCGCTGAAAAGAAGGCATTCAAATAGCGAGAAAGGAAAGAGACAAAGGTGGCTTTATGACTTAGGCTTTATTGAGCGGGTCATAGTCGCCTGTAGCAAGGAGATATCCCCCCTGGCTAGTAGAAGCGACTACACTCAGTTGCGGCCTAAATTCAAATGACCGAAAATATTCTTTTTGCGGGTAGGGAGTCAGTCCTTTTGTCGGACATGCGCAGAGTGTTTTACCAGTGAAAGGCTCCATGGGAGTTTTTTAAATTTAATTTTAATCTTAATTTTTATTTTCGTTTTTTTTAAATCCCCGCAACCTGTAAAATACTATTGACAATGCGATATTTGCCAAAAATGCATGGAATTTCACGATTTTGACATGAATTCACACAAAGAAAAAGATATGCAAAAATGTCTATTTTTGTAGTTTAATGAAAGACTTAGGTACCAGGTACCTCAGAAATAAAGACGAAATATGTTAATGTAATAATTCTTACTATCATGATATATGGATACACCACAGCATAATAATTTGGTTATTATAACATTTGATATGTTTACTTAAGAGCTATTGCTAAATAGTTCAATAATGATAATGTAGATTTAACTTTCTTTCTCGCTCTTTTTTCATTTTTCCTTCTTTTCATTGTTTCATAATGTTCGATTAAAAGAGATTAGTGTTATCGCTTCCGTGCACCCGCCCTCTCTATCTTTCCCCTACTTACGTTTTTCTTTCTTTCTTATTATAATGTTTCTGAGTAGCATCTCCTTTTTCTTTCTTTTTTTATAATAAAAACACAATGGTTCATTACTTAGCTGACTCATAAGAAATAAGAATTTGGCAGATAAACAACACCAGATAATCAGGATTTACATTTTTGCATTTCATCTTGGAGGATTTAGACAGTTTAATTTTTAACCAGAGGGTGCTGCAAGATGATAACAATCGTACAATTAAGGAACACGAGTATTAATATATAGATATTTACCCAACCCATTTGCACGATTAGGATGTGACACAAGGTCAATTTTTTAGCGTTTTTTTAGTAAATTTAAATTCAGAGTTTTCAATCTACTTTTGTCCTACCAAGGTTAAAGAGCTCTGTCTACCCTACTATTTACCCATAGTTGTAGGGAGAATAGTTGGATGCATACCTTTCCGAAGAATATTACCTCTAAGTGAAATGAAGACAGCTTCGTCTAGAATTTGAATTCGGTTCATTTTCTATGACTATAACCGTCGCAATACACGCGCCTCCAATTCTGATATATCACGTTTTATATAATTTCATACACGAATCATTATCTACCATGATTATTCATAATTTCGATTTTACATGCCTTTTATCTTGTGATGAAAAAAAAAAGAAAGTAAGAATTAAAGATGAAAGAATATACGTGACAACATTATTTTATAATTCTGATATGTGTTTTATCAAGATTTTATGGATACAGAGAGAAAATACGGTTAGGTGTTTGCTGTTTCTGATTAGAAAGTTGTGAAAATAGAATTTATCACATTCGTCTTTGCCTAAATGAGCATTCATGTCTCCACCGATGATCAGAACGTTGTTGGTTGGTTGGGTGGGTGGATTTTACGGCATGGCAACCCTTGTTGGGTTATTTTATGCCGAAGACATTTTGTTTTAGTCATTCTTGATAGGTATCGGAAATTCTTTTTTTTAACTCATTTTTTAAAACTTTTATATATATAAAGGGCAGTTGTGTATATGTGTATGTCCGGGGGAAACTTTGAAAATAAAACAATTAATGACAAAGTAAATATATATATTTACATTCACTATCACCAGGGCTTTGTTTTTGAGCAAAAATAATAAAGATTTGATTTATATTTGTGAAAAGGGTTAAAACATAACATTTAAATCATAACAGAATGGAATTTGTTTTTCATTTAATATTTTAAATTGTAGATATTAACGTTTATTTTCAGAGAGGCTGGATCAATGCAAGGTCTATTTTTTACATAGGGATTTAAATGGGATATCCCACGGGATTCAACTCACGATTCAGTAATGATGGATCTGCAGGACTAACATTAAAAAATACCCCTTCTACCCTGGCGATGCCGGGTAGCCGCTGCTAGTAAGATATAAATGAGTCTGTTGTCGAATTCGAACTCGTTTCTCCCAATCCATTTTCTGTGTTGATTGATATAACGTCGATTCGCACTGCAAAGGATTCGATATAAAAAGGTTCGACGTAAACAAGCTGGACACAATTTGGAGGCTTCTCTGATCTTTGTTGTTATTAACCAAAAGAATTGTGGAACTCTTCAATTTTGAAAGGTAGAAATACTACAGGCACAGAAGCCAATGAAAAGAGAGAACACGAAAGATAGAAAGAATATTTACTGCTTACAAGGGAAAAGTAATTATCAAATGGATGTATCTCTCACTAACTAAAGTTGTTTCCCTTGATGAATAAGATGCATTGTGGTTTGGTTTGGTTGGTTGGGTTTTATGGCATGTAAACCCCTTGGGTCATTTTATACCGAATACTTCTATTGTTAAAAAATAAAATGTTTAATGCTGACAAAGTTTTGAAATAATTTCATTTTAATGGATAATACAATTTTGTTTATAAACTCATGTTTTCTATTTAACCCATAGATGGAACCCTAGCAGGTACTACCACTCTGGGTCAGAGTGGACCAGGGATCAATGGGAATGAAGGGGTGCTCCACATTCCCCAAACCTCCAAAACTGGAACCTCACCATCAGAGAGTTTAACGTCATTCCCAGGACATGTAGACCCTCAGCCACCGCGTTCTAGCACCCATATGATAAGAAGGATTGGGGATTGTCATAAGGGCAATAGGTTGGGTCAATCATATAGGTGCTAGGGCTTGGCGTGACCAGCCGATTGATCGCAGGAGGTCTCTCCGACCACCCGACTAGCCCAAATAGGGCCAAAGTGGAGTATTTCAAGTCATGAACTGCTCATCCACCTGGGTTCTATCCTTAAGCATCACGGGTCGCCACCCACAGCCAACAGGTGGCCCCATTGGGGGAGTCTTACCCCTCTGCAGAGGTGAAATCGATGCATTCTAACGCCCCACCGACAGGGTGAGATGCATTGTGGATAGAAAATCGGAAGTACAGAAGACAGTTATCACAGATAGGTTGACATGCACTTTATTTAGTTTGAGATTTAAGGATTGATTTTTGGTAATAGCAATTATCTCTGCCCAGATGTAGATAACACTATCATTTTTTAAAAATACATTTGTGCATTCAGTATTACCATTTCTTGTATCTAAAAATACAACTGTTACATATTAATTGGATCCCTATTACTTTTTAAGGTAGTATAGAAATCCTTATGGCGATCAGTACAGCTGATGGCCTTGAGAGTGAGTGACAATGCTTGACCTCACTCTCACCTTGCTTTCTGGGGATAGAATCATGAGAACGGAACCCCGATAGAAAGCCCGCTTCCGGTTTAAGGTGGGCAACTCAGAAAGTCAGTTGCAGTAGTTAGTTGCAGTAAGTCAGTTGCAGAGTTAGAAGCTAGCAAGATGTGACTCTCAGCGCGCAGTTGTCTGGTCTTGGGGTTCCAGAATAAAATAACATCAAAGGTAAATCGAAGTCTTGTTGTTATTACTAAAAGCTAACAATGACACAAGGCTTCTGATAAGAAATGGTCCCCAGCAGAACCAGACACGGAATCCCCATACAAGAAGACCAGACGAGACCTGTAGAAGATATACCAGACCATTAGAAGATAGAAGACAGAAGACTAGACGATCAGAAGACGGCCGGAAATATAGACCAGAGTAAGACGTAACGAATATATCTATTAGGCACTGTGACGAACGGCTACGTAACACAACAAACTTTTAGGCTTAAAAATGTGTTATCTATATATTAATAAGTAAGTAAGTAAGTAAAGTAAGAAAGTAAACTTATTATGGGGAGTTAACCCCTTGAAAGCAACTGACTTGGCTTTTTCTAAAAGTTCAAAACAAACGAAACACAAATACGTATAAAATAGAAACTGGGACGAAATCAGCTTATGTTTAGAGAGTTTACTAAGATAAGTCGGGCCACATGACCTTTAGGCACCCCTTTTGCTATCTCGATTCGTGGGGACATTTTTTCCATTTACACTGTCAAAATCCGGTTAATTGTTAACAGACGATTTTAAGAGTTTTTTTTTAAGATTATAAAACTAAATCATAATCCTAACCCCTAACCCTAACCCATAACCCTAACCCCTAACAAACAACCGGATTTTGACGGTGTAAATGAGAAAAGTGTCCCCACGAATCGAGATCGCGGAAGGGGTGCCTAAAGGTCATATGGTCCGATAAGTCTACTGGATCTGTGTATTAAGTAAGTGCTTAGATGTAGAACATTAAAAACTAGGCTACAAGGTATGTTACGATTCTGGTAACCATTTTAGGTGTGTAGTTCCCCTTTTGGCAAATCCTTAGTTAAGTACCTTTGTGTTAGAAAGTCTGCAGTATTCATGGAAATCCTAGGTAGAAAAGAAATTTTTTAGTAGATAACCTTTGTAGTAGAAAGTCTGTTGTTTGAAATCCTAGGTAGAAAAGAATGTATTTTTTAGTAGATACCTTTTAGTAGAAAGTCTGTTGTTTGAAATCCTAGGTAGAAAAGAATGTATTTTTTAGTAGATACCTTTGTAGTAGAAAGTCTGTTGTTTGAAATCCTAGGTAGAAATGAGTGTATTTTTTAGTAGATACCTTTGTAGTAGAAAGTCTGTTGTTTGAAATCCTAGGTAGAAAAGAATGTAATTTCAGTAGATACTCCTTGTAGTAGAAAGTCTGTTGTATTCCTTGGACCCTCGCCCTCTGTAGGTCTTGATTTCAGAAAATCAAGTTTTGAATTTATTTCAGGACAAATACCAACGACCTTAAATGTATTCTATATTATTTCTAATTCTTACCGGAAGTGCTTGCTGCTGCTATTTGGGAAAGTTCATAAATATGAGTGGGAATTTTGCGTACATCTTATACCATAAGATATTCCAACGAAGTGTAAGACTATAATTTCAGGTAAATGTTATCCTTTTTATTTCTTTCATTAGAGCTCAAATGTACAATGAACATCCTTCGAATAAAATCATTTAGGTTAAATCCAACTTAACGGACCTAAATTCCACCATCGTATGTCAACCCGTCGAAAGAAAAAAAATACCAAAAATCAGGGAAGTAAACAAATTTAATGAAATTTTCAGTGTTGATATATTAATGAATAAAATATGTAATGCACCAGTTATTTTATGTGAAAACTGGTACATTTTTTCAGGTCAGTTAACTTTGAACCTCATATCTTTGAGAATCTGTGTTACGCTAGAAGATGCGTGTTTCAAAGTTAACTGACATGAAAAAATGTAAAAGTTTTTTTTTTAAAGTAACTAGTGCATTATATCTTTTATTCATTAATATATCAACACTGAAAATTTCATTAAATTCGATTAATTCCCTGTTTTTTGTATTTTTTTCTATACGATGGTGGAATTTAGGTCCGTAAAGTTCGATTTAACCATTATTTAAATTGAGAAATACCGAAGTTATATTGATAGATACCATTACGAACATCAGCTTGTTGAACATGAAATTTCTGGTTTATTTAGACAGAAATAAATTGAAAAAAAAAAGAAAAAAAAAAGAAATTCGTTGAAATGATTTTTTACGATCGTAGTGTAATAGAGAGCAATAGAGAGCTCCCAGATCCATTAGAACTGAATAACGAGTTCGATCTTCACTGGATGCTCCATATTAGCGTCCTTGTGTCACATCATAGCCACTGGTTGGAAAGTTGATAGGACGCTTGTTTTCACGTCCTTCCCTGGTAACCGGTTACGTGATAAGTAAAGGTGGGTATGCTATTTTAGAAGCTTCTCGCCTGGGTAACAGTTCCTTTAAATGACAGTAAATGGGGCCCTTCTCAAGTAGACTATTTGGGTCCTCAACCTTCTGGTAAGTTCGCTGTCGAAACAACCTTCAGAAAGTATGCTGTGAAACGATTTTGAAATTTCAAATCGTTGAAATGATTTTTTACGATCGTAGTGTAATGGAGACCGATCCAGCTCCCAGATCCATTAGAACGGAATAACGAGTTCTTCACTGGATGCTCCATACTAGCGTCCTTGTGTCACATCATAGCCGTGGCGAACGGGTTGGGTGAATTTCTACTTTACAAATAGCAAGGAAGATTCCAAGGCATTCTGATCAAGAATCATCACACGCCAGAACTGAGAATGTTGACAAGGCATCTAATGATGGGTGAAACGTGATAGAGATGCGTTAGATTGTCATTAACAAGAAAAGGTCTTTGACCGTGCTGTCATCGTCTATCACGGCATGCGAGTAAGAAAATCCTAGTTCGGATATCTGGTAAGCTCCTGTCCACACCCTCGCCAGATTTTACATGTCAAATATGTGTGCCTGGAAGGGATCGGTCACCATTTTATTAGAAGGAAAGAAAGGTAAGAAAAAAAGGAATGCTACAACAAAACATATATAACAAGAAAGAAAGAGACAATAATACGTAAGTAAGAAAGAAAGTAGGGGATAGACATATAAGGGGAGTGAGCGCGCGGAAGCGATAAACCCCTCATACTTCAATCGAATATACTGAAAAGATGAAAAGAAGGGAAGAAAGAAAAAAAGGGTGTGTGTGCATGTGTGTGAGAGTGTGTGTGTGTGTGTGAGAGAGAGAGAGAGAGGGGGGGGGAGTTAAATCAAGATTATTATACTTTTTACATATTGAACTATTTAGCAATAGCTCTTAAGTATACATAACAAAAGTTTTAATAATTTAATTATCATATTGTGTTATATCCACAGGTCCTGCTAGTTAGATAGGAATACATGAAACACTTGAAACCTGTGTGCAAATTATTTGTATTTGATAGAAAATAATTATTTGAATTATCTCAGTCGGTAGAGAATCCGTCTAGGAATTACTATACTTACTAACTCAACGCATTAGTAGCACAGCTTGGGCAATCTGATTTGTGCGGGCAAAGTGGGAAGCTGATGGTCGCTCTAGCACTAGCGAAAACGGGATATGCTCCTTCGCTGTCCTCCTGATACCGACAATAGGCCACTTCGCCAACTTTACTTACTGTGTTTAACGGGCATATAAGACGCAACCCATTTCAGCAGGTAAGATTCAGGAAATAAAGGTTTTTAGTGTATTTAAGCATACATTGTTGAAAACAGTCTAGCTGTGCATTACACAAGAAGAAACATAGCTGTATAAAAGCAATTTGGAAGTTTAGGGTAGGTGAAAGTACTGAGCGTAAGCTGGGTTAGTGAGCAACATAAAGACGATTAGCCTAGGCCTACGGGAGGTCTCAAACTTCATCTACGATGTATAAGACGCAGGTCAATTTGTGAGTCAAATTTTGGAAAAAAGTGCGTCCTATATGCCGTCAAATACGGTATTTATCATGTAACTGTGAAAAAAAAAAACTCTCAAGATAAAACCACAGAAAAAATATAAATGTACCCGATTCCTTAATCTCAAGGCATGGAATGACTCTAGACGGGTTGACATGACATTAAAACCAGTCAATCATGAAAACTTCAAGCAAAGTGACAATTGCTTCTCCGGGTGAAAGAAAGACTAAGCTTGGGTTAGTCAGATATGGGCGCCCTGTAAGAATCGAATGAACTGACCAGGAGGTATGGTCTGACGACCAGTTTAGGCTGATTGATTGATCATCAATTTGATACAACTTGTTCCAATCGTTGCTGAATTGTATATTCTTTATTTTCACTAGCAAATATATGCACCCTACGGGTGCAAGTATTTAAGTTTAAATGTAATGAAATATCAAATTAAATCAGAAAGGCAAATGAAACTAATTAAGAATTCAAATAAAAAGATTTGAAACGGAGGGGGTATAATCGGAAAATAGAACAACTGAAACTTACTCTTTCATCACTTCCGTTTTTCAATGCCAAATTTTCCTAATTTAACTATTAATTAAAATAGGAAGTAAAGAATAAAATTACAGTTATTTCTTCTTGTTAATGAATTTCTTTTAGGATTTATTGAAGAGATTTTTACTCATATTCATTAAGATAAAACCAAACAATTAGAAATCAATAATACCAAGCACATTTTTATTAAAATCAGTTTTTTTAATATCAATATGCAAATTAGCTTTACGTTTACACTGAAAACTGGTATTTTGTTGTATATATAAATACAATGGCATGTTATTAGTATTTAGGTAAGGCCAACAGTATTAATAATGTCATACAGTTCTATTATTAATTGCGGTTTAAATAGAAATAGAATCATGGAGAATGTGACGTAAATAACTAAGGGAATTGTGTCTTGAGTAGTAATATAGTTTCGGTTACAGACAGAAAAACACACAATCTCCATTATAATAAGATATGTAAAACTCTGCTTGTATGCTGGATGCTGTGCAGGGGACGATTGTGACGAGTGGGAAGGAACTGTCATTGGGATCTGTGTTGTTGGTGTTACTTGATGATGGTGATGATAATGATGATGGTGCTGCTGCTGATGATGATGATATATATACAGTATGTAATTTTTGTGCCTACGTTCGTAAGTGATAAAAATTTAATTTTTTTCTTTTCTGTTTTTCATTAGTCATTTCAGGGTGTCATTTTGTCAAGTACATTTTTCGATTATATCAAATGTGATTGAGTAAGGCGTCCTCCAGTGCTGTAGATTACTGTCGATACAAGGCCAGAGAGATGAGCACCCCATAAGAACTCACTGACTTGGAGATATGGTCTAACGGGTGACCAGTTTAGAAATTGTGATAGAGTAAGCGTGCTTCAGTGGGGGGGGGGGTCAAAGTTTAAGTACCGGACATGTAAGTCGAATAGGGGGGAGTCCCCTTAAAGAACAACTGTGTAAAAAACATAAAGTAGAGGGGGTCCAAAAATGAGGTAACCAAGCAAGTACCCGGTACTATTATTATGTTTGTAGTTTTTTTTAGCAATAACAAAATAGATAAGATTATTCTAATTAATTATTATTATCTGGATATATATATATAAATTATTTATACTAGCAGGACCTGTGTGATATTATAATCATGACAACGTTTGATATGTTTACTTAAGAGCTATAGCTAAATAGTTCAATATATCAAAAGTATGATCATCTTAAGTTAACCCCCCCCTCTCTCTCTCTCTCTCTCTCTCTCTCTCTCTCTCTCTCTCTCTCTCTCTTTCTTTCTTTCTTTCTTTCTTTCGCTCTCACTCTTTTTTCTTTCTTTCCTTCTTTTCATTATGTTTGACTGAAAAAGATTAACATTGTCGTCCCCTCTCTCTATCTTTCCCATACTCTCTTTCTTTCATTCTTTCTTTCTAATTATATTTTTTGCATACCATATTCTTTTCTTCTCTTTCTTTCTTTATAATAAAAACGAAATGGTTCATTATTTAGCTGGGGTGACGACACTCGTAAGGAATAAGAATTCGGTGGATAAGCAACACCAGATAATCAGGATTTACATTTTGCATTTCATCTTGGATGATTTGAACGGTCTCATTTTTTAACCAGACGGTGTTACAAGATGAT
>CM042148.1:74657843-74687843 GCA_023376005.1 Doryteuthis pealeii
TATATATTATATCTAATCATACAATCAATACACCTAATCAATACACCAACCATGTTGCATAGCCTGAAACAGGCATCAAGAGGCACTGGTCCCTATATGAACAAAGATAAAACTGAGTTCATGTATTTTAAACAAAATCCACCAAAATCCATATTAAATTACTAGTCTCTGAAATTAGTATACTATTTCAGATACCTAGGTAACAATATCTCATCTACAGAAAACGATTCGAGGCATGGACTGATATTGACAGTTGATCGATTATATGAATATCCGGGCTCCAGTCGAACTCTAAAGAAACACCTGGAAAAAGGCCAAACAAGAATAATGCGTGCTGTTTTGAATAAATCCTGGAAGCATCACCCAACAGCAGCTATACGGCCACTTACCTCCTATCACACAAGTCATCTGACTTAGATGAACAAAACATGCTGAGCAGTGATGGAGAAGCGAGAACGAATACTCGTGATGTTTTTTTCTGTGGGTTCTAAACTTGGACACTCCTGTGCTGGCCGACCAGCAAAAACTTCCATTCAAAAACTGTGCGGAAATTGGATACCGTGTTAAGGACTTGACCGTAGCGACAGAAGCATTTTGCAAGAGAGAGAGAGAGAGACAGACAGACAGACAGGGAGAGTCAACGGAAGCCATGCAGTCAGCACGAGTTGAAGATGATAAAGCTGCATATTTTAAAAGGCATGAACTCTCTTCTTCCTTTGTCCTATTCCACTTACCGGATATCTGATCTAGGATTGTTTCACTTGTATGCCGTGATATTTGACTGATTAGACTCCAACCAGGTTAAAGATCTTTTTCAAGTTAATGACAATCCAACGGGCCCTTCTCATGTTACACCAATCATCAAATCTCTTGACAAACATTCTCGGCAGTGACCGAAGAGGATTATTGATGAAAGGGATTATATTTCAAATCTTGGAATCTTCCCTGCTAATGGTAACTTATTTCTATACACTATTACATCCGATTTACCTAAAGAGATAAAGGGTTGGTTAGTTGGTTGGTTGGTTGGTTGAGTTTCACAGCATGTTAAGCCTTTTAATGCGAAGACGTTTTGTTCCATTCATTCTTGATGGGTAATTCATATTTTTTTAAAATTCAATATTTTAAACACATTTTTCTAATTCAGCCCATAATGGACCTAACAGTTACTACCACTCGGTTCAGGGGTGGACCTGGGAGTAATATCAATGAAGTGGCACTTCACACTCCCTTGAGCTCCAGAATTGGAACTTAACATTATTTGCATTTAAACACTAAGAAGCCCTCTCAACCGCCGCCTTCTAGCAACATTTAAAAAAATAGGAATTGCAATAAGGCCAATGGAGTCGGGACAACCCTTGGGAGTAATATTAATGAAGGGGCAACTCCCACACTCCTTGAGCTCCAAAGAACTGGAACTTCACCATCTAGATGCAATTAACACTAAGAAGCCTCAACCACCGCATCTAGCAAGCATATAAAATAAAAAATAGGGATTGGCAATAAGGCCAATAGGGTCGGGACAATCCTATGGGTGCTAGGGCTTGTCGTGCCAGATGATTGAGATCGGAGGAGGCCTCCATCGAAATTGGAACTCACCAATTGAATGCAATTTAAANCACCAGCCGAATCGGTTTGTGTCCTTTATCATACATATGTGTTTTAGTTTTTAATACTGATGATTCCTATCGCTAATGTTTTGTTTTTGGGTAATTATTCTGTTTTCTTTGTTAATATTCTCTTCAAAGTATTTTCGCTCATGTGGTTGTGTTTTTTTTTTATAGTTTCTGGTTATGTTTTTTATAAGTAAATTTATTACTTATTATTTTGTAAGCTAATGATTAAACTATTATTATTATATTGATGGTTTTCAAGGTTGAATATATAATAGTAGATTTTAAGGCAGTTTTTACGGCTAATCCAAATATCAACAGCATTTTTACTAAATCAGTTTTAAGATACAGTTCTTACTGAAATGTATAGAATAATATTGATTTTGACAAGTAGAATTTACGTCTTTTTTAAATTATGTTATTATTTATCAAGCATATTTTTCTGAATTGATGGCTCCCGATTACGGACAAAAAAAAGTTCCCAAGAAAGCTCCGAGTCAGACAAAGAAATACCCGAATTGCACCAAACATTCAAACGCAGATCACGGTGCCAAATTCTCCCAGTTCCTCATTATTATATCTTTTTAGCCCTCGTAAGTACTTACAATACAAGATCCTTTCTTCAAGACAAACCCACTCCGTAGCAGTACTGAGTATCCTAAACTAATATTTATTTGAATTACCAGGAGATACAGAAAAGTTCTCGGCTGAATAGGAAGGAGAAGTCTGCTTTATTTTTGATTTTAATTTGTATGATTTTATTAAAACAATTTTTGAGGAAAAGATTAAAGAGCTTTGATGATGACGTGCAATTATGCTAACATTTTACCCAACCCATTCGTCAATGGTAGAATGTGTAACACGAGTTCGCAAGTATGGCGGCCATCTAGCTAAGGATCAAATTTCGCCAAATTAAGTTATAATGAATCTGTGAGATAGCTTTTGAAAAAACCATTACCATCATGATGGAATCCCTAATCGTATTCCGAGAGTGTTGAACAGTCGTGTTTATGAATAGCCAATGGATTATTTCATGGTCTATATCAGCATTGGCAAACTTATTCGATAATTAGGACACACGAGACACGCTCATCAATATGGCCCCACCACTACAAGAAAAGTCGAGGCAAGTTTTACATTGAAAGTCATCAATTCATCATTATCATCATCTTCTCATTGTCGCGCTAATAGTATGGATATCCATGACATCTCTCGAATTTGCGCATTTAACTGAGTGCATTAGATATTTCTAAGTTACCAAGGATTTATCATGATAGAAATATTTCAAGTCAATATTTCATTTTAGCAAAAGTAGCTTCTGAAAGAAGATGATATATATTAGAGATTGTTGTAACCTAACAAAGGTACTAAATATGAAATAACCAACGAGCTGTGAAATGAAAATGAATATTTCTAACATTTAACAAAAAATACATTACTTGCCAGCGGCGGAAGAAGGTTAAAACCACCATTTACTGTTATTCAGACTACAGATCGGCATAATATCTTCCTATTATGCAGAATTGGACATACCCATTAATGCCCATAGGATAGGGTATATGGGCATTGCGGACATACCCATTAATGTCCATAGGTAGGGTATATGAGTATTGTATATACCCATTAATGCCATAAGTAGGTATATTGAGGATTGTACATACCATTAAATTCCATAGGTAGGGTATATGAGATGATTGGACATACCCATTAATGTCCATTAGTAGGCAATGAGTATTTGGACATACCCATTAATCCATTAGTAGCGGTATATGAGAGTGGGACATACCCATTAATATCCATAAGTAGGGCATATACAAGATGTACAGTAGTATCATCTATCTATTATATATCTATGATAGTTATAGTATCTATCTATCCATCCATCATATATTATCATCATGTAGCGCTAGTAGCACGGATATCATGAACAATCCCTCTCCAAACCGACCCGATAATTAATGCTCTCAAAAGAGGGTCTCTTTGGCAAGACATCCAGTATCCGCTGGTCCAATGTAGTTTTTGGCTGACGGCCCACAACTGGCGTGCATGTACTGGTTTCCATGGGAGAACGTAAGTTTTCCTTGCTACTCCAACAGTGCCAGCATTGTCGTGTTCGTCTCACTCGGTATGGTTGTGTGATAGGGAACAAATGGCCATACAAGACGCTTTCTAGTAGGTATTGTTTCAAGGAATTTGTTTAATTCGTGCGCAGAACCCCTTTTGCAGCTCCCACCAAGCTTATTCTCTAGGCTCTGCGTTAGGTCCAAGTGGTGCAAGTAAAAGTATCTTAACCATTTTTACTACAGAAGTCCATGTAACATAAAAGAGAGAAGAGAGAGAGAGAGGGGAGAGAGGAGGGAGAGAATGCGAAAGACCCGGAATATAAGAATTACTTTGTAAATTAGCATGGCATGTTTTAGGATGAGCTCAGCACAATGCCATGTTGCATTTATCTACTGTTGAGAGAGGTCACATGTGCGAAGTGTGGAAGAATAGGAGGGAGAGGTGAAATTTGTGAGTATGTTTCGAACGAGTGTTCACGGGAGTGGACGTGTGTCCCACTTAGCGCAGTTTACTTGGGGGAAATTAAAAATCCCACGAGAAAATAAATCGCCTTGCGTTAATACTAAAATTATAGATGACACACGCAAGAATGTCCTCCAGCAATCCCAATTGTGTTGCAAATCTATGTTGTATATTGGCAAACACCCTGTAGAATTCTGCGGGACATTTTTTTTACTTATCACGAAGTGGAAAATCACTAACAGTCGAAATCTCGCACGTTCACGTGATTTTGATTAGTTAGTTAGTTAGTTAGTTAACAGTCAAACCCCGGTGGAACAGACGTGTTTAGCCCGCTGTCAGCTCTGCGTGGGTGTAGTTAGTTACAAAAGCAAATAAGCTTTGCAAAGCAACAAGCGTACTGCATTAATTAAGAGCCATTCACCAGCACTTCGTACTATATTTTTTTATTGCAGTTGGAAAATGTTTGCGTGAACAAAACTGAGATATCGGCATTGGTGTGTGGCAACCACAATTAGCGCCGGCTTAGCTCAGTCGGTAAAGCGTTCGGGGGGGGGGGGACTAGAAACCACGAAGGTATCCTAGTGCGTACCGGCCGCCGCAACTCAGCGTATTGATAGCACTGGGATATGTGCCGTAAAAGATGAGTGCGATGGTAGGTGTTGGCGTTCCACCTCAGACGCTAAAAAAATCGCCTTGCGTCTAGCGCTAGGAAAAGGGGATAGACTCCCTCCACTGAATGGCTGATACAACGTTATGCCACCCCACGACCTTACTTACAATATCGAGAGCAACGAAATACATTTTTTTTTTAAATCCCCTCGCTCTAAAGGCAGTGCCGAAATACTGTTGCCAAATTTCGATACGGAATGTTAGTTCAAAAAGCTGCATTTGCTAATTTAACACAAGGCAGGTTTAGTTCAGCGATCCGAGCGTCCGCCTAGGAATTACAATGTTCCTGGTCGATATCGGCCCTCGCCAACTCAGTGTTGAGTATCACTGGATATGTACGGTAAATGAGAGGTATAGTAGTGTGGAAACTTCTACCTCAGACGCTAAAATAATCTCCTTGATCTAAGCGCTAGTAAAAGGATAGACCCCCCCCCTGCTGTTCTGCTATACCGACATTAGCGCTTTTAATTTTAATATCAATAAATGGAGAATTAATAAACTAGTGGGATCGACCCAGCACCGCTTTCTAGCACCAATTATGATAAAAAAGGCTAGGAGAATTTCAGTCAGACAAATCATATAGGGATAGGCTTGGGCAGCCGATTGATTCAAGATTCGTTCAGGACATCTTCAAACCACCGTCAAATAGGTTCGAAGTAAGTGTTGCATATCACAGGGCTTACTGTCAGGACTGCAGAATTCCCGCAATACTGTTCTCGGTCCGTTACTGGTCGCAATCAACGGCCAAAAGGTGCGTCCCATGTAAGCAGGGGTCTTACCTCTTCACAGGGACAGTCAACAGTATTTTACTGAACCAAGTCGACAGGACGGAGGAACGAGGGTACTCAACACTCTCCATAATCAGTTAGTGCCATACCCAAGAAGCACTTTTTTGTGTTTGTTTGCCAGCGGAACACAGTCGTCATATTCTACGGTCTGCTGTTAGGATGGAAGAAATTGAGAATTATTGGCTAAGATTTATAATTCCTTGGAGCAAGAATGCCGAAAGACAAAAATATTGTCAAGTGTTTTCAGTAGGTATTAGGTTGCTTTTCTTTTCCATCAGTATATTGCCTTTGTACATAATAAAAGTATTGCCTCGGGATACTAAAATAAAATGATAGAATATTACGAGTTCTATTTGCTACATGAAAGATGATCGAATGCAAAGAAATCCAACAGAGAATAAAGAATCCAAGAAAATTAATTAATTTGTTGAATTTGCGCGTTGTCTTTGAACTGTTCCGTATTGCTGCAAATTTGAGTTTCTTTATTCAGAACGGAACCATGGAATGATGATGACATTTTAATTCGGCGGAATGGGAATTGGCGGAAGAAAACTGATATTTAAATAATCCATTTATTTGTTTCCGTTTCATCAACATTTGTTTAGTTAAAATATTAGTTTGGTTTATAAAAAAGAAAGAAGGAAGAAGAGAAAGGAAGGAGAAAAAAGAAAGAAAGAAGGATGAAAGAAAGGTAAGTAATTAGGAAGGAAGAACGAAAAGAAGGAAGAACGGGAAGTTGTGGGAGGAAGAAGAGGAAAGAAAGAAAGAATAATGAAGAAAAAACAAAGAAAAACAAAGAAACAAAAGAAATGAAGGAAGGAAGAGGAAAAAAGAAAGAAAGAAGAGATAAAGAAAGGCAGAAAGGAAGGAAAGTAAGGAAGGAAGGAAGAACGAAAGGAAGGAAGAAGAAAGGAAAGAATGAAGAAAGAAGAAGAAAGGAAGAAGGATGAAGAAACAAACAAAGAGAAACAAAGAAAGAAAGGAAGGAAGGAAGGAAGAACCAAAAAAAGAAAGAAGGAAAGGAAGGAAGGAGGAAAAATGATAGAAAGAAGAAGAATGAAAATGACGTAAGAAAGTAGAAAATAAAGAAACAAAGCGAATAAACGGAATAAAGAAACAAAGAAAGAAAGGAAGTAAGGAAAGGAAGGAAGGAAAAAAAAGAAAGAAAAAGAAAGGGCGAAAAAGGAGGAAAAAAGAAGAAAGAAAGAAAGAAAGAAATTTAAAGAAAGGAAGGAAAAAAAGGAAGAAAAAAAAGGAATCAAGAAAGAAAGAAAGAAAGAAAGAAAGGAAGGATAAGGAAAGACAAGAAAAATAAGATTTAAAAATAAAATAAAAAGACGAATGAAGACAGAAATTAAAATAAATTCGGAAATATCATTAAATGCCCCAGAATGAAAAATATAAGAACAATAAGAAAGAAGAAAATGAAAAAGAAAGAAAGAAAGAAAGAAAAGAAAGAAAAAAAGAAAAGAAAGAAAAGAAGAAGAAAGAACGAGAAAGGTAAGAATTGAGAAAAGTAAAAAGAAAGCAATAAAAAGAAAAAAAAGGAAAAAATGAAAATAAAGAATAAGGAAAAAAAGAGACAATTTATAAAATAAGCCAAAAAAGAAAGAAAGAAAGAAAGAAAGAAGCTAATTTTGTCAATGTTAAAATAGCCTAATCAAGCAATGGATACTACCTACCTTACCTAATATTGTAACAGATTCTAACAGCTTTAACAAGTATTACTATGGATAATACCTGCTTACCTGATATTATAACAAATACTACTGCGTTACCCACTATTATAATGGATCTACTGCCTTAATAAGTGTCACAGCGCATATAATAATTTTCACTCTAAAATATAACACTAGTGCTTATTTTCGGGAATGTCTTATTCTTATATATTGAAAAACGACATTAAGAATTAGAATATTACGAAATTTCTAAATAAACAGAAATTACGAAAAAAACGATCAATAATTATTTACCATTAACATGTTCAAAAACTCATTAACGACAATTCATTCAAAAATAATCATATCATCATCTTCAATCTGCGAGACTAGCTACTATTACATTACGATCTGACGCCTTATTATTTATACTGTGTGTGTACTTAATGTTTATTCATGAGTATATAAGGTTATCTAGCCTTACCCTTCCGTTTTAAGATTTTCCGATCTCCCACAAGCAAAAGAGACGATTCTTCCAGGCTATGGTGTGTCGTACTTGTGTGGCTGTACCACCTGGACCCTAACAAAGCGCCTGAAAATAAGCTAGATGGGAGCTGCACCAGAATGCTGCGAAGCGGTCCTGAATAAGTCGTGAAGCAGCCACCCCACAAAAAGCAACTGTATGGCCACCTGCCCCCATCTCACAAACCATACGAGTAAGACGGGCTAGACATGCAGTACACTGCTGGAGAAGCAAGGACGAGCTCGTAAGCGACGTATAACTGTGGAAGCCAGCACATGGGCACGCTAATGTGGGCCGCCCAGCCAGGACCTACATTGACCAACTATGTATGGATGCTGGCTGCTGCGCAGAGGAGCTCCCAGAGTCGATGAATGATAGGGAAGGTTAGCGAGAGATCGACATGGATATCCGTGCAAACTGCGACATGATGATGATGATGATATTACAGATATAATTAACATATCACACTGACAGCACGGATATCCATGACCCCTCTCTCTCTCTCTCTCTCTCTCTCTCTCTCTCTCTCTCTCTCTCACTCTCTCACACACACACCACACACACACACACACACACACATGCACGACTGTTCCTATCGGTCATAGATCCTGGCAACACTTCCTCACGAAATCCACTATCAGCAAAGAGCTGATTTAATAAAATCCATGCTGGTCACCCTATTCTGATATATCCATGTGTAGGTGTCCGCAGAAGAACATCACTTATGTGTTCGTCCTTACTTCTCCATCTGTGTCCCAGCATGTCTTATTCGTCTTCATCATCATCATGTCGCGCAGTTTTGCACGGATATCCATGACAATCTCTCGCCAACCTTCCCTATCATTCATCGACTCGGGAGTTCCTCCGCGCAGCAGCCAGCATCCATACATAGTTGGTCAATGTAGGTCCTGACTGGGCTGCCCACATTAGCGTGTCCATGTGCTGGCTTCCACAATAGTACGTCGCTCACGATCTCGTCCTTGTTTCTCCAGCAGTGCCCTGCATGCCTAGCCCGTCTTACTCGTATGGTTTGTAGGTGGCCATACTGTTGCTTTTTTGTGGGTGCTGCTTCCACGACTTATTCAGGACCGCTCGCAGCATTCTGGTGCAGCTCCCATCTAGCTTATTCTCAAGGCGTTTTGTTAGGGTCCAGGTGGTACAGCCATACAGCAGCACCGACACAACCACAGCCTGGAAGAATCGTCTCTTTAGTTTGTCGGGAGATCGGATTTCCATATGACTGATAATTTGTTGGTGGCCAACTTGCTCTCAATTAGGGTTTATTCTAAGGGAAGGGCTTATATTAAAATCAACCTGAAAAAACGCTATGTCTTATTTTTGCAGGTAGGTCTTATTTTCATTGAAAACACGGTATTGTATCGTAATTATTAGGGTCTTTGCAAGAATTCCAGAATGAAAATAAAAACTGTGTGCAGAATGCTAGAGAAAGAAAGGAAAAAGAAATAAGAGCAAGCAGGGTTTAAGTTTGAAAGAGTGGACACACAACGGGTTACCAGTAATTTGACCGAGTTATTGACCCCGAAGAGGAATTGAAAGCTGACCGGAAATTCCGGGTGTCGACCGGAAACGGAAGTGACGAGGAACGAGCAAGAGGAAGAGCGTCCTCCTTTGCCTTTTCGTCCGTCGCAAGGTGCAGACGGGCTGCGTCCTAGTTTGGGACAGCGACATAGTTGGTACCATGTTAGAAGGTACAGTAATTTAACAGTGTCCTCTCTCTCTTTCTCTCTGTCTTCCTCTCTCCGAAACAGAGCCCACGACACGAGCCTGAAATAAATGCTAAGCCCTTGTACCATATATCTCACGTGTCTGTTGTGTCTTCTTTATCTACAATGATGACTGCTGCTTAAACTTGAGTTGGCTACATATATCGTTCCGGAGTTTGCCACAAAGACACCTTTGGTACTTTGTGTATACAACCAATACATTTTTAGTGCGTGAATTTAGAGGCACGGTGAGAAGCCCCGCCAGGTTAACAGTATGTTATAAGAGGATTTTTGAAAATATTCTTTCTGCAGACTGATTATCAAAATTATTGAGGTAACATAGAGTCAGCCTAATCAAACAAAAATATTTTTCTTGCTTCTATTAGTTTCTTATGAGTTGATTAAGCAAGGATGTTTACAATGGAGTGTATTGGTTTTACTATTATTTAAAATGTGAATACTCAACTGACTAAATCAAGAAGTAAGTAAAGTCATCGGGGCGGCCTAATGACGACATCACCCTACAGCGAGCGAGTCTATTCTCCTTTTCACTAGCGCTAGACAAAGGAGATTATTTTAGCGTCTGAGGTGGAGCGCCACACCTACCATCAGCTTATCACTTTTACCACACAGATCCTGTGCTACTCATACGCTGAGTTGCAAGGGCCGTATCGAACCAGGAGCCTTGTGGTTCCTAGCCAAACGCTCTACCGACTGAACAAATTAAGCAAAATAACACCAGTACGCTAAATACAATCTTTGTTCTAGTAAATCCACTTCATTGGTTGGTGATCCCATGACACAGAAGATCGTCGCGAGTTCATGTTGAAGTCCTTCTTACTATCTAAAAGCCAATATCTTTTTAGTGTCCTGTGTATGACACTAAACTGCATCTAATAGTGAAGTTCCCAATTCGAGGCCTCCTCCGATCAATCATCTGGTCACGACAAGCCCTAGCACCTATAGATTGTCCCGACCCTATTGCCCTTATTGCAATCTCGAAAAGCGGTGTTAGGGTCTTAGTGTTAAATTGCATCTAATGGTGAAGTTCCAATCTGGAGGCCTCCTCCGATCAATCATCTTGGTCACGACAAGCCCTAGCACCTATATGATTGTCCCGACCCTATGGCCTATTGCAATCCCTATTTTTATTTTATATGTGCTAGAAGGCGGTGGTTGAGGTCTTAGTGTTAAATTGCATCTAATGGTGAAGTTCCAGTTCTGGAGCTCAAGGAGTGGTTGGAGTGCCCCTTCATTAATATTACTCCAAGTTTGTCCCGACTCCATTGGCCTTATTGCAATCCCTATTTTTATTTTATATGTGCTAGAAGGCGGTGGTTGAGGGTCTAGTGTTAAATTGCAATTAATCGATTAAGTTCCAATTCTGGAGCTCAAGGAGTTGTGAAGTGCCACTTCATTGATATTACTCCAGGTCCACCCTGAACCGGAGTGGTAGTAACTGTTAGGTCCTATTTATGGGCTGAATAGAAAAATGTGTTTAAATAATTGAATTTAAAAAAATATGAATACCCATCAAGATGAATATGGAACAAAACGTCTTCGGCATAAAAAGGTTAACATGCGTGAAACTCAACAACCAACCAACCAACTAACCAACCCTTTATCTCTTTAGGTAAATCGGATGTAATAGTGTATAGAAATAAGTTACCATGTAGCAGGAAGATTCCAAGATTTGAATATAATCCCCCTCATTCATCAATAATCCTCTTCGGTCACTGCGAGAATGTTTGTCAAGAGATTTTGATGATTGGTAACATGAGAAGGGCCCGTTGGATTGTCATTAACTTGAAAAGATCGTTTAACCTGGTTGGAGTCTAATCAGTCAATATCACGGCATACAAGTGAAACAATCTAGATCAGATACCGTAAGTGGATAAGGACAAAGGAAGAAGAGAGTTTCATTGCCTTTTAAAATATGCAGCTTTATCATCTTCAACTCGTCTGACTGACTGCATGGCTTCCGTTGACTCTCCCTGTCTGTCTGTCTGTCTGTCTGTCTCTCTCTCTCTCTGCAAAATGCTTCTGTCGCTACGGTCAAGTCCTTAACACGTATCCAATTTCCGCACAGTTTTGGATGGGGGAAAAGTTTTTGCTGGTCGGGCCAGCACAGGAGTGTCCAAGTTTAGAACCCCACAGAAAAAACAATCACTTGAGTATTTGTCTCGCTTCTTCCATCACTGCCCTTCAACATGTCTTGTTCATCTTACTCAGTATGATTTGTGTGATAGGAGGAAAGTGGCCGTATAGCTGCTGTTGGATGATGCTTCCAGGATCTATTCAAAACAGCACGCATTATTCTTGTTTGGCCTTTTTCCAGGTGTTTCTTTAGAGTTCGACTGGAGCCCGGATATCATATAATCGATCAACTGTCAATATCAGTCCATGCCTCGAATCGTCTTCTGTAGATGAGATATTGTTATCTAGGTATCTGAAATAATATACTAATTTCAGAGACCTAGTAATTTAATATGGATTTTGGTGGATTTTGTTTCAAAATACATGAACTCAGTTTATCTTTGTTCATATAGGACCAGTGCCTCTTGATGCCTGTTTCAGGCTATGCAACAGATTCGACATGGCTGGTGTATTGATTAGGTGTATTGATTGTATAATTAGACTGAATATTATATATATATATATATATATTATATATATATATATATATAGAGAGAGAGAGAGAGACGAGAGAGAGATGAATAGACTGATATAGATTAATAAATAGATATGAATACACTGGGATAGATAAAAAGAGATCGATATATATATATAGTTATGAATAGACTGATATATAGATAGATAGATAGATAGATAGATATGAATAGACTGAGATAGAATAAAAAGAGATAGATAAGATATATAGATATGAATAGCCTCTTTTAGATAGATAGATAGATAGATAGATAGATAGATAGGGAGTAGATAGATATGAATATAATCTTAGAGATAGATAGATAGATACGAATAGACTGAGATAGATACAAGAGATGTATAGATATATACAATGAATAGCCTCTTTTAGATTGATAGATAGATAGCTAGTAGATAGATAATGAATATTACCTTAGAGATAGATGGATAGATAGATATGAAAGACTGAGATAGATAAAAAGAGATAGATAGATAGATAGATAGATAGATAGATAATGTAGAAAATACTTTTAATAGATAATTATTTTTTGTTTTCTCTTCTTTTTTAAAAAGTTGTTAAAAATGTTAAATTGAGTCGCATATCATTACTACCGTATTTGACGTTTTTCTTGATATTGTGTGGTGGATTGCAAGAAAATTTTCTTTGTTGTCGTGATTGGTCTCCTATTAGTCAATGAGATTAGTGCCGCTTTGATTGAGAATTTTGACGCCTTTAAAGAAGATGATGAATACAGCGTTTAACTTCGTTCACTACAGATTTTTTTTGAAGGATCGTATACCAAGTTTCAGGTCGGTTGGTGTTGTTTTGTTTAACGCATATCTAAGCTTTTCGGGTTATTTGATATTCGGTTTCTGCTGTTGTTTGAATGATCACCCATCAAAGAATTAACAGGCCCATTCGCTACTTAACTTTGATGACCCTACCGGGAATCTTTGCTGTCAACCTGACTTGATCGTTAAGGTGGTTCCATTAAGAAGCATTCAGATGTATTTTAGATATATATAGATAGATATATGACAGAAATGATAGATAGATAGATGACAACAAACGTCTAGATTAGATAGATAGATAGATAGATAGATAGAGAGAGAGAAGAGAGAGAGAGAGAGAGAGAGATGACAAAAGTTAGATAGGTATAAATAGATTGATAACAACAAAAGGCTAATCTATCTATCTATCTATCTATCATCCATATATATAATATATATATAATATATATATATATATATATATATATATTTAAAGTCACCAATCAAAGTCTCGTCTTACAATGGTTTCAGATGTTTATCCGTCACAGAGACGTTGACTTTTGAAAAAATTGGACAGTTTTTTAACTCTTGCCTCGTGTAACGTGATCGTTATTCGTTACTTGCTTTGAGAGAGAGAGAGAGAGAGAGAGAGAGATGAGAGAGAAGAGAGAGAGAGAGAGAGAGGAGAGAGAGAGATGAAACAAAACGCATAGATAGATTAATCCATAGATAGGTAGATAGAATATATATGACAAGAAGACTAGATACATTAGATAGATGACAACAAATGGCTAGATAGATAGATAGATAGATAGATAGATAGAGTATAGTCTTTCCCAGTTTGAAGATGCTTTCCATCAAGTTCAGTTGGGCACTTAGATTTTTGTTTCTCGTAAGAGACCAAAACTTGATTAAATTGAGGGCAGGTTTTGCATTTGAATAAGTTTATCCATTTCTCAGGTGAGAAAACATTGTACCTCAAAGTAAAAATAGAGGTATTCTTCCGAATGGATAAGTGTTTTGAACATTCTCAAGAGAAACCTCACTTTTTAGATTTCGAAAATTGTAACATTCTAAGGACAGGGTTTAATAGCACTTTTCTAAGTGATGTATTTTCTGTGTGGCGATTGAGAAGAAAGATCAACCAATGTCGCTTACAGAGATAAAAGGAGATATTTTGTTTTACAACAGGGCTCAACTTCCAACGAAAAACGAGTGAAGTGAAAGAATGGTGTATAAAAAGATCTTGCTTGATCTCATGATAGAAAAAATTTTTGTTCGCAATATATACGTAATATATATATATATATATATATAATATATATATATATATATATATATATATACTGTAGTGTGAGATGGTCACATTTCAGCTTTTGCGAATGGTATGTACCAAAGGCTTATATATATATAATATATATATATATATATATATATATATTGAGAGAGAGAGAAGAGAAAGAGGAGTGAGAGAGAGAGAGAGAGAAAAGAGAGAGAGAGAGAAAGAAGAGAGAGAGAGAGAAAGAAGAGAGACTTGAGATATACAAACATACATACAGGCATAGATAAATAGATAGATTAGATAGATAGAAATAGACTGAATAGATAAGTAGAAAGGATTGAGAGAGATTAATATTTAAAAACGGTAGAAACAGATTGAGATTCATTAATGCAACCAAAAAGGAAAGAACGAAAGCAAAATATATATTATATATATATATAATATGCTATTCCTATAACTCCAACATAAAAAAGAGGAACAATCTGATTGCCTGATAAATTATTCATTTATTTATTTATCTACTAGAAAAAAGAAGACGGTTAGGGTTAGGGTTAGGGTTTAGGGTTTAGGGTGATTTTAATAGGAAAATAATTGGTAGATTAATTAACAGATACAATTCATTCAGAGTGGTTCCCCTTTTTCATGTTGGAGTTATAGGAAATGAGCATATATATATATTATATATATATATATCTTTCTTTCGTTCTTTCCTTTTTGGTTCATTAATGAATCTCAATCTGTTTCTACCGTTTTTAAATATTAATCTCTCTCAATCCTTTCTACTTATCTATTTCAGTCTATTTCTATCTATCTATCTATCTATTTATCTATCCTGTATGTATGTTTGTATATCTCAGTCTCTCTTTCTTTCTCTCTCTCTCTCTCTCTTCTCTCTCTCTCTCTCTTTCTCTCTCTCTCTCTCTCACTCTCTTCTCTCTCTCTCTCTCAATATATATATATATATATAATATATATATATATATATATATAAAGCCTTTGGTACACCATTCCAGCAAAAGCTGAAATAGTGACCATCTCACACTACAGATATATATATATATATATATATATATATATATATATATATATATATTTACGTATATATTGCGAACAAAAATTTTTTCTATCATGAGATCAAGCAAGATCTTTTTATACACCATTCTTTCATCTTCACTCGTTTTCGTTGGAAGTTGAGCCTGTTGTAAAACAAAATATCTCCTTTAATCTCTGTAAGCGACATTGGTTGATCTTTCTTCTCAAATCGCCACACAGAAAATACATCACTTAGAAAAGTGCTATTAAAACCTCTGTCTTAGAATGTTACAATTTTCGAAATCTAAAAAGTGAGGTTTCTCTTTGAGAATGTTCAAAACACTTATCCATTCGGAAAGAATACCTCTATTTTTACTTTGAGGTAACAATGTTTCTCACCTGAGAAATGGATAAACTTATTCAAATGCAAAACCTGCCCTCAATTTAATCAAGTTTTGGTCTCTTACGAGAAACAAAAAATCTAAGTGCCAACTGAAACTTGATGGAAAGCATCTTCAAAACTGGGAAAAAGACTATACTCTATCTATCTATCTATCTATCTATCTATCTAGCCATTTGTTGTCATCTATCTATATCTATCTAGTCTTCTGTCATATATATTTCTATCTACCTATCTATGGATTAATCTATCTATGCGTTGTTTCATCTCTCTCTCTCTCTCTCTCTCTCTCTCTCTCTCCTCTCTCTCTCTCCTCTCTCTCTCTCTCTCTCAAAAGCAAGAACGAATAACGGATCACGTTCACACGAGGCAAGAGTTAAAAAACTGTCCAATTTTTCAAAAAGTCAACGTCTCTGATGACGGATAAACATCTGAAACCATTGGTAAGACGAACTTTGTATTGGTGACTTAAATATATATATATATATATATATATATATATATATATATATATAATATATATATATGATAGATAGATAGATAGATAGATATAGCCTTTTGTTGTTATCAATCTATTTATACCTATCTAACCTTTTGTCATCTCTCTCTCTCTCTCTCTCTCTCTCTCTCTCTATCTATCTATCTATCTATCTATCTATCTAGACGTTTGTTGTCATCTATCTATCTATCATTTCTGTCATATATCTATCTATATATATCTAAAATACAATCTGAATGCTTCTTAATGGAAAACCACCTTCAAAACGATCAAGTCAGGTTGACAGCAAAGATTCCCGGTAGGTCATCAAAGTTAAGTAGCGATGGGCCTGTTAATTCTTTGATGGGTGATCATTCAAACAACAGCAGAAACCGAATATCAAATAACCCGAAAAGCTTAGATATGCCGTTAAACAAAACAACCAACCAACCGACCTGAAAACTTGGTATACGATCCTCAAAAAAAAAAATCTGTAGTGAACGAAGTTAAACGCTGTATTCATCATCTTCTTTAAAGGCGTCAAAATTCTCAAATCAAAGCGGCCACTAATCTCATTGACTAATAGGAGACCAATCAGACAACAAAGAAAATTTCTTGCAATCCACCCACACAATATCAAGAAAAAACGTCAAATACGGTAGTAATGATATGCGACTCAATTTAAACATTTTTAACAACTTTTTAAAAAAGAAGAGAAAAACAAAAAAATAATTATCTATTAAAAGTATTTTCTACATTATCTATCTATCTATCTATCTATCTATCTATCTCTTTTTATCTATCTCAGTCTATTCATATCTATCTATCCATCTATCTCTAAGAGTATATTCATATCTATCTACCTATCTATCTATCTATCAATCTAAAAGAGGCTATTCATATGTATATATCTATACATCTCTTTGTATCTATCTCAGTCTATTCGTATCTATCTATCTATCTCTAAGATTATATTCATATCTATCTACCTACCTATCTATCTATCTATCTATCTATCTATCTATCTAAAAGAGGCTATTCATATCTATATATCTATCTATCTCTTTTTATCTATCTCAGTCTATTCATATCTATCTATCTATCTATCTATCTATATATCAGTCTATTCATAACTATATATATATATCGATCTCTTTTTATCTATCCCAGTGTATTCATATCTATTTATTAATCTATATCAGTCTATTCATCTCTCTCTCTCTCTCTCTCTCTCTCTATATATATATATATATATATATATATATATATATATATATATATCAGTCTAATTATACAATCAATACACCTAATCAATACACCAGCCCATGTCGAATCTGTTGCATAGCCTGAAACAGGCATCAAGAGGCACTGGTCCCTATATGAACAAAGATAAAACTGAGTTCATGTATTTTAAACAAAATCCACCAAAATCCATATTAAATTACTAGTCTCTGAAATTAGTATATTATTTCAGATACCTAGATAACAATATCTCATCTACAGAAGACGATTCGAGGCATGGACTGATATTGACAGTTGATCGATTATATGAATATCCGGGCTCCAGTCGAACTCTAAAGAAACACCTGGAAAAAGGCCAAACAAGAATAATGCGTGCTGTTTTGAATAGATCCTGGAAGCATCATCCAACAGCAGCTATACGGCCACTTACCTCCTATCACACAAATCATCTGAGTAAGATGAACAAGACATGTTGAGCAGTGATGGAGAAGCGAGAACAAATACTCAAGTGATGTTTTTTCTGTGGGGTTCTAAACTTGGACACTCCTGTGCTGGCCGACCAGCAAAAACTTCCATCCAAAAACTGTGCGGAAATTGGATACCGTGTTAAGGACTTGACCGTAGCGACAGAAGCATTTTGCAAGAGAGAGAGAGAGACAGACAGACAGACAGACAGACAGGGAGAGTCAACGGAAGCCATGCAGTCAGCACGAGTTGAAGATGATAAAGCTGCATATTTTAAAAGGCATGAACTCTCTTCTTCCTTTGTCCTATTCCACTTACCGGATATCTGATCTAGGATTGTTTCACTTGTATGCCGTGATATTTGACTGATTAGACTCCAACCAGGTTAAAGATCTTTTCAAGTTAATGACAATCCAACGGGCCCTTCTCATGTTACACCAATCATCAAATCTCTTGACAAACATTCTCGGCAGTGACCGAAGAGGATTATTGATGAAAGGGATTATATTCAAATCTTGGAATCTTCCCTGCTAATGGTAACTTATTTCTATACACTATTACATCCGATTTACCTAAAGAGATAAAGGGTTGGTTAGTTGGTTGGTTGGTTGGTTGAGTTTCACGGCATGTTAACCCTTTTATGCCGAAGACGTTTTGTTCCATTCATTCTTGATGGGTATTCATATTTTTTTAAATTCAATATTTAAACACATTTTTCTATTCAGCCCATAAATAGGACCCTAACAGTTACTACCACTCCGGTTCAGGGTGGACCTGGGAGTAATATCAATGAAGTGGCACTTCACACTCCCTTGAGCTCCAGAATTGGAACTTAACGATTAATTGCAATTTAACACTAAGACCCTCAACCACCGCCTTCTAGCACATATAAAATAAAAATAGGGATTGCAATAAGGCCAATGGAGTCGGGACAAACCTTGGAGTAATATTAATGAAGGGGCACTCCACACTCCCTTGAGCTCCAGAACTGGAACTTCACCATTAGATGCAATTTAACACTAAGACCCTCAACCACCGCCTTCTAGCACATATAAAATAAAAATAGGGATTGCAATAAGGCCAATAGGGTCGGGACAATCATATAGGTGCTAGGGCTTGTCGTGACCAGATGATTGATCGGAGGAGGCCTCCAGAATTGGAACTTCACCATTAGATGCAATTTAACACTAAGACCCTCAACCACCGCTTTCGAGATTGCAATAAGGGCAATAGGGTCGGGACAATCCTATAGGTGCTAGGGCTTGTCGTGACCAGATGATTGATCGGAGGAGGCCTCCAGAATTGGAACTTCACTATTAGATGCAGTTTAGTGTCATACACAGGACACTAAAAAGATATTTGGCTTTTAGATAGTAAGAAGGACTTCAACATGACTCGCGACGATCTTCTGTGTCATGGGATCAACCAACCCAATATGAAGTGGATTTACTAGAACAAAGATTGTATTTAGCGTACTGGTGTTATTTTGCTTAATTTGTTCAGTCGGTAGAGCGTTTGGCTAGGAACCACAAGGCTCCTGGTTCGATACTGGCCCTTGCCAACTCAGCGTATGAGTAGCACAGGGATCTGTGTGGTAAAGTGAGAAGCTGATGGTAGGTGTGGCGCTCCACCTCAGACGCTAAAATAATCTCCTTTGTCTAGCGCTAGTGAAAAGGAGATAGACTCGCTCGCTGTATGGGTGATGTCGTCATTAGGCCGCCCCGATGACTTTACTTACTTCTTGATTTAGTCAGTTGAGTATTCATATTTTAAATAATAGTAAAACCAATACACTCCATTGTAAACATCCTTGCTTTAATCAACTCATAAGAAACTAATAGAAGCAAGAAAAATATTTTTGTTTGATTAGGCTGACTCTAATGTTACCTCAAATAATTTTGATAATCAGTCTGCAGAAAGAATATTTCAAAAAATCCTCTTATAACATACTGTTACCTGGCGGGGCTTCTCACCGTGCCTCTAAATTCACGGCACTAAAAATGTATTGGTTGTATAACAAAGCACCAAAGGTGTCTTTGTGGCAAACTCCGGAACGATATATGTAGCCAACTCAAGTTTAAGCAGCAGTCATCATTGTAGATAAAGAAGACACAACAGACACGTGAGATATATGGTCACAAGGGCTTAGCATTTATTTTCAGGCTCGTGTCGTGGGCTCTGTTTCGGAGAGAAGGAAAGACAAGAGAAAGAGAGAGAGGACACTGTTAAATTACTGTACCTTCTAACATGGTACCAACTATGTCGCTGTCCCAAAACTAGGGACCGCAGCCCCGTCTGCACCTTGCGACGGACGAAAGGCAAAAGAGGACGCTCTTCCTCTTGCTCGTTCCTCGTCACTTCCGTTTCCGGTCGACACCCGGAATTTCCGGTCAGCTTTCAATTCCTCTTCCGGGGTCATACCTCGGTCAAATTACTGGCGATCCGTTGTGTGTCCACTCTTCAAACTTTAACCCCTGCTTGCTCTTATTTCTTTTCCTTTCTTTCTCTAGCATTCTGCACACAGTTTTATTTTCATTCTGGAATTCTGCAAGACCCTAATAATTACGATACAATACCGTGTTTCAATGAAAATAAGACCTACCTGCAAAATAAGACATAGCGTTATTTTCAGGTTGATTTTAATATAAGCCCTTCCCTTAGAATAAACCCTAATTGAGAGCAAGTTGGCCACCAACAAATTATCAGTCATATGGAAATCCGATCTCCCCGACAAACTAAAGAGACGATTCTTCCAGGCTGTGGTTGTGTCGGTGCTGCTGTATGGCTGTACCACCTGGACCCTAACAAAACGCCTTGAGAATAAGCTAGATGGGAGCTGCACCAGAATGCTGCGAGCGGTCCTGAATAAGTCGTGGAAGCAGCACCCCACAAAAAAGCAACAGTATGGCCACCTACAAACCATACGAGTAAGACGGGCTAGGCATGCAGGGCACTGCTGGAGAAACAAGGACGAGATCGTGAGCGACGTACTATTGTGGAAGCCAGCACATGGACACGCTAATGTGGGCCGCCCAGTCAGGACCTACATTGACCAACTATGTATGGATGCTGGCTGCTGCGCGGAGGAACTCCCAGAGTCGATGAATGATAGGGAAGGTTGGCGAGAGATTGTCATGGATATCCGTGCAAACTGCGCGACATGATGATGATGAAGACGAATAAGACATGCTGGACACAGATGGAAGAAGTAAGGACGAACACATAAGTGATGTTCTTCTGCGAACACCTACACATGGATATATCAGAATAGGGTGACCAGCATGGATTTATATTAATCAGCTCTTTGCTGATAGTGGATTTCGTGAGGAAGTGTTGCCAGGATCTATGACCGATAGGAACAGTCGGTGCATGTGTGTGTGTGTGTGTGTGTGGTGTGTGTGTGAGAGAGTGAGAGAGAGAGAAGAGAGAGAGAGAGAGAGAGAGAGAGAGAGAGAGAGGGGGTCATGGATATCCGTGCTGTCAGTGTGATATGTTAATTATATCTGTAATATCATCATCATCATCATGTCGCGCAGTTTGCACGGATATCCATGTCGATCTCTCGCTAACCTTCCCTATCATTCATCGACTCTGGGAGCTCCTCTGCGCAGCAGCCAGCATCCATACATAGTTGGTCAATGTAGGTCCTGGCTGGGCGGCCCACATTAGCGTGCCCATGTGCTGGCTTCCACAGTTATACGTCGCTTACGAGCTCGTCCTTGCTTCTCCAGCAGTGTACTGCATGTCTAGCCCGTCTTACTCGTATGGTTTGTGAGATGGGGGCAGGTGGCCATACAGTTGCTTTTTTGTGGGGTGCTGCTTCCACGACTTATTCAGGACCGCTCGCAGCATTCTGGTGCAGCTCCCATCTAGCTTATTTTCAAGGCGCTTTGTTAGGGTCCAGGTGGTACAGCCACACACAGTACCGACACAACCATAGCCTGGAAGAATCGTCTCTTTAGCTTGTCGGGGAGATCGGAAACTCTTAAAAACGGAAGGGTAAGGCTAGATAACCTTATATACTCATGAATAAACATTAAGTACACACACAGTATAAATAATAAGGCGTCAGATCGTAATGTAATAGTAGCTAGTCTCGCAGATTGAAGATGATGATATGATTATTTTTGAATGAATTGTCGTTAATGAGTTTTTGAACATGTTAATGGTAAATAATTATTGATCGTTTTTCGTAATTTCTGTTTATTTAGAAATTTCGTAATATTCTAATTCTTAATGTCGTTTTTCAATATATAAGAATAAGACATTCCCCGAAAATAAGCACTAGTGTTATATTTTAGAGTGAAAATTATTATATGCGCTGTGACACTTATTAAGGCAGGTAGAATCCATTATAATAGGGGTAACGCAGGTAGTATTTGTTATAATATCAGGTAAGCAGGTATTATCCATAGTAATACTTGTTAAAGCTGTTAGAATCTGTTACAATATTAGGTAAGGTAGGTAGTATCCATTGCTTGATTAGGCTAATTTTAACATTGACAAAAATTCCTTCTTTCTTTCTTTCTTCTTTCTTTCTTTGCTTATTTTATAAATTGTCTCTTTTTTTCCTTATTCTTTATTTTCATTTTTTTCCTTTTTTCTTTCTTATTGCTTTCTTTTTACTTTCTCATTCTTACCTTTCTCGTTCTTTCTTTCTTTCTTTCTTTCTTTTCTTTTCTTTCTTCTTTCTTTCTTTCTTTCTTTCATTTCTTCTTTCTTATTGTTCTTATATTTTTCATTTGGCATTTATGATATTTCCGAATTTATTTTTAATTTCTGTCTTCATTCGTCTTTTATTTTATTTTTAAATTCTTATTTTCTTGTCTTTCTTCCTTCCTTTCTTTCTTTCTTTCTTTCTTTTTTGATTCCTTCTTTTTTTCTTCCTTTTTTTCCTTCCTTTCTTTCTTTCTTTCTTTCTTTCTTTCCTTCTTTTTTCCTCCTTTTTCCCCTTTCTTTCTTTCTTTCTTTCTTTCTTTCTTTCTTTCTTTCTTCCTTCCTTCCTTCCTTTCTTTGTTCTTTTATTCCGTTCTTCCTTTGTTTCTTTATTTTCTCTTCTTACGTCTTTCATTCTTTCTTTCTATCATTTTTTCTTCCTTCCTTCCTTTCCTTCTTCCTTCTTTTTGTTCTTCCTTCCTTCCTTCCTTTCTTTCTTTGTTTCTTTGTTTGTTTCTTTCATCCCTTCTTCCTTTCTTTCTTCCTTTCTTTCATTCTTTCTTTCTTCTTCCTTCCTTTCGTTCTTCCTTCCTTCCTTACTTTCTTTCTTTCTGCCTTTCTTTCATCTCTTCTTTCTTTCTTTTTTCTTCCTTCCTTCCTTCATTTCTTTGTTTCTTTGTTTCTTTGTTTTCTTCATTACTTTCTTTCTTCTTTCCCTCTTCTTCCTTCCTTCCGTTCTTCCTTCTTTTCGTTCTTCCTTCCTTACTTACTTACTTTCTTTCATCCCTTCTTTCTTTCTTTTTTCTTCCTTCCTTTCTTCCTTCTTCCTTCCTTTCTTTTTTATAAACCAAACTAATATTTAACTAAAAAATCGTTGATGAAACGGAAACAAATAAATGATTATTTAATATCAAGTTTTCTTCCCGCCAATTCCATTCCGCCGAATTAAAATGTCATCATCCATTCATGTTCCGTTCTGAATAAAAGAAATCAAATTTGCAGCAATACGGAACAGTTCAAAGACAACGCGGCAAAATTCAACAAATTAAATTAATTTTCTTGGATTCTTTATTCTCTGTTGGATTCTTATCATGTCCGATCATCTTTCATGTAGCAAATAGAAATCGTAAATATTCTATTCATTTTTATTTTAGTACCCGAGGCAATATCTTTTATATGTACAAAGGCAATATTACTGATTGAAAAGAAAAGCAACCTAATTACTACTGAAAACACTTGACAATATTTTGTCTTTCGGCATTCTTGCTCCAAGAATTATAAAATCTTACCATAATTCTTCAAATTTCTTCCATCCTAACAGCAGACCGTTAGAATATGACGACTGTGTCCGCTGCAAACAAACACAAAAAAGTGCTTCTTGGGTATGGCACTAAACTGGATTTATGGAGAGTGTTGAGTACACCTTCGTTCCCTCCGTCCTGTCGACTGGTTCAGTAAAATATGTTGACTGTCCCTGTGCAGAGAGGTAAGACCCCTGCCTACATGGGACCACCTTTTGGCCGTTGATTGCGACCAGTAACGACCGAGAACAGTATTGCGGGAATTCTGCAGTCCCTGACAGTAGCCCTGTGATATGCAACACTTCACTTCGACCCTTATTTGACGGGTGGTTGAAGATGTCTGAACCGATCTGATCAATCGGCTGGCCAAGCCCTATCCCCTATATGATTGTCCTGACTGAAATTCCTCCTAGCCCTTTTTATCATTGGTGCTAGAAAGCGGTGGCTGAGGGTCGACCACTAGTTTATTAATTCTACCAATTTATTGATATAAATTAAAAGCGGACTAATGTCGGTATCAGCCAGACAGCAGGGGGGGGGGTCTATCCCTTTTTACTAGCGCTAGATCAAGGAGATTATTTTAGCGTCTGAGGTAGAGTTCCACACCTACTATCACCTACTCACTTTACCGTACATATCCCAGTGATACTCATACACTGAGTTGGCGAGGGCCGATATCGACCCAGGAACATTGTAATTCCTAGGCGGACGCTCGATCGGCTGAACTAAACCGGCCCTTGTGTTAAATTAGCAAATGCAGCTTTTTGAACTAACATCGTATCGAAAATTTTGGCAACAGGTATTTCGGCACCTGCCCTTTAGAGAGAGGGAGATTTAAAAAAAAATGTATTTCGTTGCTCTCGGATATTGTAAGTAAGGTCGTCGGGGTGGCATAACGTTGGTATCAGCCATTCAGTGAGGGAGTCTATCCCCTTTTCCCTAGCGCTAGACCAAGGAGATTTTTTTAGCGTCTGAGGTGGAACGCCACACCTACCATCCACTCATCTCTTTACGGCACATATCCCAGTGCTACTCATACGCTGAGTTTGCGGCGGCCGGTATCGAACTAGGAACCTTGTGGTTTCTAGCCGAACGCTTTACCGACTGAGCTAAGCCGGCCCTATTGTGGTGCCACACACAATGCCGATATCTCAGTTTTTGTTTCACGAGCAAACATTTTCCATGTCATAAAAAAATTAAGTACGAAGTGCTGGTGAATGAGCTCTTAATTAATCAGTAACGCTTGTTGCTTTTCAAAGCTTTATTTGCCTTTTGTAACTAACTCACCACGCAGAGCTGACAGCCGGGCTAAAACACGTCTGTTCCAACCGGGGTTTGACTGTTAACTAACTAACTAACTAACTAAATCAAAATCACGTGACGTGCGAGATTTCGACTGTTCAGTGATTTTCCACTTCGTGATAAGTAAAAAAAAAATGTCCCCGCAGAATTCCTACAGGGTGTTGCCAATATACAACATAGATTATGCAACACCAACTTGGGATGCTGGAGGACATCTTGCCGTGTGTCATCTATAATTTTTAGTATTAACGCAAGGCGATTTATTTTTCTCGTGGGATTTTTATTCCCCCAAGTAAAACTGCCCTAAGTGGGACACACGTCCCACTCCGTGAACACATCGTTCGAAACATACTCCACAATTTCACCTCTCCCTCCTATTCTTCCACACTTCGCCATGTGACCTCTCTCAAACAGTAGAAAAATGCCACATGGCATTGTGCTGACTCATCCTAAAAACACTCCATGCTAATTTACAAGTAATTCTTATATTCCGGGCCTTTTCCATTCTCTCCTCTCTCTCCCCCCCTCTCTCTCTCTCTCTCTCTCTTTTATGTTACATGGACTTCTGTAGTAAAAATGGTTAAGATACTTTTACTGCACCACTTGGACACTAACGAAGAGCCTAGAGAATAAGCTTGGTGGGAGCTGCAAAAGGGTTCTGCGCACGATATTAAACAAATCCTTGAAACAATAACCTACTAGAAAGCGTCTGTATGGCCATTTGTTCCTATCACACAAACCATCCGAGTGAGACGAACACGACATGCTGGGCACTGTTGGAGTAGCAAGGACAAACTTACGTTCTCCCATGGAAACCAGTACATGGGCACGCCAGTGTGGGCCGTCCAGCAAAAACCTACATTGACCAGCGGATACTGGATGTCTTGCAGAGAACCTCTTGAGAGCAATTAATTATCGGGTCGGTTGGAGAGGGATTGTCATGGATATCCGTGCTACTAGCGCTACATGATGATATATATGATGGATGGATAGATAGATACTATACTATCATAGATATATAATAGATAGATAGATACTAACTGTACATCTTGTTATATGCCCTACTTATGGATATTAATGGGTATGTCCCAATCCTCATATACCCTACTAATGGACATTAATGGGTATGTCCCAATACTCATATGCCCTACTAATGGACATTAATGGGTATGTCCCAATCCTCATATACCCTACCTATGGACATTAATGGGTATGTACCAATCCTCATATACCCTACTTATGGACATTAATGGGTATATACCAATACTCATATACCCTACCTATGGACATTAATGGGTATGTCCCAATCCCCATATACCCTACCTATGGGCATTAATGGGTATGTCCCAATTCTCATAAATATGGAAGTATTATGCGACTCTGTAGTCTGATAACAGTAATGGTTTACCCTTCTTCACGCCGCTGGCAAGTAATGTATTTTGTTAATGTTAGAAATATTCCATTTCATTTCACACTTCCGTTTGGTTATTTCATATTTAGTAACCTTTGTTAGGTTACAACACATCTCTATATATATCATCTTCTCAAACAAGAAGCTACTTTTGCTAAATGAATATTGACTTGAAATATTTCTATCATGATAAATCCTTGGTAACTTAAGATATTCTAATGCACTAGTTAAATGCGCAAATTCGAGAGATTGTCATGGATATCCATACTATTAGCGCGACATGATGAAGATGATGATAATGATGATGATGACTTTCAATGTAAACTTGCCTCGACTTTTCTTGTAGTGTGGCCCACTTATTGATGAGCCGTGTCTCGTGTGTCCTAATTATCGAATAAGTTTGCCCATGCCTGATATAGAACCATGAAATATCCATGCTATTTCATAAACACGACTGTTCAACACTCTCGGAATAGCATTAGGGATTCCCATCATGATGTAATGGTTTTCAAACTAATCTCACAGATTCATTATAACTTAATTGCGAATTTGATCCTAGCTAGATGCCCCATACTTGCGAACTCGTGTCACATTCTACCATTGACGAATGGGTTGGGTAAATGTTAGCATAATTGCCACGTCATCACTCAAAGCTCTTTAATCTTTTCCCTCAAAAAATTAGTTTAATAAAATCATAACAAATTAAAATTCAAAATAAAGCAGATTCTCTTCCTATCTCAGCCGAGAACTTTTCTGTATCTACTGGTAATTCAAATAAATATCTAGTTTAGATACTCAGTACTGCTACGGAGTGGGTTTGTCTTGAAGAAAGGATCTTGTATTGTAAGTACTTACGAGCTAAAAAGAATAATAATGAGGAACTGGAGAATTTGGCACCGTCGATCTGGCGTTTGAATGTTTTGGTGCCAATTCGGGTATTTCTTGTCTGACTCAGGAGCTTTCTTGGGAACCTTTTTGTCGTAATCGGGAGCCATCAATTCAGAAAAATAGTGCTTGGATAAATAATAACACTAATTTAAAAGACTGTAGATTCTACTTGTCACAAATACAATATTATTCTATACATTTCAAGTAAGAACTTGTATCTTAAAACTGATTAGTAAAAATGTGTATGATATTTGGATTCAGCGTAAAAACTGCCTTAAAATCTACTATTATATATTCAACCTTGAAAACATCAATATAATAATAATAAGTAATAATTTACTTACAAAAAATAATAAGTAATAATTTACTTATAAAAAAAACATAACCAGAAACTATAAAAAAAAAAACACAACCCAACATGAGCGAAAATAACTTTGAAGAGAATATTAACAAAGAAAACAGAATAATTACCCAAAACAAAACATTAGCGATAGGATCTCAGTATTAAAAAAACTAAAAACACATATGTATGACTAAAGGACCACAAACCCGATTTCGGCTGGAAAACAAAAATAATATTTCTGTGGTAAAACTTTAGAAGATGCTTTACTTCCAGGAAAGAAGCGGTTTCACATATGCCTGGCGCGCAAGAAGAGTGAAAGAAAGCACACACACAGACACACGCTCATATATATATATTATTGATCAAAGCCTGAAGAAGATACCAGAAGATCTGAAACACGTGTTGCATATGTAAGATAAAAAGAATAATTTTTTCTGAAAACATAATACATTTTGCGAACCTTCTTTTTTAATATATATATATATATATATATATATATATATATATATATATATATATTTTTATTATTATTGTTTATATTTTTTGTAGGCAATTAAAATGCGTATATCGTATAAAATTCGATAATTATTGAAAATAATCATGACAAGTAAACTCGGCAAATAAGCATTGTAATTGCCTTCAAAAAATATAAACAATAATATACTTTACTTAACAATGCTCCAAAAAGCAAATTTTCTCTCTATATATATATGTATGTATACATGTATATATATGAACCCGAACGCAACAGAGTTCATTAACTGCGAAACCGTTTTAAATGGTCATTATTACAATATGGACTCCCGCAGTTAACTAATTGTAATTAATCAATATCTTGATTAATTCAGTGGATTTAACTCTGATGGTCCTTATGGTGAAACTCGAGTAGGTTATTTCTGTACACACTATAATGCTAAATCCGCTCTACTAATGTATTGAGCACTTTATATTTGTTATAACGCTGATTTATCAGAGTAATACTTACACCAACCAAATATTGCGATTAACCCAATATTTTTTTTTTACCGGTAAGTCATTCCCTTCACACACACACACACACACACACACACACACACTTACATAAATATATATATATATACATATATATATATATATATATATTGTATTTGTGGAAAAGGTGACTTACCGGTGAAACAGGTCACCATTGAAATGATAAAAATACACCTCCATGTGTGTATTCATATATACACATTCTATTGACTTTAATTAAAATAAACACCGTTTAACATATATTGATAAAACCACATTTAATCGCTACAGACTCTATAATAATATAGTGAAACCTCATCATTGCCATAAACCAGTAAAACAATAGCACAAAGCGGATTTCTAAAAATGTTTATATTTTGATCTTAAGAAAATGCAACTTTTCTTTTTTGAATTTTTTGAATTTTCAAATCTTGAATCGGCGTTCTTTGACTGCGACCCTGTAACCAACCGTTTATCGCAACAACAACAACAAAAAATACACACGTGCAATCAACTGCAATTAATCAATATCTTGATTAATCCAGTGGATTTAACCCTGAAGATCCTTATGGTGAAACTCGAGTAGGTTATTACCGTGTATCCTTATCATCATATATATATATATATATAATATATATATATATATATATATATAGTCAGATATTAAAAAAATCTATGAAGAAACAGACAACAGATTTGCAACAACCAACCGTGTCTTTGATAAAACTGTAGATACGAATTTCGAACAGCGAGCATTTTAAGAAACCGACAAAGTTCAACGTGTACAGAGCCGTTGTTCTGACCAGCCACCTATCCCGAGTCTTGGGTCACTTATCATCGCCAGCGACTTCACAAATGTTTCTACCCACACTCTCCCCGTACCACCCTCAAGATCAGCTGAAATAAACTTTGTCACCAACACCGAAGTACTTGAAAAAGAAGAGAGGTCGCTAGCATCGAGGTCCTGCTGTTGAAGATGCAACTATGCTGGGCTAGACATGTCTCCAGTGATGACACAGCATTCCAGCCCAGAACAGACATTCTCATACAGACGTTGCGGACGTACCTGCCAATTCCTAATTGCCCACGTCGGCCACCAATAGGCCTTCAGCAGGCATAGACAAACTCTGTCTTAAATCTTCGTTAGCGAACCAAAGCTACGATGATGGTATATATATATATATATATATATATATATATATTATATATATATATATATATAAAATTTTACATATCCGGCCAAAATATACATAAACACATGCGCACTATATTTCGGCTTCAGGCGAATA
>CM042148.1:74690343-74769806 GCA_023376005.1 Doryteuthis pealeii
GATGTCTCTATATATATCTGGGGTGTGTGATTATGTATATATATATATATATAAAATAATAAAATTCGAAGGCAATACAATGCGTAAAAAATAAAGACAAAAAGATGTTTTATATGTCTAATCGATTTCAAAGCAAAGCTTTATCATCAGAGTGTATTTTCAGAAATGACGTGCTTATATTTTTTTTTTATTTGTGTGGTTATAATTTCTCTTCTTATTTCCTTTTCCTCTCCCCCCTTTTTTTTTTAAAGGAAATAAGAAGAGAAATTATAACCACACAAATAAAAAAACATAAGCACGTCATTTCTGAAAAAACTCTGATGATAAAGCTTTGCTTTGAAATCGATTAGACATATAAACATCTTTTTGTCTTTATTTTTTACGCATTGTATTGCCTTCGAATTTTATTATTTTATAACATACTTAACAATGCTTCAAGCAAATTACCAATTACTTTTATATATATATATATATATATATATATATACATTGGGTATATATGTATATATTTATATGTATATATATATATATGTATATGTGAAGAGAAATGGAAGTGAATCCGACGGTATGTAGTATAGTGATTTAAAAAAATGAAAAATCCGGTCAGAGGGGTAAGGAGACCGATCCTTCTGAATAATACAAATTTATTAAAGGGACAAAACCACCCAGAGTAAGACCACCTGGTGAATTAATCCCTAGTCATAATCCCCCGCCTAAGATGATGAGAAGAACTGTAATCGAAACCTTTCAGAATTTCCTATTAAAATTGAATATAAAGACTCATGAATTTTCTCTCAACCATTTCCAATAAAGTCTGATGGTACTCATAAGTATACACTGATACCTGAGGGTAGAAATAGATATATAACTGCAAAATGACTGATTTTTAAGTTTTTTCCTTACCAATTATATATATATATATATATATATATATATATATATATATGAGGGATTGATTGAATAGATCCAAAAAATGTGGTTGAGAGTAGAGAAAAATGTGGAATATAACAACACAAACGAGTATATTCCTCAGCTTCAATAATAACAGCGTTATAAATTCTGAGGAAACTTCAACCAAAAATGAGGCGAAATATCAATTGAATCTAATCGTTTGTGTTGTTATATCCACATTTTCCTCTACTCTCAACCATATATATATACATATATATATATGTATATATATGTGTGTGTGTGTGTGTGTGTGTGTGTGTGTGTGTGTGAGTGTGTGTCTGTGTGTCTATGTATGTAAATTTATTTGAATATATAAGTTATTTGGAAAAATAATAGCAGTACTCTTAATGCCATTTCATGTAAAATTGAACATGTTTTAACAAAAATACATACAAGTTAAGACCGAGATTTACATATGTTGCTCTCTCTCTCTCTCTCTCTCTCTCTCTCTCTCTCTCTCTCTCTCTCTCACTCCTCTCTCTCTCTTCTCTATCTCCCCCTCTCTCTCTGTCTAAAAAAGGGGAGAGAGGGTATACCAACCAGTTTTATATTATTAAGCCGCTGTTAAGTGGTTGACAGTAGAAATCAATACTTTCCCAAATGTGCTGTTTACCACCCTCCATTAATGTTGATTTTGACTGTTATTTTCCTTCAAGTCTCAGGCGTCTCCTCTTTCTCTCAACTTCATTAAAGCCCCCACCCTCGGATATTTCTTTCTTTTTTTATATATATATTTCACTTTGTGAATAACAAACATGTCAAGCTACATTTCATCAGGACAAATCACCAAGAAAATGGAAGCGAAAAACACAAACAATTTCATTTGATTTAAATTTTTGCAACTATTTTTAACACACACACACACACACACACACACACACACACACACATATATATATATATATATATATATATATATATATGAGTCATCCACAGACACCGTATTTCGACGTTTCATCAGTGTGGCTAGACACAGCAACTAACTCCGACTAAGAGCGTAACCCGATCCGTTAACCTCTAGGCCATCACCTATTGCCATTAAGGAGCGGTATTTTAACTGTTTTAAATACATACATCTGTGTATATACTTTACGATCACCAGAGAGATCAAATCTGTAAAACAGGTGATCATTGCGTTATGCTGGAGGTTTTAGTTTATTAAATTCGCTTCTAAAGAGCTCTACCGGGTTACGGGAGCATATAATATGTCATCCACAGACACCGTGTTTCGCCGTTTCACGTCTCATCAGTGTGGCTAGGCACAGCAACTAACTCTGACCAGTGTGTGTGTGTGTGTATATTATATAAAGGCACATGTGTGTATGTATATAATTGTATATACTGAAACTACGAAAATAAACAAAGTATATATATGTATATATATATATACACACATTAAATATCATCGGTTCTTCCTTTTTGTGCAAAATTACGAAGATATATCTATATTCGGGAAGACCTACCAGGAAGCCGGATTAACATAAGGTCTTTTTTGTGTGGGGAGTTTATGGGGCATCCAGCGAGGATAGAACTGGCTATCCAGTAGTAATGGATCTGCAAAACAAGCTATCCATTAAACTACTCTTTCCTTCTATACCTTCTTTGCCGTTTCTAGTATAGATATCTTATTACAATGGAGATTGTCTATTTGTCTGTCTGTAACCGAAACTATATCACTACTCAAGTCACAATTCCCTTAATTATTTACATCACATTCCCCATGATTTTATTTCTTATTTAAACCTCAATTATTAATAAATTGGTTTACATTATTAATACTGTTGGCCATATCTACATACTATATATTTACCACGTACCCCACGTGTACAGGTTACATTTACAATTAAACTCTTTAAAGATCTAACAGTTGTATTTCTAATATTTGAAACTCAATAATTAAAAAAAAACAACAAATTAACAGTAGTTAACATGAAAAAAATTGATTGTTTGGATCTTCCGTAACTTATTTGATGAGGTTTTTAGCTAGGAACGCTTTTAACAATGGCCGCTCCACCTTTCTAATGTTATCTTATTGTAATTCTAATGTTAACTGTCTTCTAAAATATAAATCAAATCTTCATTACTTTTGCTCAAAAACCGAGGTGATATATATATATATATATATATATATATTATATATATATATATATATATATAATATATATATATTATATAGAGAGGAGAGAGAGAGAGAGAGATAGATAGATAGATAGATAACAAAATAGCGGTTTACAGTGTGAACGGGAAAGCTAATTTGCATATTGATATTAAAAATTAGATTTTAATAGACATGTGCTTGGTATCATTGATTTATACTTGTTTGGTTTTATCTTAATTAATACGATAAAAAATCTCGGGGATAAATCTTAAAAGAAATCCATTAACAAGAAAAAATAACTGTAATTGTTACTTCCTATTTCAACTAAATAGTTAAATTAGGAAAATTTATCAATGAAAGATGGTAGTGGTGGAAGAGTAAGTTTCAGTTGTTCTATTTTTCGATTATACCCTCCTCTGTTTCAAATATTTTTATCTGCATTCTTATTTAGTTTCATTTGCCTTTCTAATTTAATATCATATTTTATTTCATGAAGACTTAAATACTGGCGGAGGGTGATTATATTTGCTAGTTTATAGAAAATATCAAGTAGACTTTTGAATGGACACTATGTTTTTCCAGTTAAATCTCATATGAGCTAAATAGAAAAAAATATACCTGTCAAACCAATGTTTTTTTTTCAAATTGATGTGACGTTAGTTTTGTCTGGCACCACAGTAAATAAGTCTATTGAAATTCTCGTTTTACATATATTATAGCAGAAAAGAATCGTATCAATTACATTACAAATAGCGAAATGTTTGCTTTTCATTCTATAAGAAATATTGTTTTAATGAAATTTGAATTATTTAAAGATTTTGCAAACCCTCTATCACTGAATATTTACCTCCCATCCCGGTTGGTAAAAATTCAGTGTCATAGGGTTTGTATTCTAAGTAAGTAAAATCATCAAATTCTTTAAAGGAGTAGATAAATAAAACAATTTGAAATGGAAACATAGTCCTGTCCCCCTCAAATAAAATATTGCGTGCATCTATTAATTATTAATCAAATAATTATTTTGAATATTTTACACATAAATTTTACACAAAAATCGTAGGCATTTATTTATTTGTAAACTTTTTAGTTAACTTATTGTTACTGAGAAAATGCGAGAGTAAAAAATATTTTTTTAAATAATAATAAATATATAATACTGGGCATGTATTTATTAAAACTTGTTTTAAAAAACAATGCTGACCGTTAGATGTTACATACTCAAATTCTACGTATTAAGGATTTTGAATATGGATTAAATACTCATTGATAAACTTACACAATTCCTGAGGGGTTGTGACGTAGGGAGTGGCGTAGTTTCGGTTACAGACAGAGAGACAACGAATCTCCATTATTTATAGATTTACAGCCATAGCATCAACCCATGCTGGTTTGGTTCTGTTAGTTTGTTTTACGGCATATCAAACCTTTTCGGGTTATTTAATAGGGGCCGATTTTGTTCAATCTGTAGAGCAACAGCCAACCCACCACAAGGTTTCCAGTTCGATACCGGTCCTCGCCAATTCAGCGTATGAGTAGCACGTCTGTGTGGTAAAGTGAGGAGCTGACGGTAGGAGCGAAAAAAAAAGGCTGACGTCTTCTTCGTTCCGAGTCACGTCACTAAAAGAGAAAAAAGGGCACGGGCTTGGATTGTCACGTGACTGACGAACACTTGGCGTAGGAAGCCCTACAGACAATCCCAAAATGGATACAATTACATTTTGTCCCTACATCCTATTTAAGTAATAATTCAACGCCGACAGTGTCATTAAAAAGAAGAAGAAAATATTGTTTTTAATAAAACAATAACTTTTGTCAAAAACGGCCCCCCCTTGAGGGGGAATGCCGACGGGATCGACGCAGCTTTTGTTCGCCCACGTAAAAACGAGACTCTATGTCTAACCCATACAAGTGGGGTATGAGGTAAATACCAACTTATTTTCACTTATTAGAATATCTAACGCTGAAAAATCAACATGAACAAAATAAAATATTATCTGAGACGTTTTTGCTTGAGAATCAGATGAAGCCAAACCGGGCTTGAGAGATGAAGTTGTGATTGCTTGAGAATCACATGAGCTGACCAGGCTAGTGGAGAAGATTAACGCAAATACTGAGAGCCGAGAGAATTGACTTCAGCTAAGACCATTTGAAAACTTAGTCAACTGTACAAACTGTTTTGCACAATACTTTGCAGAAGACCAGAAGTTATTAATTACGGGTCCATCACTCCCACAGTCTTGAGAAATAATTGTTTGTATTCTTTTGTTATTTGAATATAAATTTTGTTAAGTTTGAAGAAGAAAAAGAGTCGTTGTTTTTTTATGTGACCACTAGGCCGCCATTAACCTTGGAAATCAGTTTCTATAGCAGATTTCTAGTCGTTTGAGATCTGAACACAACGTGGGCATTCGGCTAGACTTTCAGCAAATATAGAGACCCTGCAATCCTTGGTTGATGCAGAAAATCCGATCTTGACGGCCAATTTCGGAAATTCTGTGAGCCCTTTAGCTCAGTAGCGACCGACGGATTATACAAATGACTCTGCCTAATTTTGGTTTACGGAAATCTTTTTTTTTCACCATTAAATTTTGTCTCTATTTTTTTTTTTGTATCTACAGAGAGTTGATCAATGTAAACCTTTCTACATAAGGATACTGCGTACTATCTTGAATAAATACTGGAAGCAGCACCCCAGAACCCCCCCCAGCTCTACGGCCACTTACTTCCTATCCTACAAACGACCCAACTAAGACGAAGAAGACATCTTGGACACTTCTGGACAAGCAGAACAAATTCATAAGTAATGTTCTCCTGTAGACACCTACACATGGGTACATCAGTGTAAGCTGACCAGCAAGAACCTACATCAGTTCTGTGTGGATTCTTGATGCTGTGGGAGTGATGACCAATAGGGATGGTTGGAAAAAGAGAGTCATGGATATCTATGCTGCCAAGTATGATGATTAGGGCTCAAAGTAAGCGAGTTTGAACTCCAGTCGTGCTATTATGTTCACTCTTGAGTTAATACCCTTGAGAAAGGTATGGACCCCCTCATCACCCAGCTATGGCTTAAATAGTAGCACTACTCTTCCACTACAAGGATAACTTTGTCATTAAATAGCCCTTGAAGCAGAACAAATTCATAAGTGATGTTCTCCTGTGGACACCTACACATTGAGACACACCAGTGTAGGCCAATCAGCAAAAAGTTACCCCCATCAGCTCTGTACGAACATTGGATGCCGTACAGTGGACTTGCAAAGAGTGAGAACAAATGGGTACGGTTGGTGAGAGAGTAATAGAAATCTGCGCTATTAGCACAACTTGATGATGATTGGTAAATAGTAGGGCGACAACCAGTCGAGGAAAAGGAAATCTATGAAATCAAAACAGCTTTACTCAACTTATAAATTAACCTCGACTTGAATCCTGTCCGTTGCAGATGGGTTGGGCAAATACATACAACGAGAACTTAACAATCGTCAATTGTAAATATATATATATATGTGATATGTGTATATATTTATATACATGTGTGTATGTATATATTTATATATATATACGTGATATATGTGTGTGATATGTGTATATATTTATATATATGTGTGTGTATGTATATATTTATATATATATATACGTGTGTGTAAATATATATATATATATATGTGATATGTGTATATATCTATAATATATGTGTGTGTATGCATATCTATATATATGTGTGTGTATGTGTTATATACAGTATATATGTATATATAATGTGTGTTTATATACATATATAATGTGTGTATATATATATATATATATATATAATATGTATATATATAATCAATATGTATATTTGTGTGTGTATATATACTGACATATATATACATACATATAATGTAAGTATATATATATATATAATAATTATATGATATATATATACATATGTACATATAATGTAATTAATATATATATATATATATATTGTTGTGTGTGTGTGTGTGTGTGTGTGTATTCCAGAGAATGAGATATACATGGGCATGTATTTACGTTTTTGTTTTTGCTTTTTACATTTGTTAAAGCCATAAAACAGAGAAGCAAAGAAAATCTTCACATAAACAATCAATGTTTCAGAAATTAGGCGAAAAAGCAAATACCAAAACAAACCAAAAGAAATGACAGAAAATGTTTATGTCTTTTACTAGTTTGATCCTCCCATATTTGTGACGATGTGTCACATCCTGCCGAAAAAGGAAAAAGGAAAACTATGAACCCAAAAAATCTTTACTCCGTGTTGGATCTCTCTTGGGTATATATATTTACCAACCCCTCCGCACAAGGAGGATGTGACACAAGGTCAATTTCTTAAGCGGAGTTCAACAGGTTTGAATTCAGAGTTTTCCTTCTCCTAGACTGGTTACCTAGCCATGGTTAAAGAACCCAGTCTGCCCTGCTATTTACCCATACCTGGAGGGAGAGTAGGATTCATACCTTTCCCAAGGGTATTAGCGCTAAGTGAAATGCAATTACCACGTCCAGGATTTGAACTCTGGGCAACGAGTCCATTTCCCATGACTTTAACCATTACAACACGCGCTTCCTACTCTCTTGGATATAAGCTGTACAAAAAGTCACCACTTATATTTATAGACTCTACCAAGTAGCAGGAGCTGGAATGACCAATGAAAAAACGACAAACATATATTTAAGGTTGTTGATAAATTGTCCTAAAATCAGTTGCCAGGTGAATTCCTTAACCAGAAGGAATATTACAGATCAACAGACAAGGAGTAAACTGATACCAGAATCTTTTTACTTCAAGAAATACATCAAACTACATGCCACAAGATATATACACTGAAACTACACTCAGTATACTGCATAATTAAAAGGCCTAAAATGGCGGCAACAAATCGTAACATTCCACTTAAAAAAATTGACCACGTATTCCATCCTGTCTGTAGCGGAGGAGTTTGGTGTCTTTTACAAGTACGTTCCCTATATGTAACTTGAAGCTGGAGGCGTGTGGTGTAATGATTAAAATCGTAGGAAATGGACTCGTCGACCTGTGTTCAAATCCTGGATGAGGCTGTTTGCATTTCATATTGTTCTAATACTCTTATGAAAGGTATGCATTCAACTACTCCCTCTCCAGATATGGGTAAAGTAGTAGGACAGACTGGGCTCTTTAACCATGGCTACTAGGTTACCAGTTTAGGAGAAGGAAAACTAAATTCAAACCTCTTAAAGTCTGCTTCAGAAATTGACCTTGCGTCACATCCTGCTCGTGCAGAGGAGTTGGTAAATATATACATGTAACTTGAGGCGCGCATTGAAATCTGCTAAAGTTGTTTCGAAAGTGTCGTATTCCTGCAAAGACAACAAAGGAATTCTACAAAGGGCTTGAAAAAGAAAAATGAAGAAAATTCAAATGCGTTTTTATAGCAGCACGGCATTCGTGCATCTTGTGAGGTCAGCTTGTTAAGAATTAGGAAAAGAAAAGAAAAAAAAAAAAAAGGAAAATATCAAATTCCGGAATAACTCTTTGAGAATTTGGAACCAGGAAATGAAGATCTGGAAATAATTAAAGATTGAGTTGATATTTCCCAAGAAGTAAATGACATTTCAATTTACAAAAACATTTGGATTTGAATAATTGCACAACGGAAATTAAATGAACTAAGTGATGTACATGTGGATTAGAGATTCGGTCTCTATTTGTCTGTAACCGAAACTACGTCACTACTTACGTCACAGCCATTTCAGGAATTAAGTAAGTTTATTAATGAGTATTTAATTTATAGTCAGGATCATTACTACATGAAATATTAAAATTCTATGAAAAATCAATTAATTGTCAAATTATCACGAACATTTCGATACTTATTCGACGTTAGACGTGACTGAATATTTCGTCTGCCAAGTCTCTTACCCATACGGCCATTAGCGGCTGTCAAATTTAGGAGAATATTTAATTGATACATTTGTAATCGGAAATGAATTCACGAGAGTCCTCTAACTTTGTAAACAAAGTGAGGGTTAGCTTTACGCCAGACAGTAAATTTACAATTAAATCCCTATTTAGAGAACTCAACCAAGTGGGAGTATATATATAATAAATAAGTTGATCCACAGACACGTGTTTCGAGGTTTCACCTCTCATCACTGTGGCTACACTAACAACTACCTCTAGCCGGGATCGAGACGTGACTGAATTTCCTCTCTCTCTCTGCTCTCTCTTCTCTCTGTCTCTCTCTCTCTCTCTCTCTCTCTCTCTATATATATATATATATATATATATATAGTTAAAAACTAATGGTAAAATTAATGAATGGATGAAATAAAAATGAATGAAATGAGGGGGATAAATGAATAATCATTTCCAAGGGACCCCTCTCAAAAGTATTAAAACACTTTTTGAGAGTGTGGTCCCTGATAGAATGTTTTTCTCATCTATTATTAGACTCCTTTGGAGCATCAAGTTAATATAATTATTCTATAAGTTATTAGAGAAGATAAAATCCGTCTCTTACCTTTGTAATATCTGTTGAGAATGGGTTTGAATATATATATATATATATATATATATATATATATATATATATATAATCTTGTCTGGTTAACTTCCGGTGAATATTGCTACATTGTAACTATCTTGAATTCAAAATAAAAACGGTCAAATAGAAGAATTTATTTACTGAGATTTTTTTTCAGATGTAAAATAAAATAAAATATATTCTATTAAATTAATTAGATAAATCAGTAAATAAATAAAAAATTGATGAATAATTTTAGAAAACTATATTTTATGACCATTTTTAATATTCACATATTTTTAATATTCATATATATATATATATATATATATATATATATATATATATATATATATATATATTATGGACTCTCTTGTCGATTTTCGACGCATGTGGGTTCACACACACAATGAACACCCACACAGTGATTTGTTTATAGTGGTGAAGGCTTGTGTTGGACCATCCACACTTTTTGGCACAGTCGATAGGAAAGAATTGGTGCATCAATGGTTGCCACAAACCCAATCAACGACCGACCTCAGGAATTTTGAATGCAGAGTTATCCCTCTCCTAGACTGGTTACCTACCCAAGGCTGAAGGGCCCAATCTGCCCTACTATTTAACCCATAGCTGGAGGGAATTTTGAATTCAGAGTTATCCCTCTCCTAGACTGGTTATTATATATATATATATATATATATATATATATATATATGTGTGTGGGGGGGTGTATAATTTACATTATAGAAAAAAGATAATGAAAAAACAAAAAGAAACAATAACATAGCTGGACATCTATTGATTCAGAAGAATGTACCATTAATTATTCTAACATCAATTCTTAACATTTTATGGTAATTGAAAGATTTTAAAGTGCCATTATTTGCGTTATCCCGCACAAACAGTCACAGATGCAGACTATGCTGACGACCTTGCACTCCTTGCAGATACACCGACACAAGCTGAGTCACTGCTACACAGCTTGGAGGAGGCGGCAGAAAATATCGGCCTCTATGTGAACTCCAGTAAAACAGAGTTCATGAGTTTCAAAAAGAAAGGAAACATCTCAACACTCAACGGCACGCCTCTCAAGCCTGTAGAACAATTCACGTACCTAGGTAGTAATATCTCATCCACAGAGAGAGATGTTAACACAAGAATAGCAAAGGCATGGTCGGCCACAAACAAATTGTCAGTCATATGGAGGTCTGATCTCCCTGACAAGCTGAAGCGACAGTTCTTCCAGGCTGTGGTTATATCGGTGCTGCTATATGGCTGCACCACTTGGACCCTAACGAAGCGTCTTGAAAATAAGCTAGATGGAAGCTGCACAAGAATGCTACGTGCAGTCTTGAACAAATCGTGGAAGCAGCACCCCACGAAGAGACAGCTGTACGGTCACCTGCCCCCCCCCCTCTCTCAAACTATCCGAGTGAGACGGACAAGGCATGCAGGACACTGCTGGAGAAGCAAGGACGAACTCATAAGCGACGTTCTCCTGTGGAAGCCAACACATGGACATGCAAGTGTGGGGCGCCCAGCAAGGACCTACATTGACCAGCTATGCGAGGACGCTATATGCTCAGCAGAGGACCTCCCAGGTGCAATGAGTGATAGGGAGGGTTGGCAAGAGATCGTCATGGATATCCGTGCTGCAAGCGCGACATGATGATGATGATGATTTGAAACTAAACTCCGTTTAATTGACCTTGTTTCGCATTGTCCTTACTTGGTGGGTTTAGTAAATATGCATCTCGCATTATTATTGTAAAGTCAGTTTTTGTGATTGTATGCAGCACAGGTTAAACGCAGTGTTTGGCAGATTCGTGGCCTAAATGTACTTGAAACGACAAGTAGAATTCATCTACTTTTGGAGATTCAATTGGCGCCATCCCGTGACAGCCACACATTGAATATGTACTTTACCTGTCAAGTTTCTAGCACAGTCGGCATTTGCCAGAGGCCATTGAGGTTTAGATTTCTCTTTCAGTTCCGTCATTTTTCGTCGCTTCCTTTTGTGTCCTAATCACTAAAACTTCCGTTCCGTTTTTAACCCTTTCAATTTTGTATTCTTTTCTTACGTTAAGTTATTGTTGTGAGGTTTTAAGGGGTCAAATAAGAACAAAACGACGGGTAACAAATGTAGAAAAATGTATTAACAGAAAGTCGACAAATACAATAGAGAGATGTGGAAATTACGTCCGACGAACAGAGTTATTGGCATACTCGCATTGGCTACTGCTAAGCCACAATTATTATTACTTATAGTAACCTGTCGGCACATTCCATTAGTCTTATAGGGTGTATCACCTATAACAGTTATATACAAAACACACATTCGGTAAGCGGGTCAGGCTTCATTCATTTATTCATATCTATCCATTCATCAATGTTATTTTTAGAGATTTTAAAAAACTTTTTAAACCCCGGGCAACGTCGGGTAACTCTTCTAGTTTGTACGTAAGATATAATATGACAACTATTATGAGACAGAGATAAATTGTTGTTGCCTATTGTCGATATCGACCGGATAACGTGGGAGCCTATCTCCTTTTCGTTAGCGCTCGATCAGGGAAATTATTTTTGCTGAGGTGGGACGCCACACCTACCATAAGCTCCCCACTTTACCGTACAGATCAGATTACCCAATCTGCACTAGTCTTGCGCTGAGTTGTCGGGGACCGGTAACGAACCTAGAACCTTGCGATTCGTAGGCGGCTGTAACCAGACAGATATAGTAATATATAAATATTGATTATATATATATATATATATATATATATATATATATGGTATTTGTGGAAAAGTTGACTTACCGGTGAAAATGGTCACAATAGTTAGTTGATGCAAGTTTCACACTGATAAGACAGCGATATAACAAATATAAAATGCTCAATACGTGAGTAGAGCAAATGTATTATAATAATGGCACACAGTAATAACCTACTCGAGTTTCACCATGCAGATATTCAGGGTTAAATCCACTGGATTAATCTAGATATTGATTAACTGCAGTCGATTGCACGTGTATTTTTTTGCGATAACCAGCCGTCATCGCAAAAAAATACACACGTGTAATCGACTGAAATTAATCAATATCTTGATTAATCCAGTGGATTTAACCCTGAAGATCCTTATGGTGTAACTCGAGTAGGTTATTACTGTGTACCATTATATATATATATATATATATATATATATATATATATATATTACATTTATCTATTTTTACTTCAGCATGGTGTTATGGTTAACGCGAGAGTCTAGCAATCATCTATATTGCCCCTTTCTCCCGCCAACTATTCATGAATGGTTATTTTATAATGAACTTTTTTCTAAGGAGGGCTATGGGTAATGATATTTCTGCAGAGTGCGTGTGTATGTGTATCTATATATTTATGAAGTGGGGGTTGTTTGGTCAATCATAGCAAGTTGTGATAAGTAGAAAAATAGAATAAAAAATAATGGTTACATTAACGATTTTTCTTATTTTTGTTCTTAATTTTTCTTGTAATTTAAAGAATTTTAAATGTTCATGCAATCGAATAAATTCCATGACATTTGTTGAAGAAATGTTACAAAAAGTGAGAAAACAATATGAAAATTTAAAGAAGATCAAGTTTCAAAAGAAGAAGAAAAATCACATTGATTTAATATTGTTAAAACTACTATTGCATGATAAGAGAACAATTTCCTTTAATTAGCCTAATTAGACTTTTTCCAGAAAAGAAATAATGATACTTTCTTGTTAACTAAATCATATTTGACACACCTTGTATATATATATATAATAAGTGTGTCTAAAAATGGTAGGGTGTGGTTTTGTTCAAGTTCATGAGTAAATTTAATGGAGGGTTCCACATCCTTTAGTTTGTCAATGATATTAGTTAAATTACAGTTTTTTGGGTAAATGAATAATGTGTCATCAATGTAACGGAAAAAATTAGAGTTATTAGGTAGAATATAGTTAAAGGGACCGGATTCTAAGAATTCAAGGAACAAGCACGCTAATACACCACTCAAAGGTCACCCCATAGATAACCCGAATTTCTGTTTATAAAAAGTTCCATTATATTGGAAAAAACAATTTTTAGTGCAAATTTTGCAAATTTGGATTATCTTGTTTACAGGTAATGGAAATGTAGTATTAATTTTGTTGAGATGATTTTCTAAACGAGTAATGCATTTGTCAACCGGGATACTTGTGTAAAGGGATTTAATATCTAAGCTTGCTAGACATTTGTTGTTCATGTTTATATTTCTTATTTTTTCAATTAAGCTATTAGAATTTTTTTTATACGAGATTTGCTAACTGTACCTAAGAGGGGGGTTAGTATTTTAGCTAGAGATTTTTCTATTTTATGAGGGTCGGTTCTAATTCCTGAAATTATGGGTCTTAATGGAATCCCTGGTTTGTGTGTTTTGGGGAGACCGTAAATGGTGGGGACGATAGGATAGTAGTCGATCAAAGAGAGCCAAGTTTTATCTGTGTTGCCAATTAATTTTTTATATGTTTTGTTGAAAATATATATATAGTTATAGAAAAGTTATTTCCCTACCACGGTTTCGGTGTGCTTAGTTCACCATCTTCAGGGGAACTGAGGAAATCTATGTGGCTAATGAAATATCTATTCACCTGATTTAAGTTTATTTTATACTATAAAAAGTCAATTAACTTTAGTCACCCAAGCCTATTCCTTTAAAGTTACTGCTAAGTTAAACCTATGTTGACAGGCAGAGGTAATTAATGATTTTATGTAGCTATGCCCCCACCCCATTTTATATTGTTCATAAGCCACATAGATTTTCTGAGTTCCCCTGAAGAAGATGTACTAAGGACACCGAAACCATGGTAGGAAATAACTTTTCTACAACTAATAATGCTCCATATTTATCAAGATATATTGAGCCCTTTTGGATTAACTACTCATGCTACTACAATGTTTATATGGTAGTAACCCTTTGATATATATATATATATATATATATATATATATATATATATATATATATATATAAGAGGATCCATTCAACAGGGGCGACATTCATCAGAAGAAGGGAATCTAACGATCCCGAAAATTTATGATAATAAATAAATAAAAAAATAAGTGAATCCTGTACTCCACAACATCGAGTTCCTTCATTTATTTTTTTGATATTGTTTTAAATGCTTCATAATAACGCCCAACTTCAACATAAAAAGCATATAAATATATACCGAGAGAAGTATACGGAGACCCCTAAACTACAATATATATATATATATATATATATATATATATATATTATATATATATATATATTTTTTTATTATTTCTCTTTAAAAATATTAAATTGTCTTTTTAAAACAAAATTATTTTTACTGGACACATTCGAAGCATGAAATAACTATAAGTAATATATTAAGAAATTCAAAATTCAAACAAAAATTAACGGGTCTTCTTACACTTACCTTTTTGATATTCTGTCGGAAATGATTCGAATGAATATGTCAATTATAACTAATATATATATATATATATATATATATATATATATATATATATATATATATATATGTGTGTGTTGTGTGTGTGTGTGTGTGTGTGTGTGTGTGGTTCTCTGTGTGTGTGTCTGTGTGTGTGTAAGGAAAGTTCGTCTATTGTTTACTGATTTGATCTCTCTGGTGATTGTAAAATATAAAACACCGATGTATGTATTTATCAGTTAAAACTCCGCAAGAGAATTAACAAAAATGATGCTTACCGATTAAAAGATATTTTTCTTTCGGAAGTACCATAGAATTATAATTTGCTATCATGAAATAATTTACAAGTTAAATGATTATCTTATAAATGGCATGGTCATCAAAGAAAATACAGAAAAAACTTATATAAGATATAAAGATATTAAAATTTAGTAGGGCGGACTGGGCTCTTTAGCCTTGGCTAGGTAACCAGTCTAGGTAAAGGAACACTCTGAATTAAAACCTGTTAAAATTCGCTTAAGAAATTGACCTTGTGCCACATCCTACTCGCGCGGAGGAGTTGGTAAATGTATATATATATATATATATATATATATATATATATACATTTTTACGCAAGTCTTGCAGTATCTTAATTTATGGGGGTTAAAAAAACAGTGAAATTTTTTCGGTTATTAATAAAACATCCCAACATATGATAAGAAAGAAAGAAGAAACAATGCCCATCTGACAAAAGAAGCAGAATAAACTAATTGATTATAGTGGCATGTCTTCCCATCTAAGGTTATTTTATGCCGAGAGGGAATCCCTTTTATTATACAGCCCTGCGGTTACAGTTTCTGTGGTAGCATAAATTGTTGACAGACCCTGTAACAAGAATTGAAGGGGGGCAGTGGAAAAATACCAGTACTGTTGGTAACCCTGACCCTAGTGGTGCGACGCTCGTGCGTCACGTTATTAGTTAGTTTAGATTTTTTTGATACAACCTGACTTTTGAGGAGAGAGGATGTGCTTTTTCTCTGCTGGAGTTGTTATCTCCCCGCGCGGAAGATCACGGGCTAGGCTAAATAAAATCTTGATCAAGGAAAAAATGTCTTGTGAATTAATTAATTAATTGCACGACTAAAAACTAGCCCAGGAGAAAGAAGCGTTTAGTTAAAAAGAAGAAGCAGTTAGAAGAAGCCAACGAGAAGACGACATGACGGACAGAGAAGAAGAGGAAACATGGCGACTAGCAGTAGTAAAGCAGAAATGAGCAACAAGCCACTAATCTATTTCTCTATAATCTCTCTCTCTCTCTCTAATCTCTCTCTCTCCTCTCTCTAATCTCTCTCTCTCTGTCTAATATCTCTCTCTCTCTCTCTCTCTCTCTCTCTCTCTCTCTCTCTCTAATCTCTCTCTCTCTCTCTCTTCTCTCTCACCGGCCAGAGAAGAAGAGGAAACATGGCGACTAGAAGTAGTAAAGCAGAAATGAAGCAACAAGTCTCTAATCTATTTCTCTCTAATCTCTCTCTCTCTCTCTCTCTCTCTCTCTCTCTCTCTCTCTCTCTCTCTCTCTCTAATCTCTCTCTCTCTCTCATCGGCCAGAGAAAAGAGGAAATATGGCGACTAGCAGTAGTAAGCAGAAATTAAGCAACAAGTCTCTAATCTATTTATCTCAAATCTCTCTAATCTCTCTCTCTAATCTCTCTCACCGAGAACTCTCTGAAGTAATACTCTCTCACACTCTCGTGTATATACCCAATGATGGGTATACAACACTGCCCCTTTAAGACGATGGACAGGTGCTTCCTGGAGGGATGGCCCCTGGGATCATGTCGATATTAAATATCTTACCGGTCTAATAACTGAAGCCAATGGAAACATTGGGATTAGGCTTTTTGAATTTTTATGTTTTTTAATTAGTAGCACATATCTCATTCTCAATGATGTAGTCCTTGAAATCCCTCTGGTATTAAATCCAGTTAGCAACTGATTTCAGGACAATTACCAACTACCTTAAATGTATTCTATGTCGTTTTTAATTGGTCAATGCTTGCTGCAAATGAAATATATCCTACTTGTTACGAAGTTAGTGGCCATCCTTTAGGCTTCAAGCAAGAGCGCTTGCCAACGGAGATCATTTGTGTAAAGCAGAGCGTAGTTTCGATATACGGGCAAAGAACCCTTTGGTTGTTCCTTGGCGCTCCTCAGTATTGTAAGTCCTTCGTCAGTGATTACAAATTGACGTCTCTCAGTATCACTGATTAAGTAGTCAACCAGCCACGCATTCGGTCTGTTGATTGTCTGAGGTTTAAATCACGTGACCTCGCTTAGTCTATAAATTTAAGTGGTGTATTGTAGCACACCTTATATACAAAAATAATTTTTAAAACATAAAATTCAACGAGACTAACCACAATGTTTTCTTTAAATTCGGTCATTGGACCAGAAAGATATTTGATATCAGCATGATCCCTGGAGCCATCCCCCAGGCAGGACATCCCCTCGTATAAAAGGGGGAGGGTTGGGTTCATTGCCTAGTACTGCTGATTTTGGTAAAGTTCATAAATATAAGTGGTAACTTTGCGTACATTTTATACCTTAGATAGTGCAACAGCTCTCAGCACCACTTGACGACGGTGATGTTGATGATGGTAGACAATCTTTATTTGTGTACATAAAATAAGGTACACAACGCTGTACATTATATTATACAGTGTGGTCCGAAAGTCTTGTCACCCCTACACGTTGTTTTAACTTTCAATATTTTTTGTTTTAATAATAAATATGCTTTTAATTATTTTAATTGTATTCTGAAAAATTAACGCTTCATTCATTATTCATTTCTATCTTGGTAAATACAGCTTCAAACACGGCACTTTTATGACACACCTTGTATTCTGAATAAAAACGTTCCATACATTGTTCCATTCATTGTTCATTTCTTATGACACCTTATATATACTAGCAAATATATGCACCCTCCGGGTGCAAGTATTTAAGTTTTAATATAATCAAATATCATATTAAATTAGAAAGGCTAATGAAACTGACTAAGAATGCATATAAAAAGATCTGCAACAGAGGGGGTATAATCGAAAAATAGAACAACTTTGAAACTAACTATTCCATTATTTTCCATTACTCCCCTGTTTCATTGGTAAATTTTCCTAATTTAACTATTTAGTTAAAATAGGAAGTAAAGGATAATATTACAGTTATTTCTTCTTGTAAATAAATTTCTTTTAAGATTTATCTACGAGATTTTTGTTTATATTTCTTAAGATAAAACCAAACAATTAGAAATCAATAATACCAAGCACATATTTATTAAAATAAAATTTTAAATATGAATATGCAAATTTTCCTTGTCGTTCAAACTGTAAATCGCTATTTTGTTGTATATATAAATACAATTGCATGTTATTAGTACGTAGATATGATCAACAGTATTAATAATGTAAAACAATTTTTATTAATAACTGAAGATTTAAAAGAATGAAATCATGGAGAATTTGACGTAAATAATTAAAGGAATTGTGACTTGAGTAGTAATATAGTTTCGGCTTCAGACAAAAATGCAGTCTATCTCCATTATATATATATATATATATATATATATATATATATATATATAATCTCGTATTGCCTAATGATTGCTTCGTGGCGTTGAAGCTTTGAATAGTAATTTTAGTAGATTGTGTTCGCAGACGTTGCACTATTATGTGATAATAGAGTATTTTTACTCTTTAAATACTGTTGCTCAATTAATTTTATTTGATTTTTTTAATTAGCACTATTGTATCACACACACACACACACACACACACACACACAAGCGCAAATGTAAACACACTCCCCTATCTCTGCACGCACATCATCAAAAACAAATATGTATCTATCTATCGACCTATCTCTCTCTATATATACATATATGTATATATACGTATATATATATGATTAAAATCTTTACTGAATTATTTTCTAGAATTTCGGGTTGTATTATGTTATTTTACCTCTTTTCAAAATTATGTAAGGGTGGTAAGACTTTCGGACCACCCTGTATATCTCTCACACCCAGCTTCAGAAAACTAGCCACCCAAGGAGCACTTACCTGAATCTTGTGTTGTTTTTTTTTTTTAAATTAGTAGCACCTATCTCATTTGCATTGTGGAAGACACTCCTTATTTTGTTTTTATGAATCTCGAACTTTTTTTACTGAGTTTTCAAGGGTGAACGGCAAATTCGCCCACAGTTCTTCATTTAGCGATTTCTCGTTATCAACTTACTGGATCACGCCAGCATCGTGATTTAACAAAGACATGTTTCCATGACAACGAAGGTAGCATCTGCAATATTCGTTTATCTTTCGTTGCGCCGAAATGATTGATCTGTACTAAAAACAAGCTTAAAATGTAATTATAATAATAAAACAACTTTGAAAATGCACTCATTTATTCCTTAGAAAGTAGAATATGCTTCTTTGAAATTAAGAAAAATATATTTACAAACGGAAAGGTACCTGAATCAAAGCGCAGTTTGGTTTGGTTTGGTTTAGTTTGGTTTGGTTTGATCCTTTTGTAACATTAGATAATTAGATAGACTAGTACAAAATAAAAAACACCCTCCGGGCGATGTAAAAATAGATTTTTGAAACATATTGCCTGAGGGGTGGGAGTAACAAATTCAATGTCAGCGAGTTTGTACCCTAAGTAAGTAAAATCATCAAATTCATTAAAGGATTAAAAAATAAAACAATTTGAAATGTAAACTTTAAATATGTATTAGAATAAAACAAACTATATATAAATATATAATACCAGTCATGTATTTATTAAAACTTGTTTTAAAAAACAATGAGAACTGTCTAATGTTGCATGTTCAAATTTTGAGTGTATTTATTCTATGATATGACGATTTTGAGTAATGTGACGTAAGCAGTGACGTAATTTTTGTTATAGACAAAAACCAGAAGCGAATCTCCATTATTAATAGATAACACTACATGAGAATGGAAAAGTTTAAGGATGAATCATCAATGCCACATAGCATTGTTTCTATTGGAAGAGCCGTGAGACGTGGCCAAATAGGAGAGAGGAGGAATGACAGGTGAGAGTGTGGCTGTGTTTGGTAGAATGGACTGAGAGAGTAAGACATGGGCTTTTGCTTTCAGTAGTTGTGACTTTGGTGGAAAATAAAAAAAACCATAAGAAAAAGAAGTGGCTTTGTTTTTTTTTTTAACTAAAATCACTAAATGGCACAAGGCAAGATATCCTCCAGCATTCCAAGTTGGTTTCCAGACTCTAAACATCCAGAGAGATTAGATTTCCATATGATTGATAATTTGTCCATACCACTCAATGCCGTTCATAAGCGTATATCGACATCGTTTGCTGTAGATGAGATAATACTACCTAGGGATGTGAACTGGTCTATTATCGTCAAATAAAAAGATGTGATCTTAAACTATATGCCATGGAAAGTTAGAAATGTTTACGTTTATAACCAAACATTTAGAAATTAATTAATTTTCAGCATTAAATAAGCCATAAGGAGATGATATGCGGTTGAATAAGCCTAACCAAACCAACCCTGTAGATCTTTCACGACATTCCACCCGACAACCACTCCTTATTCCAGTGCATATGTAAGGAGATTTACTGTTGTGTATTGCCAGAATCGGTTCGAAGAGGTTTAGCTTTTCAGAGAAAAATCGTTTCTCATTGAATGTGACTGATGACAGATCTCGTATTGTAGGGAAATTCCTATCATCACCTGAACATTCAAAAAATACTTCAGGTGCTTTTGGCGCTGTGATGGTTTGCTGTCTTTGTTTTACGGCATATCAACCCGTTTCGGGTTATTTAATGCTGAAACAAGTCATTTAGATAACTAAACAGCAGCCCAGCAACTGAGATTTGAGCCATTCCAAAGTAGTACCAGTGTTGAATACTCATTGTGGGTATATAAACGAGAGAGAGAGAGAGAGAGAGAGAGAGAGAGAGAGAGAGAGAGAGAGTGTGTGTGTGTGTGTGAGAGAGAGAGAGACAGACAGACAGACAGACAGACAGACAGAGAGAGAGACAGACAGACAGAGAGAGAGAGAGAGAGACAGACAGACAGACAGACAGACAGAGGAGTCTTTGGGGGATAAAGAGAGAGAGAGAGAGACAGACAGACAGACAGATAGAGTCTTACTTGTTTGTTCTTCATTCTTTCTTTCTACTTTGTCAAGTCGCCATGTTTTCGTTTCCTTCTTCCTTGGTCGGTCCTTCTGTCGTCTAGATTCTAGCTGCTTACCTTGTTGCTGTATCCAACTAAGAGCTTATTTCGGGGCTAGCTCTTTTAAAGCCATGCAAACAATCGACAAGACTCTGTGTTTCTCTGATCAAAGCTTTATTTCTGTATTGCCCATTTTCACCGTGAGAATGAGTTCAACCTCAGTAGAACATATCTGTTCTGCTTGCTATTTAGATTGCAACTGATTACCTAACAAGTCAAATCACGTGACGTGCAAGATTCCCGCTTTTATCAACGGTCTAGTATTTTTTCCAACTGAAACTTACCCGCTCCACAAGGGAGTCCAACCTCTTTTTGCTTGTGCTAGAACAAGGAGATTGTTTTGGCATAAGTGGAGCGCCACACCAACTGTTAGCTCACCACTTTACAGCACTGATCAGAGTACCCAACCTGTGCTACTCATAGAAACATCAACATTAAAGACAGGTCCGACATGAGCATCCCCTGACCTCTAAAAGCACCAGAGACTATAAGAACTATACTTGTGTAGCATAAACCTTAGACAAAGAGAGACTTTGTCTTTCGAAATCAGGAAAATAAGTATATATATATATATATATACTGCTTAGCTGCGAGTAAGAAAGACGCTTTTGAAGAAAGAATATATATTTTTATATACTCCGGTTAATAATAATTAATAAATCGCAGTAACGTAGTTTCGGTTATAAACAGACAGACACCGAAACTCCATTATAATAAGATATGGGAACGGGGCTTAGATACAGGAATTCTTATCGACTAGAATTCCAGGTGAAATTATCTCCCACTCGATCGTTACAATATATTATATATATATATATATATATATATATATATATATATATATATATATTGTATATATATATATATATATATATATTATATATATATATATATGAAATATTACCAGGTCTACTCCTGTTGATAAATATTTAATACGTTCCTCTTATCATTTATACATATGAAACATTTTTTCCATCTGTAGCTGTTGGCTGTGGCATATACTAACCACCATTGTCTTTGGTCCAATAATCTTGCATAACATTTTAACTCTCTCTTCAGAGAACATTCGATATATAAAGAACTATTTTCATAACGCGGCCTTCATCTTAAAGGCCAAGCCAGCGTTTTTACTTGGAACACCCGTGGCGATTTATTGCAGAATACCTACCATGCGGCCAATAATGACAGAAAGAAAAGCCACCATGATTGCCGACTTTTTCATCACGTAACCAGAAATGGAAATTAAACTTTCTTCGCGCATGCGCATAGCCGCCGTTCAGTCTTTGTACAGACGCCATTATTATCACTTGACAACTTCTACATTAGATCCGTCGTCGTCGTCGTTACGGTGTTCTGCCACCAATACCACAGTATTAGCCTCCTTTTGTGTTGATGCCAAGGCGCGTTCAGGAATTATATACACGTTGCCAATAAATTATCTGCTTCGTCGCTCAGTTTTGTATCTTAATTGATTTCAGTCAATAATACCCGAAGCACCTTCATAATCAGGAGTGTTCACAAAACCAAGCTATATTTAAAAGGTTATTATTAATACTAGCCGGACCTGTGGATATACCACAGTATGATAATTCAATATTATAACGCTTGATATGTTTACCTAAGAGCTATTTGCAAAATGGTTCAATATGTAAAATGTATAATCATCATCATCATCATGTCGCGCAATTAGCACGGATATCCATGACAATCTGCGGAATCCGTTTTGGTTTTCCCTAAGGATTTTCTTAATTTCGGATCGGATGCGATTAGGAAGAAGGGCATTATATATATCTTAGCTGCAATAGCAGTAAGAGTTATGCCTCTGTAGTTTTAGCGATTCCGAGGTCTCCATTTTTGGGAATGGGAGGATGCATCCTCTAACCTATTTAAATTATATATATATATTTATATATATATATATATATATATATATATTTATATAAATATTGAATTGCCGATAAAAAATATGTGGGGAGGCGTTCAAAATATCTACATTAATTTGCCAACAAAAAATGACAAAATACGACTCGGAAAAATATCTATATTGGGCTGGAAATTACCAAAATATATTCCGTGATTCTCAATTTTCAATATTACAAATAAAACAAACATGTACCTTCTTTTTTCAATTCATCTTAATTTTACGTGGGCATTTAAACCATTTGGAATGTTCATTTCTAAATTGGTAAAATGTTCTGGGTGAAATAGAATGAGTCAAATAAGAAATCTGCGATTAAGCGACAGCAGATAATCGGTATTTACATTCTTGCATTGCATCTTGAACAATTTTGTACGGTCTCACTTTTAAGTAGAGGTTGATGCAGGATGATAACGAAAAGATCCGTTATTCCCCAAAAACGCTTTATTCATTCTTTTATTAGCGTAAGTCTATGGCAGTTGAAAAGTTTTCTGGGGTATATAGTGTGAACATATTTCAAATATGGATTCCAATTGCTTACCGACAAGTCACGTTTTCAACAACAAGTCACGTTGAAAACACCTGTTCTTGCTAGATCACTGAATTTAAGCAGCGATGAACCTGTTCTGTTGGACTATTTTATGTGTAAGGTGTGCTAAAGACTATGACTTATATTTATAGACTGTTCCAAAACAGCGTTGACTGAATTGGCCAATAAAAACGCCAAATCAACAGACAAGGATTATAACAAATACATCTTTTTACTTTGAGGACATATCAACAGACAAGGATTATATCTAATACATCTTTTTACTTTGAAGACAGATCAACTGACTAGGATATATCTAATACATCTTTTTTCTTTGAGGACAGATTAACAGATAGGATTATATCTAATACAACTCTCTACTTCAAGACAGGATAACTCTAATACAACTTCTACTTTGTGGACCGATCAACAGACAAGGATTATAACTAATACATCTTTCTACTTCAAGACAGGATCAACTGTGATAACACACCTACTTTGCGGACAGATCAACAGACAAGGATTAAAACTGATACTTCATCTTTCTACTTTAAGAAAGGATCAACATTTAGGACACAAAGAATCTCCACTGTAAAACTGCCTTCATCTACAGCCCTAAAATGTCTACGCGAATCGTAATCTGTTCAATACTTAATTGGGTGATCACTTAAGCAACAGCGGCTACTACACATTTCAGTTTATATACGTTAATATTCATGATGTTAAATAAATATTTCTTTAAAGGAAACAATATATTTGATTTCTAATTAAAAATAACAACTGGTTATTTTTGTCTTTTTTTAAATGTCTTTGGTTTTATTGTTTAACGGCATATCAACTTCTTATGGGTTATTTGCTGAAATTTGATTCATTTGTAAATGCTTGTAATTAGATGTATACATTCTTTTATTTTAACGGCATGCCGACCCATCTAGGGTATTTTCTACCTTGACGTTATGGTATCGCGTTCATTGTACGTTCGTAATTACTTTTTCTGAGTAGCTGTGTCAATTATGTTTCTATAGTAACTATTATTAGTTCAACTGGTAAATCCTCATCTTGAACATTCACATCAGTTAAATGTGTGGTCACCTTTTCTTCTTCTTCTTCTTCTTCTTCTTCTTCTTCTTCTTCTTCTTCTTCTTCTTCTTCTCTTTATGACCAATCAGTTTGTAATAGGCTTATACCAACCAGCCTTCCCCTGGTCTTCTACAGAGACATTCTTGATTTTTCCAATTCATTTATTTCAAAATCAACATTAGTCTCGACCACAGTTCTATGAAATTCTAGTTGTCCAATTTTCCTGTCCTTTATCAAATTCACATTACCGAATTCCATCCCTATATCCTCACTGTATATTATTATGGTTTGTACGAGTGTTTTGAGTTCTTTTTCATTTTTAGCAAAAATGTTAATGTCATCCATGTACATGAGGTGATTTATTTTTCCTCTGATTTAGTAAATTTGTGGTCGCCTGTACACTTTCTAATAATAATAATAATAATAATAATAATAATAATAATAATTAAGATTATTATTATGCATCCCCACCGGGCGTAAGTATTTAAATTTTGATTTAATGAAATATTAAATTAGAAAGAATAACGAAATTAAATAAGAACGCATATAAAAAGATTACACTTATTCTAATTGTATTTTGATTGGTTTCTATATAAAATCTTCATAGGATTGGTTTTAATACGTTGTAGAATAAAATAATAATATTAGAGATCAATAACACCAAATAATTACTTATTAAACCCGGTTTGTTAAGACCAGTATGAAATTAACCACACCATATATTATGTAAACCTTTATTTCTTAGTGACGTATAAGACATATGCAGGATCTTAAAGGCATTAATAACATACGTTGTTCTGGGGCAAATACAACTCAGATTTTCATAGAGGCCTCGTTAATAAATAAGATTTATTCTATGCAATAATGATTTTGAATCTAGATTAAATACTCATTAATGAACTTACGCAGTGACGAAGTTTCAACTACAGATAGACAGACACCAAATCATTATTATTATTATTATTATTATTATTATTATTATTATTAATTTTTCGCACCAGCATTAGCTGATGGTATTTCCCTGGAGTCTGAGTGACAACAAGTCTCCTCAGGTCTCCAGGACTCTTCTGAGTATTCTGGCAGATTGCGGCAGTGCAGTATTCTGGGTGGTCTCAATTCTCCCTCTGACTTCCAGATTTTCCAAACTTTTTTCCAATCTTTTTGGGACCGTTTCAAGTGCACCAACTACAATTGGTATCATTTTGACTTTCATATTCATAGTTTTTTCAGTTCTCTGGCAAGGTCAATATTTGTCCATCTTTTCGTTTACCTTCATCTTCACCCTGCGATCTGCTGGAACTGCAAAATCCACCAGTTGACAAGTTCTTTCCTTTTTGTTAATCAACACTAAGTCTGGTTTCTTGCTGGGATAAGGTGATCCGTTTTTATCTCAAAGTCCCAGAGAATTCATTATTATTATTATTTACTCCTTTTGAGTTTCACATCAAACTGATGGTCTTTTCCAAACCCTTTTCTAATCCTTTTGGGACTGTTCCAAGTGCACCAACCACAATTGGTATCACTTTCACTTTCATATTCCATATCTTTTACAGTTCTCTGGCAAGGTCCAGATATTTGTCCATTTTTTCATTTTCCTTTAGCTTCACCCTGTGATCTGCTGGCACTGCAAAATCCACCAGTTGACAAGTTCTTTCTTTTTTGTTTATCAACACTAGATCTGGTCTTCTTGCTGGGATAAGGTGATCCGTTTTTATTTCAACTTATTTATAAGTCCCAGAGAATTTTGTGCGTTTCGTTCTCAAGAACAGATTGTGGTTTATGCATATACTATTTTGGTGTGTGGTCAAAATTTTTTTTTTGCATAATTCCCATTGGATCACCTTCCCAACCCAGTCGTGTCTAGTTTTGTATTCTCGTTGTGCTAGTTTGCTACATTCGCAGAGTATATGGTTTACAGTCTCATCTCTATTACCACAAAGTCTACATTTAGTATTTTTTTTACTTATTATTATTATTAATTATTATTAATTATTATTATTATTATTATTGTTGTTGTTGTTGTGTTGTTGTATTATATGTAATTATGTTTCTAGTCTGTTTCATAATTGCTTTTAGCTTTATTAGGTTTCGTTGCTTTGTGTTATTGACAAGTAAATTTATTTTGTAATGATGGGTGAATGAAAAGATTTGATGTTAATGTATATCGGTAGGTTATTAGGTTTCTGTAAGACTACGAGGTGCCACTGTTCAAATCGAATGTGGCGTTTAGAAAATTAACAGTTTTCAACTTAGCAGACATAGTTTTAGAATATTCTTAATCATTGTTTCATCCTCCAGCCATTACAATATTTTCAACATACTAAGCCGTCATCACGGTAAATTCCGCTATATACGTAGGCCATTTTCCTAGTACGAAAATTATATATACTAGCAAAATATTTACGTTTAAATTTGATAAGATACTATGTCAAATTAGAGAGTAACGAATCCAAATAAGAATGCATACATATATTTACAAACCACTCCTCACTTTAACACAACAAGCAATTAATAATTGATTTTTATTTTTTGCCATGTACAAAAAAAAGGTTTTAGATTACAATAAAATTATGTTGCAAAACACTCATAAGTTTAGGGTTACATTTTTTGAAACAATGTTTTAAATGTGAACATAACCGAACATTGTAATACACGAATTCTTAGCATTTTTTTTTAACTTGATAAGCAATTTGCTAAATTATTTTTCTTCCCCTCTCTTCCCCCGTTCTCTTTCACTTTGTGGTGTTTCTAAAAATCTTTAAGTCCAGTCATGAACCTGGAAACTTTTGCTAGTCGTTAATAAATAATATTCTAATTAATGTTAAATAATCATTCTTTAAAAATAAATGAGAATACAACGTAGATAACTAAGGGAATTATGATGTAGGTGGTGACGCAGTTTCATTTATAGATAGACAGACTCATAACCTCCATGATAACAAGATAATGGCATATTTCAAAAATACATAATTATTGTTGGTATTACATGAAACCATGCTGTTTTTGATTTTCTATAAAATAGCGTACCTATAGGCATCAGATAACCCCAGATGGGTTGACATGCCATTAATATTGATTAACAAACCAACCATCAAATCGCAGGGAATCCATTTTGGATCCAACCAAAATGGTACATATTCACGTTATTTTTGAATATTAACAATAACAGAATATCATGCTGTAAAAAAATTGCAAAAACCAGCCATATGTAGAAATACAATCCTATACAATTTTAGGGTGTATCAAACTGGGAACCTTGCGACTCCTAAATGGATGCTCTACCGACTGTGCTAAACCGGCCCGTATTAATGGAAAATAGTCGTAGGAGAAACATTTACAGTTTACAGAATTTTTTTTCATCTTCTCGATTCATCATTAATAATTTGTTCCCAATTTGTCATTATCGGTAACGTTTCTTTTCCTATTTGTCATATCCGAGTGGACATTTCTCAAACACAACTATATTATTCGCTTGACAGCAGTTCTTTTTAAATGGAAAATTGGAAGCCTCTCTCTTTAAAAAATTTTTTAGCGCCTTTTTTTTTTTTTTCTTGAGCTCATTTATGAAATTCTGCAAAAATTGCGTTTTTTTCATCACTACAGATACAGAGAGCATTGTACAAAAACGCCTTTTTAATAATTTAACTAGCAGCGGCTACCCGGCGAAGCCCGGGTAGAGGAGATAAAAACATGGTTTAATGATCGTTTGCAGATCTATTACTACTGAAATAGCGAGTTCGGTCCTCGCAGGATGACCCATAAAAATCACCACGTAAAAAGATCTTAATTTAATCCGGCCTGGTGGGAGGTCAGGGAATTTTCTTTTCGTCAGATTTGAGGGAATTACATCATATTGCTAAACTTTCTAATCGGTCGGAAAATTAAAAATATTACAGGGTGATCCAGAAAAAAACAGAACCCAAATTATTTATTTATTTTCCTATTAAACTAACTCTAAACCCCAACCCTAACCCTAACCCTAACCTAACGCACACAAATGACATATTTAGAAAGATTATTTATTTTTATTTCAACCATATAAATTTTTTAGAATTGACCAAGATATATGTGATAAATTCCGAGCGGAACGGCTTAGACTGCGAAATTTATTCACTAAAATTAAACTTCACTGCTGGTATCACTGTAAATCGCTGTAACAAAAAGTCAGGCAGCGAACAATATTTTATTATCAGCAGGTATTGGTATACGGACAGTTCCGCAAATTGGGTTATTTTCGCTTAATTAATTAATTATATTCCTTAATAGTAAAAAATAAATAACCAAATTTGGCTTGTTTCTCAGTTAGAAGGATTTTAATCTTTATGCAAAATTTCAAATCTGAGAGACTCCTCTTTTCTGAGTTATAGTCGATTCGTACATACCAAAAACTTTCTTATATATTTATATATATATATATATATATATATATATATTATATTATATTATATATATATATATATATTAGAACATTTTGTGATATATATTCACATTATTTTTTTAATATCAACAGAAACAGAATATCATGCAGTAAAAAAAGTTGCAAAATCAATCATAATCTATGTACAGGGCGATTGTAAAGTAACTCCCTATTTTAAAAATTTTATATTTTATTTCTGAATCATTATTTTTACAAAAAATTAATATGAAAAGAATAAAAATAATATGGAGTTTTACAATTCTATATGGGCAGCCCCAGTCTCTCAAGCCGCTCGGGAATCGCAACAACATATATTCCAGGAACTTTTGTGGAATGGCAGAAATACATTCTCTTTTCTGTCCTTCAACTTCTTCCAAAGTCGTTGGTATCGTAGAGTAGATTTACTCCTTCAACCAACCCTAAAGAAAAAAGTCACTGGGCTTCACTCATGCGGACCACATCTACCTATCCATCTCCCGGGAAAATGGTGATTCAGCCATTCACGAATAACAATAGCAAAATGTAGAGGAACAAAAAATTGCATAAAAATCTTCAATATTCTGCCAAGTATTGACATAACGGCATATAGAATATTATAAATAGTTTAAAATAGGGTGTTATTTTTCAATCACCCTGTAGAATCCTATACAATTTTAGGGTGTAATTTCAATGACACAATCTTGTGCGAAATACAATTCGAACTACTGTTCTTGCTTTATTGAGAACTAGAAGTGGCCAATCAGCGTCACCTGGGTAGAGGCGAGGGTAATAAAAATTGACTCGCTTTACTATTATTATTGAATCGTGAGTTGGATCCTCGCAGGATGCCCCATTAAAATCCCTATGAAAAAAACCTTGCGTTGATCCAAACACTCTGAAAAGAAAGATTAATGTTTCCTATTTAAAATATTAAATGCAAAAAAATCCATGCTGTTATAATTTAAATTTTATTCTTTAATTATCTTCGCGAATATAAACCAAATCTTCATTATTCCGGCTCAAAAAGCAAGATCTAGTGATCGTGAATATGTATATGTATTTACTTTGTCATTAATTGTTTTATTTTCATAGTTTCCTCCGGACATACACATATACATACATAGACACAAACTCCCCTTTGAATATATATAGACTACTACATCCGACAACAATGGTTTGTTATTTATCTTTTTTAATGGCATAGTAGTCCGTAGGTATCACACCAAAATACGTCACGTGATCAGTTTAGGCCATATTGAAGGAAGAAATGTAAATATTTTTGAACTTTCTTTTTTTAAAATCACGCAAAAAAGATAACGAACATAGAAAGTTGTTACAAAGAAAAAGAGTTAATTCAAAAATCAAATTATTCATTTGGGAAAAAATATTCTACCGGATTATCTAAGAAAATAATATAAAAATCAGTATTTTTACAAACAGGGGCCAGATTTTATATGACAGATAGTTTGTAGGCAGAGATATTCTGTATTGACGATGAAGAGGTTATGCTTTTATCTAAGAAGCTTCACTAGCATCGAATTAAAAAAATTTTATAGATATAATATTGAGCAGACTCTGTATCTTGATAGGTGAGAAGAGAAAAGTGAGAAATTCGTGTTTTGTCGGTTATTTTTTCATACGTAGTTTCGACTAAAATAAATAGTGGAGTGTACAATGCTAGGAGTAGTAAAGTATTTAACTACTAATAATATAATAAGGATTGAGGAAGGAAAACTATTCATGTCAGGACATAATTGTATGCGTAAAAGAGGTAGATCCTTTGAAATTTGTGTCTTTCGTGGAAAGAATGTCGAGAAGCATTCGATGCAGCTGTATTAGTATTGCATAGAATTGTATAATGAATAAAAACGTTATTAGTCATAAGACTTGTTTTAATTGGTTAGCTCAGAGATTAATTATTATAAGTGTGACTTACGTGAAGCCAGGATAATATAAACATTGTTGTTTGTTCATAATTAGATAAATGTTTCGCGATATGCATGAAAATTTGTTTTTAAAAGAGTAGGTTGTTTTTAATGAATGTTTTTTTCTTCGAATGGCTAAAATTTCAAGATAATATAATTAATCAGAGCAAGTCTTCATTGTGTAGTGTGGTACAAGTTCACGGAGGGGAAATCGTGGGTGTACTCGTGTAGTAGTGCGTGTAACATATAGCGCACTACTGATTTTGAGGGAATGAGGAGTTAGAGCACTTCGTTCTTACGACAAGGGTATTTAAAGGCATATTCATTGCGCCCAATAGATTGAAGCTAAGAGTGAATCCCATGAGAGATGATGTATCTAAGGATAGCTATAGCGTGTTGGAAGTAGTTTTGTATATAAGCCGATTCGGTAGCTGATATTCAGGAGCGAACAATAGTGTTGCACTCATATCAGAAAGAAACGACCGGGACAAGACTGAGGAGCATCGCTAAGAATCGGCAAGCAGCGATCACCACATACATGTTTAAGGGACACTAAGGAGGTCTCTAGGTCGTAAGGATGATGCTTCACATAGGGAGGATACGTCCTGCTTAAATACAGAGGTCTCCGCAGGACAGTGATGGTAGCAGTGTAAGACGGGAGGCGTGTTTGTGTGAGAGAAAACTACTCTAAAGGCGAAAATTACGAGAATTAATGTCATTCTTCGAAGGAGGGCTTATTCTGCTGCTTAGGTGCAGCATGAGTCCAATTTCATGAAAGCAACCATGCGATATGTGGAGAAACGTAAGAGATTAGATAGGTACTGGATAGAAGAGCTATATCACTGTTTTTATTTAGAATTGATCAAATAGACAATACGTTCGATTTTTAATCTTGTACTTTAGGTATGTTTTGGGATATCCGTCATAAAATACAAGCAGTGACACGGAAGATAATTTTGGGTAGTGTATTCAGTTAACGTCACGTAGGTGGACATTCTATTTGCTTTGTTGGGGTACCCGGAAATCAGGTCATTAATTTAATTGATTGGCTTACACTTCGGGAATGAAGGATGAGACCGACAAGAGTCAATATTCTTTTGATCGCTCTCGGCTCTATCTACTGAATCATCTCTTAACTATCGTCATCGTGGAGAGGTTCTCTCGCATCTTCTATCTCTTCTACATATATATAGTTATCTATATAATATATATAATATATATAATATATATATAAAGGGCAGTTGTGTGAATCTGTATGTCCGGAGAAAACTTCCAAAATAAAACAATTAACGACAAAGTAAATATATATGCACATTAAATATCACCAGGGCTTGGTTTTTGAGCAGAAATAATAGAGATTTGATTTATATTAGTGAAGATAATTAAAAAATAAAATTTAACTGATAACAGCATAAATTTTTTTTGCGTTAAATATTTTGAATAGTAGACATTAACGTTTCTTTGCAGAGTGGCTGGAACAATGCAAGGTCTTTTTTACGTAGGGATTTTAATGGGGCATCCAGCGGGGACCCAACTCACGATTCAGTTATAATGGATCTGCGAGACTAACTTAAAAAAACACCCTCTACCCAAGCGACGCCGGGTATCCACTTCTAGTACATATATAAAGAACAGTTGTGTGTATATGTATGTCCTGAGGAAACTTCGAAAATATAAAAAATTAATGACAAAGTAAATATATATATATACACATTAAATATTACCAGGGCTTGGTTTTTGAGCAAAAATAATAGAGATTTGATATATAATTGCGACGAAGATAATTAAAAAATAAAATTTAAATGATAACAGCATGGAGTTTTTCATTTAATATTTTAGATAGTAGACATTAACATTTCATTTCAGAGTAGCTGGATCAATGCAGGGTTTATTATTTTACATAGGGATTTAAATGGGGCATCCCACGAGGATTCAACTCACGATTCAGTAATAATGGATCTGCGGGACTAACTTAAAAAAAACTCTACTCAGGCGACGCCGGGTAGCCGCTGCTAGTTTATATGAAGGCATAATTAACAAAGCATATCAAGGCATTCTATGTCGGTTGGGACGGAAGAATCCATCGACTGCCCCTCTGAAGAGGGGAAATATCTGCTCGAATGACCAAGCAGCAGAGCAGATCAACACTCGCGAGGCCCCCTCTGATCAATCGGTTGGTTATACCAATCCCTATCACTTATATGATTGTCCTGACCCTATTGCCCGTATGGCAAATTCCCAATACTTTCTGTATGTGCTAAAAACCAGTAGTTGATGGTCTTACTGTCCCAAGTATGGCGTTAAACTGCATCTAATTGTGAAGTTCCAATTCTGGACCCCTAGGAAGTGTGGAGTACCCCTTCATCGTCATTACACTTTGTACCTGTTAGGGTCCAATGTATGGGTTGAGTGAGTTTAAAAAATTGTGTTTAAACCAAAATTGAGTTTAAAAAAAAATTGTATATCCATCAAGAATGAATAAAATAAAATGAGTTCGGCATAAAATAACCCAAAATGGGTTGACACGCCGTAAAATCCAACCGACCAACCTGCCAATGCATTCTGTACATCACGATAAGTGTATTGAATAATGGATAAACATAGCCTATAATTTTTGTAAGGAAGTGTAATTTAGGTTTTGAAATTAACGATAACTCAGTGGAAAATTAGTTGGAATTTCAAATTCGTTTGGAACGGGGCTTTCATCGTCTTAGAAAATCACATGACCAGGTGACTCACGGGAAAGATGAAGTTTATCCGTTGGATTTGAGCCCAAGTGGTATTTCTTGATATTTTGTCGCTGCTCCGTTTCAGCCTACGTGTGGTAAGATCTATTAATAATGGAGATTAGGAATCTATTTGTCTGTAACCGAAATTACGTCACATTACCCAAAATCGTCATAACATATAATACATACACTCAAAATTTGGGCATGCAAACTTAGATAGTCCTCATTTTTTAAAACAAGTTTTAATTGATACATGTCCGGTGTTATATATTTATATATAGTTTGTTTTATCTTAATATATATGTAAAATTATCAGAACTATATTTCTATTTCAGAATTGTTTTATTTTATCTTACTACATTAATGAATTTGGTACAAACTCTCTGACATTGAATTTTTAGCTCCACTCACTCTGGTAATATCTCTCAAAAAATTGATTTTTACACCGCCCGGGGTGCCTTTTTTTTTTTTTTGCTAGTTGTATATAATACGCTTTACCTGAAGATATGCTTCAGTGTTTCTTCCATGAAAAGAACAACTAGCGAAACAGGACCAGAGATAGAGCAAACAGAGAAACAAAGCCCCACCCGGAAGAAAAATTCCAACCCCACCCCGGCCGATACACAGAACCCGATAGCAGCAGACCATAGAAGACTTAAGAATGAGTATATAACAGGTGTAAGAAAGTCTTAACACTTTTTCTCCCTTTAATTCAGAGTCTGTATTGGACTTCATTAATTTTAGGAGATATTAGTTTTTAATTGGTGTTTATATCGTATAATGATAAATATAATGATAAATATCATGTTGATTAATTAATTTGCAAATGTAGTGACGTTCAGACGAGAAGACTAATTGAATTGCTTTTGTTGTTCATGCTACGCTGAGCCTAATGATTATTAATTGTGTCTCTCTTTAGAACCGCTGTATATATATAACGGTTATTTAGAATAATAGATATCAATTTCTCTGAATTTTTGAGATGGGGCTTGATGATTAGTATTATCTGCATTATTCGGACTATTGTTCTCATCTTTATTGTTATCTATACAACGTTTTGGCCGATGTGCCCTCCGGCCTTCTTGAGGTATTTCTTGTCGGACTCGGGAACCATCACCTCGGAACCTTCTTTCGAACTCGGGAACCTTCTTTTCGAATCGGGAACCTTCTTGTCGTAATCGTTCTTCGCGAACTCGGGAACCTCTTGTCGTAATCGCCTTCTTTTCGAAATCGGGAACCTTCTGTCATAATCGGGAACCTTCTTCGAAAACCTTCTTGTCGAACTCGGAACCTTCTTTCGAACTCGGGTACCTTCTTTTCGAATCGGGAACCTTCTTGTCGTAATCGGGCGCCATCACGGAACTTTGAACCTAACCCTTTATTCAGTCCAGGGGTATATCATGCTTTCATTCCACTAACCATAGCTGGGGTAGAGGCATTGAGCTGTGTTAATTATCATTCTAAGTTACAGCTGAGCCTGGCCAGGATTGAACCGACAAGAAGGTTCCCAGTTCGAAAAAAAGGTTCTCGAGTTCGAGATGGTTCCCGAGTCCAACAAGGTTCCCGAGTCCGACAAGAAATACATGAAGAAGGCCGGAGGGCACATCGGCCGAAATGTTGTACAGATAACAATGTAGACGAGGACAATAGTCCGAATAATGCAGATAATACTAATAGATAGCAAGTCTCAATAACAAAGCTAGCTTCATGTAAAATTTGAAATTTACCAAATCAAAATCTTATTAGGTTTTGCTATCAAATGCGTAAAATATCTAAATTTTCTACTGTTTTATCTCTCTCACTGGTCATGACCAGGGTTGGTTGGTTGGTTGGTTGGTTGGTTCTTTAGATTTTACGGCAAGTCAGTCTTATGGCGAAGACATTTTGTTTTATTCATTATTGTTACTAGCAAATATATGCACCCTCCGGGTGCAAGTATTTAAATTTTAATATAATAACATATCATTAAATTAGAAAGGCAAATGAAACTGAATAAGAATGCAGATCAAAAGATTTGAAACAGAGGGGTATGATTGAAAAATAGAACAACTTGAAACTAACTCTTCCATCATTTTCCATTACTCCCTTCTTTCATTGGTGATTTTTCCTAATTTAACTATTTAGTTAAAATAGGAAATAAAGAATAAAATTACAGTTATTTCTTCTTGCTAATGGATTTCTTTTAAGATTTATCCCCGAGATTTTTGCTTATATTCATTAAGATAAAACCAAACAATTAGAAATCAATAATACTAAGCATATATTTATTAAAATCAAATTTTTAAGATCAATATGCAAATTAGCCTTCCCATTCACACTATAATCCGTATTTTGTTGTATATATAAATACAATTGCATGTTGTTAGTATGTATATGGTCAGCAGTCTTAATGATGTAAAACAATTTTATTAATAATTAAGGTTTAAATAGAAATAAAGTCATGGAGAATGTGATGTAAATAACAAAGGGAATTGTGACTTGTATAGTAATATAGTTTCGGTTACAGACAGACAAACACACAATCTCTATTATAATATGTATTAAATTTTTTAAACGCAGTTTTAATACTCATTTTTTTAAAAACTTATTTAACCAATAGATAAGACCGTAACTGGTACTACCACTACGAGTCAGGGTGGACTTGGGAGTAATGGCGATAAAGGGGTACTGCACATTCCTCGGAGTTTCAGAATTTTCACACTAGTAGATGCAGTTTAACGTTACACCCAGGACTAAGGCCTTCAGACACGGCCCTCGAGCACTATTATGATAAAAAGGGTTGAGAGCTGCCATAAAGGCAATAAGAAAGGGACAATCATATTGATGCTATGGTTTGACATGACCAACCGATTGATCGGAGGGGCCCTCTACAACCTTTATCTTTTCTCTCTCTCTCTCTCTCTCTCTCTCTCTCTCTCTCCCTCGCCCTTATCCTCTCTCTCTCTCTCTCGCCCCTTTATCTTTTCTCTCTCTCTCTCTCCCTCTCTTCTTTCTCTCTTCTTTCTCTCTCCTCTCTCTCCTTTATCTCTCCCTCTCTCTCCTTTCTCTCTCTCTCCCTCTTTATCTTTTCTCTCTCTCCCCTCTCTCTCCCCTTCTCTCTCTCCTCTCCTTTATCTCTCCCTCCTTCTCTCTCTCCCTCTCTTCCCTCTCTCTTCCTTTATCTCTCTCCCTCTCTCCCTTTATCTCTCTCTCCCCTTCTCTCCCCTCTCTCTTCTTTTATCTCTCTCTCCCCTTTATATCTCTCTCCCCTTTATCTTTTTTTCTCTCTAATATATATATATATATATTTTAAATCTATTCTTCTAGCATCTTTTTTGCAGACTTGAAACTTCTTGCTACTCCTCATGTTACTTACTCGTTGACACTTTAATGTCTAATGGAGGGTTGCTTATCAGGGACTGCTTAGCTACCAGGATTCCGCCGTCAAGTACCATAAGTCACCATACACGACAAACAGGTGACCCCATTGGGCGGATATTACCCCCCTGCAGAGGTGTAGTCAGTGTATTGTACAGCCCTGGCCGACAGGGTGGCCTAGTTTGGTCGTGAGTGCACTATTCCTCTAGCATGTCTTAGATTGGAATAGCCTGTTGGAGTCCATTCCTCTCCAGGTCTACATCTGATTTGATTTCAATTTTCCTTCTCCAAGAGTGATAAATATTCAATGTTGCATCCTGTTGAATAGACTGATTGCAACTCCTTTATTGTTATTGCTTGCAGTTACTCGGACCCAGAGTGGGACTAACAGTTAGGTTAAAAGATGTTTGAAATAATGGTTAAAATGATTTTGAACATTATTACATTGGCTATTAAAACATTGATATTGCAATTATATATTTACCAACTTTCTCCTCTCTCTCTCTCTCTTCCTCCTCCCTCTATCTCTCTTTCTCTCTCTCTCTCTCTCTATATATATATATATATATATATATATGTGTGTGTGTGTGTGTGTATATATATATATATATATATATATATATATATTATATATATATATATATGCATCAAGGGTTGCCACAACCCAATCAACGACCGACCTCAGGAATTTTGAATTCAGAGTTATCTCTCTCCTAGACTGATTACCTACCCAAGGCTGAAGGGCCCAGTCTGCCCTACTATTTAACCCATGAGGGAGAATATATGGATTCATACCTTTCCCAAGGGTATTAGCGCTATGTGTAAATGCCAACAACTTCGTCTAAAAATTGAACTCGAGTCGACGAGTCCATTTTCCACGACTTTAACCACTAGCCCACGCGCCTCCAAAACTGTACCAAAAATGTGGATGCCTTCACCACTATAAACAAATCACTGTGTGGTTGTTCATTGTATGTATGAACACTCATACGTCGAAAATCGACGAGAGTCCATATAATATATATATAATATATATATATATATATATATATATAATAATATGCCATATTCATAAGTAAATAGTGCTCAACGGCGCTGGTTACTGACAGTTTATCGCTCATACGTTTTTCAAACTAAGTGCTTGGTTTGGTTTGAAAATTGAATAAGGTGAGAAACTTTCAGTTACCAAGCGCCATTGACTTCATGTCCAAACAAGTTAGGGTAGTTTGGACATGAAGTCAACGGCGCTTGGTAACTGAGAGTTTCTCACCTTATTCCATTCCAAAAACCTCCCACTACCAATTGATATTACCTCCCACTAATTCCTTGCTTCTACTCGTTCTCGTTAAAAACGAGACATGAAAACTATTCCATCGTTTCCCACCTGAGGATGGCAAAGTGTATCGCCGAAAGCGCTAGTGTTGAAACATTCGGTGGACTGGTATACCAGTTCCACCCTGATGCCAGAAGGATGGCCCGAAGATTAGAACGGATCAATGAAAGACTTGTCAGACAGGAATTGTCTGTTCAATTCAACGAAACACATACACACACACACACACACACACAACACACATATATATATATATATATTATATATATATATATATATATTATATATATATATAAGGTAGCGTGGACATAGTGTCAACACATGGTTACTGACATTTTCTCGTGATCCTCAGACCAAACGATAGCACCCGTATTATTTATAAATATACCACCAATATTATCTACAATATACGTATATATATATATATATATATTATATATATATATATATATATAGCGAGAGAGAGAGAGAGTGTGTGTGTGTCTGTGTGTGTCTGTGTGTGTGTGTGCGTTTGGTAATTCGCTAGAGACAAAATCCTCAATGATGAACAGAGTAGATGGTTGACGGATCAGTGGGTGGATCGCTTGACTATAGGCTTGACTGAGCAACCCGAACAGATGTCATCAGAGACGAATCTCGTAATTAGCAAACAATTAGTGATCCCCCAGCTGCGTCGGTTCCCAGCTTTACGATTAGCGCCTGAAAAGATTTGGGCTATTTACAGCAAACGAAACGATCGCCCCAACGCGCGCGCACTAATTACGCACGAGATCTAATGGGTTTTGTAGTGACGTTCGAAAAAGGAAACAAAACAGAAATACAAGCGACAAGGGAAAGAAAAGCTTTTACTGATATTGTAGAGGTAAACAATAGATAGAGTGTTAACGTCAAAGCTTGTCATTATGCGTCAAGTTTGATTCGACGGTGGATATAAACGTAACCCTAGGATAACATAGTTACGGACTGGTCGAGGGCGGATTTATAATAAAAAAAAAAAAAGAACACATTAAAAATCTAAAGTAAAGTAAAGTGGTACAAATAAGACCATTTTGTCATTAAGATTTTAATTAATTACTGACCACTAATTATAAAAGAATTAAGAACAATGACCTTTTCCACCAAATACCTACTAATGCATTTATATGAGGGTATCTCTCTCTTTCTCTTTCTTTCTTTCTTTCTTTCTTCCTCTCTGTCACTCTCTTTCTATCAATATACTTTCTCTCTCTCTCACTCTATCTCCCACTTTCTCTCTCTTTCTCTATCTCCCTTTCCCTCTTTTCCTGTCTATCTCACTCTCTTCCTCTCAACCCTTCTCTCTCTCTCTCTCTCTCTCTTTAACAATCTTTCCCCCCTCTCTCTCTCCCTTTCTCTCTCTTTCTATTTCTCTCTTTCTATCTCTCTTTCTTTATCTCTCCTCCTCTCTTTCTCTATCTTTTTCTCTCACCCTCTCTCTTTCGTTTAAATATATCTTTCTCTCAATCCCCATTCTCTCTCTAACTCGATCTCTCTCTTCTTTCTTTCTTTTCTCTCTCTCTCTCTCTCTCTCTCTCTCTCTCTCTCTTCTTTCCTTCTCTTTCTTTCTTTCACTTTCTTTCTCTCTCTCCCTGACTAAATCTCTCTTTCTCTCAATATCTCTCCCGCAGAAACATACAGTGTGCGATAGGTAAATTGTCACGATTTCAAATTATTCATTTGGGAGAGTCCTTGTGATATAGCAGTTGGTTGGTTAACTCTTTTATTTTACGGCACATCAAGTCTTTTAGGGTCATTTAATACCAAAAGTCACTTTTGATAAAGAAATAAATCAGGTTGCTTACAGTACCTGCTATTACTTCAGTCATCACCCAATTAAGTAGTGAACAAGCTCATCGCTGCTTAACTTGGGTGATCTATCACACTAAGGAATATTAAATTAAGAAATTTAGTGTAATATTATATATATATATATATATATATATATATATATATATATATATATATATATATCGAGAGTCATCTAAATAGCGCTAGACCAAGGAGATTGTTTTTAGCATCTGATGCACAGATTGTGCTAGCTGAGTGAACTAGGAAATCTAACTGAGCTAACATGAGGAAAAAATGAGTTGTAGATGGATAAAATGAATTTTATCGATATCACTTTTAATCGATATCACTTACACATGTGTTTCGGTCTGTTTATCAAAATGTATACGGATTTACGTTATTATAATTATTAAAATAATCAGATGGAGTTAAAATGATGATGATAATAATAATAGGAAAAATGCATAAAATGTTCCGTACACAGATATTTGCCGACCTTCATCAGAGTATTATTTTTATTTTTTGAGTTGGAGACGAGAATAGAATTTCAAAAAGTTCGAAAAAGAATATTTAAAAAAATGTTTATGAACGCAGACGCCGTGTAGGGACGGTTAAATTTTTTTTTTTTTGAAAGTTCTGGTGGATGGGTATAGCTTATATTGCAAAGATTGAAACGTTATTAGTAATCATAAAACTTGTTGATGTTTGAATGAGGTGTGTTTACATGTTATTGTTTGAGGTAAGAAAAAGGTGTCGGGAAAAAATGAAAAGCAATCTTCTGAGGGAAGAAAGCAGGAATGAAAAATGCGTAGGAATTTATACTTGTGGTTGGTGTCAACTATTATTTGATTGGTCGAATTGGTAGATAAATACCTCGGAAGGCACTTAAGGACTTTTTTTCTGGACTATTTGTACGAGACCTAAAGTGTCAAACTTGCAAGGTCGCAACAAGGTTTGTTGCAAGCTTTTTCCCTATCCAAACCAGACCAGGAGGTCTTTATTGGTGTACTCAACCAAGTCTACTGGCAATTTGCCAAAAAGGAAAGAAGAAATAAATCGGTGAAAACCGAAAAAAGTTAACACCTTAAAATGAGCGAATGGGTCAAGTAAGGAAATATGAGTTAAATAATGAAATGAAATTAAAAAATGAAATGTTAAATAAAGTGATGTGGTGATATTATTTAAAATGTTAGGAAAGAAAAGAAACAGCATAAAGAATCAGAATTATTAGATTATTTAAGGTAGAATTTAATAAGAAAAAGAGGGAAATGATTAAGAAAAAAGAGTTTGTGTAAAAAATGGGTGCGAAAATATTTTAAAATAATTGTGGATAAGGTATGTAAATAAAGTCGTTAATGATAGTGAGTAGGAAGAAAGAAGAAAACAAATTATTGAGGTTTAGAATAGAGGTAAATGGAATGAAAAAAGGAGGCTTGTTGTCACATGAAAATTTTGTTTTATGGTAAATTTTTTTATTTTTAGTTTAGAAAAAAGGGGCAAATAATTTTGTTTTAATATTATATTTATTTTAGTAAAAAGGGGCAAGTGGTATTTAAGTGAAGTAAAATAAGAAGGAGAAGTAGAGATAAAGTAATATTAATAAATTAATGGATGGTAATTATGTAAGGTAAAAAAAAAAAATTTTTTTGATAAGATAAATTGATGATGATTAATGAATTATAATGTATTAAAAGTATTTAAATATTAGATTAATAGGAATGATATAAAATTGATATAATATTTATTTTATTATTAAATAGATTATTAATATATTGTAATTATTAGTATATTATAAAATAGATTATTATATAATGTAAAAAAATTTTATTGATTAATAAATTGATGAAGATTAATAAATTTTGGTATAAAAATGGGTAAGTTGTAAAAGTAAAGAAAATCAAAAGGTAAGGTAAAGGGAAAAAATACATTTTGATAAACAGACCGAAACACATGTGTAAGTGACATCGATTAAAAGTGATATCGATAAAATTCATTTTTATCCATCAACATTTTTTTCTTTACTCATTTTTCCTTCATATTGTCGGATTTCATTTCCCATTCTCACACACACACACACACACACACACACACATATATATATATATATATATATATATATATATATATGTGTGTGTGTGTGTGTGTGTGTGTGTGTGTGTGTGTAGCAAGATGGCTTCTTTTGTTGGCGTTAACTAATTTTTAACGAAAAAGGAAAAGTGTAGGATACTTTTTGTGTGTTAGTGTCATTGGGTTTGTCTAGGTGCAAAATGCAAAAATCAAAAATATCAAGTACATTTTTGGTTTGCATATTGTTTATACATACAGGAAAGGTTGCAGTGTTAACATTAAAAGATTTGACATGGCAGTTAGATCAAAAGGGTGACCCTTGAGTTCACACTTAGTTCACCTCAGTCCGATGACACAGAGATGTATCTATCTAGATACAATTGTTTATATCAAAATAATTCTCGTTTTAAAAAGGCGAGCAGACAGTCAGGAAGTAGAGACTGAACCAAGAGACGGACGCGTAGAGATCGACGCGTACAGACAACGACGCACACAGACCGACACAAGCAGTCGGGCCCCGGGGATAGTCGAGTTTGGATCGCAAAACGAAATTTGTCACTGAAAATTTGTTACGGGAATTTCTTAATTAAGAGGGTTGCAACTAGAAAACTTGACTTTTGCTACTAAAATTGATTCCAGAATTTCGCATAAAACAAAACGCCAAACGAAGCCATCGTGTTTTTATTTATCCAAACAAATGTGCAAAACATATTCATATATGAATAAAAACAGTTGTTATTGTTGATGGTGTGTTGACTGATTTTTTTTAGAGTTGCCAGCAAACACTGAAGTTTATATCTACTAATTTCTCAACCCGTCACAAAGACACTCCGACTGAGTTTTGTCGATCCCAGTTCAATACAGAGGGTATTGAAAGAGCAGCTGACCGGAGGCTCATCTGGTAGTCACGGAAATAATTCATACCGTTACCACAGCATACTATCCCCGGGGCACCAATACGTTGTGATATTTGGTACGACAGTATAGGACTGTCATATTTGGGTTCCATGCCAGGATAATCTTACATTTGCTGCCGTGCGACCCAGGATCGCTAACATTTGGTGCCGTGACCAGGATCTGGTCATATTTGGGTACCGTGCCAGGATCTTACATTTGCTGCCGTGCGACTCAGGATCTGGTTACATATATATATATATATATATATATATATATATATATATAGTTTTGTTGAACTGTACAGACAATTCCTGTCGGACAAATTTTTCGTTGATCCGTTCCAATTTTTGGGCCATCTTTCTGGTGTCGGGGTGTAACTGGTAACAGTCCCCCAAAGGTTTCAAAACGAGCGCTTTCGGCAATACAATTTGCCATCCTCAGGTAGGAAACGATGGTATGATTTCGTGTCTCATTTTTAACGAGAACGAGTTGTAGCAAGGAATTAGAAGTGGGAGGTAATAACCATAGAGGGTTGTAGGAATGGTAGTGGTTCGCGGGAGGGTTGCAATACGGATTTTATGTGGGAGGGGGCACAGTGAAGGAGGATAGGCGGAAAATTATAAACATTTGAGATATTTTTATTTTGTTTAAGGTAGGTTTTTTTTGTTTGATATATAAAGCTTCGATTATTTGAAGTTTTTGTTTGTTTTTTTCTTTATGTAGTGTGCGTGTATTTTCGGTTAGAATTTTGCGGTAGGTAGAGGGGAGGGCATGAATGTGTTTTAAGGTGTTGATTAATGGAGCTGGAATCAGATAAGTGTAATGTTAATCTGCATGATAGTGTGGTCGTCGTGTGGCCAATATATGTATTAATAATTTTGGAGAGACAATCTCCTACGGCACATTTGAATTCATACACAACATTGGTCTGATACGAAACTTTGATGATGAAGTTTATGCTTCGAAATCGATAAGACAAAAATGACATCTTTTTGTTTTTATTTTTCATACGCATTGTATTGGCCTTCAAAATATTAATATATTATAACATACTTAACAATGCTTCAAGCAAATTACCAATTGCTTTATATATATATATATATATATATATATATATATATATATATATATATATATAGATGGATGGATGGATGGATGTATAGATAGATATGTAAATGTTTGTACGAGTGTATACATAAGATTTGACGACGAGATGATAGCTGCATATTTTCCGATTGTTTACATTTATATTGATCATACGTGTGCAACTGTCTGTATATTCATCTATGTGCATGCGTGTGTCTGTATGTGTATAAGTGTGTATGTGTGTGTGTGATGAATATGTTATTATTAGGCACATTCACAATCTAATTGATTTCCAATTCGCTTTATGCTTCCACACGCTTAAATGAACACGCACAGCACAGGGAAAAATCTTACCCGTTCAGTATCCAGTGACGTTACAATAGCGCAAACCAATTGGCTCTGGGGCTTACAAATGCACACAAGTGGGTAATGACTTTTAATATGCCAACGCTGTAGGACTTATGTATCCAGGTGATTTTATCGCGATCACTTTGTAGAGTCGGCAGCTCAACGCAAGACAATAGGAAACAGAAGCTTTACTTATATATCAATTTTCCCAGGTAGAAGAACGCATTGTTCAACTAAGTAGTTGTATACAAATTTGCTATCACCGGTCAGTGCTCGAGGTTGTTGGGATTGTTATTGATTTCTTATGAAATAAAGACAACGATTTAAAAACAAAGGAACCTATTCATGGACACTAGCAGGACCCGCGGAAAATATTTCACGGCAGGGTTCGGTTTAGTTTCTTTGCTTAATGGCATATCAACATCTGTGGTTTATTTAATGCCAAAGCTACTGAAGATCACAAATATGGAGCATCGAACGAGGATCGAACTCACTTTTCAGTAGTAATAGATCTTCCCAACCCGGTCCCTAGTTAGCTCAGTCGGTAGAGCGTTCCGTTAGAAACCACAAGGTTCCTAGTTCGATACCGGCCCTCGCCAATTCAGCGTATCAGTAGCACAGGGATCTGTGCGGTAAAGTGAGGAGTTGATGGTAGGTGTGGCGCTCCACCTCAGATGCAAAAACAATCTCCTTGGTTTAGCGCTAGCGAAAGGGGGTAGACTCCCTCGCTAATTGGCTGCTACCGACTCAAGGCCACCCTGACGACTTTACTTTAGATCTTCCCAACTAGATTGTTAACCATTGCACCTCGATAGGAAGCTCTCTTTGGTACACAAAGTAAAGTAAAAACATTTTTCAGAGGAGTGATTGGTTTGGTTTCTTTATTTAATGCAATATCAACCTTCGTGGGTTATTTAATTCCAAAGCAATAACTGGTAAAACAGTATGTATTTACCAACTAACTCCCACACGAGCAGGATGGCATGGCAATGTCATTTTTAAGCTAACTTTTGAATTTCAATTGTTTCCTTCTCCTAGACTGGTCGCCATACCAAGATTAAAGGGACCATTTTACCCTACTATTTCGGTTTAGCTCAGTCGGTAGAGCGTTCGGCTAAGAATCACAAGGTTCCTGGTTCGATACCGGCACTCGCCAACTCAGCGTATGAGTAGCACAGGGATCTGTGCGGTAAAGTGAGAAACTGATGGTAGGTGTGGCACTCCACCTCAGACGCTAAAAAAAATCTCCTAGCGAAAAGTGGATAGTTTCCCTCGATGTCTGGCTGATACCGACATTAGGCCGCTCCGACGACTTTATAGGAAGAATAATTGGATGCATACTTTCCCCATGGGTATTAGTGTTATGTGAAATGCAACCAGCCTCGTCTAGGATTTAACCTCGTGTCACCATGTCCATTTAATACGACGATAACCATTACACAACAGGTGCCTCCTGTCTCAAAAACTGTTGTGGTACTTAACCCATGGAAGGGATGAGGTGGTTCATGCCATTCCGAAGGTCATTAATCTGAAAGTGAACATAATAGCGAGTTCGAACTCGCTAATTACGATGTTACCGTCCAGCACGTTAGCCACAACACCAAGAGATCTCCCCATAACACGGTATGATAATTTACCTATAACAATTTGATATGTGTGTATTCAAGAGCTATAACAAATAGTTCAATATGTAAAAAAGGTAAATAATTTCAGGCGAAATCATTTCTTTTTCTCTCTTCTTTCTTTCTTCTTTTTTTCCCTTCCTTTTCCCTTGTTTCTTCGTATTTTCTTTTCCCATTGTATTGAAGCAGACAATAAGCACTATCGCTCTCTCTCTCTCACAGTTCTTTCTTTCTTTCTTTCTTTTTCTCTTTGGCATGTAGTGGCTAATGTACTGGATTATAACATCATAGTAAGTTAGTCCTAACTCCAGTCGCTTTATTACATTTACTTTCGGACTAATACTCTTAGGAAAGGAATGAACCCTCAATCCCCAAGCGATAAGTTAAATAGTACTAATACTGTTTTTATACAAGGATCGTTTTGGTGTTAAATAATGTTACTGGGGCTGGTTATTTAAATAACTTGAATTTTAACTTACAATGAAAAACAAAAGCTATATTTTGATAAGAGGTAACATAATGAGTGAACAGTAATATAAAACTACCTAGTATCGCTAGGAAAGATGGGTGCATTTACCTCTCCCTCCCATCAAGTAAAGATGGGAAGCCACGTACAAGCCGCTTATACGATGGCTAGTGCAAAATTGTGTGAATCGCTTTGGAATTCCCAATTTAGGGCGCTTCGGGCACTGAACAATAAACCCAGCCCTGTCACTTTAAATCGAAGTGGCTGGTGTTGCCTGGAGGCGCTCCCTGGATCAAGTGGTTTATTTACCCAAAGCCAGCAAGGAAAGATATGCCCCCGAGATTAATACCATCAAAGTTTACATTGACATTGAAAATAGAACAGTCCATTCTATTCAAGAGACTTTTCATGCCTTATCTTCAACAGTTGATATGCTATTAAAGATAGAAACCAAACTTTTATTATTGCTCTTTTCACACTATAATCCGTTGCCCGTTGTAACAATTTATGGGCGTCATAAATTGTTGGCAGACCCTGTTGCGAGAATAAGGGCCGTAATCTTTGAATTCAATGGAGCTAGCGGAAATTTATCAGTGACTGTTGGTGACCCCTGGAGGCGTGAATCTCGCGTCTCATGAGAAACACGTGATGAGTTTAGTTTTTAGATTCAGACCGGCCGTCAATGAGTTTAGACATGCTCTGAAATTGGTCTCACCACGCAGCGAATAAGAATCCTGGGCTAAATTTAAAAAAAGCTTGATCAGACAACAAAAATGTCTTGTTAATTCATTTAATTGCACGGAGAAAAATCAGCCAAAAAGAAGCCCTAAGTTTGACGTATTAGTCAGCAACTAGACAACAAGATGGCAGCCGGAGGAGATGGGAGAAAAATCAGCAAGAACCAGAGTAACTACAGAAATGATTTGATAAAGTAAGACCATCTCCTCTCCAAGTAAGTCTCTAATCTGTCTCTTTCTTATCTCTCTGAACTCTCTCTATCATCCGAGAACTCTCTCTGAAGTCTCACTCTCACCAAGTATATACCCGATGAAAATGTGGGTATACAATATTACCACAAGTTTATATTTTTTATCTAATTTTTATACAAACATGGATTGATGTCATATGCGAAAAAATATATAAGATATGCTTAAAGATTTTCTATTGTATCCTTTCTTTTATCTTTCTTTTGCTCAAATTTCCACATAGAATATTTTAATGTATCACAATGTTTACGCCTTCTCATTCCTATCAATCTTTTTAAATGTTTTACTTTATTGTCTCTTATTATCCAACCCACGCACTTGTGTCTCTGTCTTTTTCTCATCTCAGTCCCTCCCTTATATCGTTCATCACTTTTCAAAATTCCTTATTCGAACACGTTTCTTTTCTTCTTTTTTATAAAGAAGTACAAAAATTGATTTACCTTTTCTAGAAAATCATAGATAGCATTCTTTAAACTAATATAAAAAAGATGGTACCCTCTGAGTACAAGTATTTAAGTTTTAGTATAACTGAATATTATACTGAACTCGAAAGACTAATGAAATTAAATGCGAACACAAAAACATTACACTTATTTTTAATTTATTCTAATTGGTTTCAATATGAAAATTATATTTCTCTGAATGTTTGAGATGAGGCTTGAAGATTAGTATTATCTGCCTTATTCGGACTATTGTACCCATCTTCATTGTTATTTGTACCACGTGATGGCTCCCGAATACGACGAGAAAGTTCCCGAGTTCGAAAAGAAGGTTCCCGAGTCCGAGAAGGTTCCCGAGTCCGACAAGAAATACATGAAGAAGGCCGGAGGGTATATCGGCCGAAACGTTGTACAAATAACAATGAAGATGGGGTCAACAGTCCGAATAACGCAGATAATACTAATGAAAATTATACATAGGATTGCTTTTAATAGGTTTGAGAATAAAACAATAGAAACAGAGATCAATGACACCAAGTACTTATATATACAACATGGTTTTGTTAAAATCAGTATGCAAATTGTTCACACCATATACTATTTAACAATTTATTTCTTAATGATATATAACACACATCGTAGGATTTCAAACACATTAATTACATGGGCTGTTCTGAGGCAAAGTTATCTCAGCTAGACCTTAATAAAAAAAATATTGTTGATAAATAAGATACTAATTAAGATTAAATAATGATTATTTAATAACCATTGAGAATATAATGTAAATAACTAAGGGAATTGTTACATTGGTGGTGACGTATTTTCGAATACAGACAGACGGAAACGCAATCTTCATTATAATAAGAGATGCTAAGAATCACTACAGTGTCAAATATCGGGAGCGGAAGGGGCCTTGATATTAAAGATATTTTAAATTTGTTTTTATTATTCCTTTTGTTTCTTTTTTTTTTTTCAGTAAAAGCGGCCATTTTCGTTTTGTAATAAATTTTGAGTTTTGCTTTAGTTTCTTTGTTTAATGGCATTATCAAACCTTGCGGGTTATTTAATGCTAAATCCACTTTGTAGGAAAAAACAGTGGTAATATTTAAACCCATAGCTGGGGATATGAAAGGGTCCATACCTTTCCAAATGGTATTAGTTCAAAAGTGAATGTAATAGCTCGACTGAACTTGCTTACTATGATGTTATAGTCCCGTCCGTTATTCACAACATCACGGCGGAGGGGGGAATACTTGGATTCATATATTTCCCAAAGATATTAGCTCTATGTAAAATGCAAACAGCCTTGTTCAGGATTTGAACTCGGGTATCCGAACCCACTTCGACGGGAACCGTAACGCAAAAAATGCGACCGAAAAGCGAAATATACAAATTACTTAACCCTATAACGAAAAAAAAAAGAAGATACCTGCGTCAATTCATATTGTACACTATTTAGAAATTCTTTTTTTTTTAGGCGGGAAGGGGTGATATATTTTCATGAGAAATCGTACAAAAAAGAAAGAAAAAAGATCGGACAAACAAACAGAGAAGAGTTTATATATAGATAGCGCCATCACAAAATAAATAAAGGCAGGCCAGATTCTAAAAGCAAATAAAAAATCTTACCGGAAGTAAGCCGGATAAAAAGCCGGTTGAAAATCTCTGCGTAATAAACAGTCACAAAAACGTCTCTAAAATGTATGACACTAACAAGGCCGGTGGTAAATTGCGGGAAACGTGTCGGGCGATGCAAAACTTAGTAAATAACAAGGACGAATGTAATGGCAGACAAGATTCTTTAAATAAAACTATGATATCCTAAATAACAATTTTTGTCACGGTTAAAATATATATTTCAGAGCAGATGTGAAGACAAAGTCTCGGAAAGTTTGTGACCGGCAAATTTATAATGTTATTATTCAATTATCTCTCTTATCCAGACGAGAAAAAGAAATGACAAAACAAAAGTCTTTAGCTTCTAAGAAAAAATAAATATAAACACCAGTTGATCTCAGAAAACACCAAGACGAGTAAATACTAATTTCTTTTAAAAGTAAAGTCGTTAGTTCACCATTGGTCATGTCACATCTAAGGGCGAGACAGGAGAGGTTTTAGTTTTTGGACGAAAAATGCGATCGAAAAGCGAAATATACAAATTACCTAACCCTATAACGAAAAAAAAAAGAAGACACCTGCGTCAATTCATATTGTACACTATTTAGAATTTTTTTTTTTTAGGCGGAAGGGTGATATATTTTCACGAGAAATCGTACAAAAAAAGAAATAAAAAAAGATCGGACAAACAAACAGAGAATATTTATATATAGATAGCGCAATCACAAAATAAATAAAGGCAGGCCAGATTCTAAAAGCAAATAAAAAAATCTTACGGGAAGTAAGACTGATAAAAAGCCGGTTGAAAATCTCTGCATAATAAACAGTCACAAAAACGTCTCCAAAATGTATGATGAGCGATAGAATCACGTGTCTTTTCAACATTTCAATGACCTTGTATCATCTAAGGATGAGACAGGCTAAGGTTTCATCTTTGTTCTTGTCTTGATCAAGAGCAAGAGAGTCACGCGTATTTTCAATGGACTTCTCTCGTTTAAATGCGAGGTAGGCTATGGTTTCTTCTGTGATTTGAAAAAAAAATCCAAAAAACCCACTACAACGTATTTTATCAATCCATGTCTTTTCAATATGCCTGTCAAAAATTTCTGACCATTTATCTTCTAAGGGCGAGAGAGGTTAGTGTTTCATATTTCGGACCTTCTTATCACAGAACGAGACAATCACGTGTCTTTTCAACGACGCTGTCTCGTTTGAAGACGAGAGAGGCTAGAGTTTCGTAAAGATCTACCGCGTGTTTTATCAATGGCCATGGGTTTTCTATATTTCTACAACCTTGTATCGTCTAAGGGCGAGAGAGGTTAGTGTTTCAGATTTGGGCTTGCCTTGTCCAAGAGCGAGACTAACACGTGTTTTTATCAATGAACATGTCTCGTCTAAGCGCGAGACTGGCTAGTATTTCATCTTTAGTATTGTCTTATCCAAGACCGATACAACCAGGTGCCGAGACAAGCAAGCCTTACCTTTTCAAAGGACCCGACAGACGAGTCAGTTTGTCCCTAGTTACTGTCGGTCCGCCTTTTCACTAAAATGTTGTTTTGATTGATTGATTTTAATGGTAAAATACATAATACATAGAATACATAGAATCACTACTATCCCTCATGCTAGGTCTTGGGTAACGACCCAGTGAAGGATTGTAAGAAACTTAAGTAAAGCAATAAAAACAACACCACCAACAACAGAGGATTACGAAAAGAAAGAAAGAAAGAAGAAGAAGAAGAAGAAGAAGAAGAAGAAGAAGAAGAAGAAGAAGAAGAAGAAGACTATGGTTTCTTCTGTGGTTTGAAAAAAAACAAAAAAAAAACACTACAACGTATTTTATCAATCCATGTCTTTTCAATTTGCCTTTCAAAATTTCTGACCTTGTATCGTCTAAGAAAGAAAGAAAGAAAGAAAGAAAGAAGAAGAAGAAGAAGAAGAAGAAGAAGAAGAAGAAGAAGAAGAAGAGGGAGAATTATTTTACGCATTGAGGTTAGGGACTTGCCTCCCTTGCACATTAATATTTACAATTTTGTGTCGTTATTTCTAATTACTTTTTTTGCACACAGTTATATGATATCACTTTTATCTAATACTAATAATTTGAAGACAGGTGAATGGTTTTAAGTATCTCTATCGAATACTAATAAACATATGTTTTCACGTAATTATTTGTTTTTGATAATATCATTTATTTGTACACAATTATATGGTATCAAGTAACTAATAACAATCCGTAGTAAATAATTATAGCTTCAAGTAATTATTCTTAATACAAATAATTTACAGTTATACGGCATCAAGTATTCATATCGAATACGAATATTCTTTTAAAACGATTGATGGTTTGGTTTGTGGGATTTTACGGCATGCCAACCCTTATTGTGTTATTTTATTCTGAAGATGTTTTGTTCTATTCATGATTGATGTGTATTCATTGATGTGTATTCCATTTTTTAAAACTCATTTTTAAACACATCTTTGTCCAATTGGACACATGGCCTAGTGGATAAGTTAGTTAGGTTAAGAGAGTTCTAAGTGACAGTTATCTCTGGATCCTGAGTTCAATCCTGAGTAGAGGCAGTTAGAAAAATAATTAACACGACTCCTACCCCAGCTATGGTTAGGGGAATGAGAACAGGATATCCCCATGGACTAAATAAAGGGTGAGGTTCAAAGTTCCGTGATGGCTCCCGATTACGACAAGAAAGCCCCCGAGGTCAAAAAGAAGGTTCCCGAGTCCGAGAAGGTTCCCGAGTCCGACAAGAAATACCTGAAGAAGGCCGGAGGACATATCGGCCGAAACGTTGTACAAATAACAATGAAGATGGGGATAATAGTCCAAATAACGCAGATAATACTAATCTTCAAGCCTCATCTCAAACATTCAGAGAAATATCTTTTAAAACTCATTTTTTCCATTTAATCAATAGATGGGATCCTCACAGCTACGACCGGATCCGGATCAGAGAGTAATGCCGATGAATGGGTACTCCACACTCCCCAGAGCTCTAAAATTGGAACTTTACCATTAGATACAGTTTAACGTCATGCCCAGGACACTGTCTTCTAGTGCATATGATAAAAAGGGAATGGGATGGCCATAAGATCAATAAGGTTGGGACAATCGGTAATTTATGAGGAAGACCGTCCCGGTCTCCTGCTTCAAAACTTGCTACCGGTGACTGCTGAAAAACCAACCCCAGCTACGATTGAAGTCCGTAGCCGAAGCAGTGTCGATAAAAACGTTGTTTTATTTCATTTTATTATTTTATTAAGGCATATTGGAAAATAGTTTGTATCTTTCTCTGAAAAGCAGATAAATAGATAGGAACAGAGATAGATGGATAGATAGATATAAACAAAGTAACATAGATAAGAACAAATTGATATAGATAGATAGATAGATAGTTTTGAATATACTGATATAGATAAATAGATAGGTAGATAGATAAAAACAAAGTAATATAGAAATATGAACAAATTGAGATAGATAGATAGATAAATATGACTAGTTTTTAATATACTGAGATAGATAGATAGATAGATAGATAGATAAACTAACAAAATAATATAGATAGGTGGAGATAGATAGATAGATAGATAGATAGATATGAAGATGACTAGATAGATAGATTTTAATTAAAATATAAAAGAATATCTAAATACTCAGATTTTCTTTTATTCATGCTTGTTTAATGTCTTGTTTTTAGTTTAAATAAACAAGAATATCTAAATATTTTGATTTTTTTTTACTTGTAATTGATTGTTGTAAATATATATATTAGAATAAAATGAAAATACCGAAAAAAAATAAACGTTTTGGTTTTTTTTATATGTAATTGAATGTAAAAAAAAAAAACACAAGAAAAATGCCCCAAGCTGGTTGTTTTCTTTCAAAAGTAGCTTCGGCTACGGACTTCAATCGTAGCTGGGTTGGTTTTTCAGCAGTCACCGGTAGCAAGTTTTGAAGCACGAGACCGGGACGGTTTTCCCCATAAATTACCGGACAATCATATAATGCCTGACATGACCAGCTCTCCAACCCAAGTAGGAGCCAAAATGAAGTGTTGCATGTCATCAGCCAGGGTCCCATCCTTAAACATCACGGGTCACCACCCACGGCCAACAGATGGCTATATTGGTGGAGATTTAACCCCTCTGCAAAGGCGCAGTCTGTGTATTCTTCTGTCTCTGCCGATAGAACAGAATTATCGATGGAACCCTAACCGATACTACCAATCCGGATCAAAGTAGAACTGGGAATACTGGCAATGAAGGGGCATTCCAAACATCCTTCTTTTCTTTCCTTTCTTCCCTATGTTCATTCCATTCGATTGAAACAGGTGATATAATATGTGACTGATAAATTAGTTTTATGCTCTCTTCTCTCTCTCTCTCTCTCTCTCTCTCTCTCTCTCTCTATCTATCTATCTATCTATTCTATCTCTATCTATTCTCTCTCTCTCTCTCTCTCTCTTTCTCTCTCTCCCGCTACTATCTATCTATCTATCTATCTATCTATTCTCTTCTCTCTCTCTCTCTCTCTCTCTCTCTCTCTCTCTCTCTCTCTCTCTCTCTATCTATCTATCTATCTATCTATCTTTCCTGTCACAATTTTCTTTTTAATTTCCTTTCTTTCCTCACAATCTAAACGTAATAGTTCATTATTTCACCAAGGTGACGACAGAGCCTGACGCATGGAGGTACTTTCCTTTCTTCCCTCTTTCCATTCCATTCGATTGAAATTGACGATACGATATGTGACTGATGGATTAGCCTTATGCTCTCTCTCTCTCTCTCTCTCTCTCTCTCTCTCTCTCTCTCTCTCTCTCTCTCACACACACACACACACACACACACACACACACACAGACCACACACACTCTCTGTCCATCTTACCGTAATAGTCCATTATTCATCTGAGGTAACGACGCGGCATGGCCCACGGAGGTACAAGCGTATCAGTATATAGATGTTAGGTTCACAGTTATAATAAGAACAAAACAACTCCGACTCGAGTGTTAAAATACAGAACACAATGGACTTTAATATACAAGGACGTGGAGAGACATTTATAACATATACAAGAAATACGTATAAGGCACAAGGTACAATAAGAACATATACAATAGTTACCTACATGTACATATAAAATATATAGATAGAGTTATGGATAGTCCATAAGGTTAAAGTCACTTACTGACTTAGTCCGTACGTAGGGGAGGTGAGAGGCCCCCTCGAGGGTAGGGTGTAGACACTATTGTCTAACCCATGTTGTCCAGTCCAAGAAGAAGGAGAAAAGAGAGGTCTTGAATCTGGTGCTTCCTGCTTAAATACAAAAAGACGCCTGGTGGAGAGTGTTGAGAAATTTTGGTATATAATGTGTGTGCTAGATGCCCGCTCTTATTTATAGAGTCGGTGATAACCATATGATCATACTCTCGGCCAATCGCTGGCAGTACTCTGCTGCTGATACAATACTTATACCGGCAGTACTGGCGATACCTACTCATAACTACTGCGACCTTTGTGGACGACGGACATAAGATTAAATCACTGGACCTTTAACAATACGCTGGATAGGACTTATTCGCAGGATAGGACTTATTCACTTACCAAAGGATTCCATAACTCAGGACTTACTTACTTTAAGCCCTTTTCAACTGGCCAAGGATGGCATTTAAAAACTTAACAGAGAGAATAAGAAACGAGAGGGAATATAACTCTTCCAAATCCAAGGGAAGACAATCCAACATAGATAATAATAGGGTCTAATTCTTATGGCAGTATCTGGTATGTTGTTGAAGAATACAAGCAAAGGGAGTAGTTAATAGAGCGATATCTGATATGATATCCCCAAGGCGACCAATTGTTCTACCAACATCTGGTATCTTAATCATGAATACAATCAAATCATCCAATTTTCCGAACGACTGGAGGTATGTTAATTAGAAATATAATCAAATCGTGTAATTGTCCGAAGAATAACTTTATATTAACAAGAATAAATTTAAAGGATTCAATTACTTCAGCCATATCGGGCATGGTAATGAAGAATACTTTCAAGTGGATAAATCTATATCTGATATCTTGATAAAGTATACGTTCAATAATAATCGGAACAATTATAGCGCGATTATTAGGGTCTGTCGGGAATTTGGGGATTGAAAATAAAACGATATTCAGCTTTCTGGAGAAAGAGAAGAAAAATGAATAAGAACAAGGGTTAAAGTTTGGAAGGGTAAACACTCAACAGAGTGCCAGTAATTGACCGTGAAATGACCCCGGAAATAGATTTTGAAATAAAATCTATGGAAGTTTCGGGTTTTGACCGGAAACGGATGTGACGCCGGGACGAGAAACAGAGGAGGAGAAAAATCTTCCCCTTTTCGGCCGGGCTCTGATGGGATTGAGACGTAGCTTCCGGTTCTCCGTATGGGTTTAGGGATAATAGTACAGAACATGATACTATGTTAGAAGATAGAATAATGTGACCATACTCTCTCTCTCTCTCTCTCTCTCTCTCTCTCTCTCTCTCTCTCTCTCTCTCTCTCTCTCTCTCTCAAAAAGAACCCACGAGCTTGAAAGGAATAAACAGCACCCTGTGACTATACAACCTGCGTGCGATGTTTTTGAACTAAACGACTACTACTACAACTCGAACTGGGTCCTATGCGACATATATCGTTCTGGTACAACAATAGCTGGTATATTAATATTAAGCTATATCATACTGAATCAATACATTTTCGGCCTGAAGCTTATAACATTACACCTCGATAAGTGGTTACATATTGTAGCAAATGTATGAAATCTAAAAAAAAGTATTATGGTACTAATTTACCGTTACTCGAGTTTTATGCGTATTAGATTTTACTCAGACGGTTGAATATCGAAAAGCGGCTGGTCCAGCGTTTTCTAACGTAATACGTGATTGGATCTTATTACGCAAGACTTATGTTTAAAGGCATAACATAATATGCTTAGATCTTAATGCACGCAGTGTCAAGATATCTAAAAAAAATTTAAAAATTTTAAGAATTAAAAAAAAAATTAATTAAAAAATTAAATGGTTAGAGGGTATAAAATATGGGATTAATTAGGGTCCTGTGGTATGTGACTCAGGATAAACTTGTTTAAATGTCTACTTTTAGAAACTAGTTCACTTCTTTTGTTCAGCAAATTTTTATCCGTATTTTTTAGAATACACAATTTTTCTTTAATATATAGACTACAGTTATATTAGCCGCCTTTGCATGCTTGTGCTTTTTTTGACAATTTTCCATTTTATTAAAGGGGTTTTAACCATTAAGTCTTTTTATGTGCCATGTGTCTGGATAAGGTGGTACTGTTAGAATATATTATGTTATTAAAACTGAGCTTGTGATTGAACTATATATTTTTTAAAATGTTGTGACCACCAATGTATGCTTTATCATCGTTGGTATTTTCGTTTTCCTTGATTGTGGTCATATATACGATGTTATTAATTAAACAATTCCCATTTAAATGTAATTTAGCTCTATTAGATTGATTGATTTATTAATTTTAACGTCATATCAACCTGTCTAGGGTTATTTTATGCTTTTTATTTTACGTTCAGATTTACATTTGTTCTGCAGTTATTTCCTTTTATGTTTTTTTTAACGCAGTCTTATCGAATACGAATAATTTTTAGATTGATCTATTTGACCCATAGATGGGACCCAAAAAGAGGGAATCAGGGCTTAACTTCAAGGTAACACGAAATCGCCCTAATCCAAAATCATTTGCGTTGCTATAACATTGAAATATATTGCCTAACTTTTACCACTATGTGTTACAATTCATGGTATCATGGATTGTTGACAAACCCTGTAGCTGGATAAGGGGTCATTGGCTTTCAGATCAGCCAGTGGAAAAATACCAGAACTGTTGGTGACCCTGAACCCACTGGCGCGAACCTCGCGCGTCACGTGATTAGTTAGTTAGAGAATCAGTTTCAACCTGACGTTAGAGCAGAGAACATCTGCCTCTCTGTGCTGAGTTTGAATCTCACCCGCGCGGCGAATAAGACCTGAGTTTAGATTAATAAAATCTTGATCCAGAAATAAAAGTCTTGTAGTTCATTTCATAAATTACAAAGAGAGTTAGCCCAGAAGAAGCCCTTAGTTATAGACAGCAACTAGAAGACGACAATATGACAGCCAGATAAGAAGCTAGTAGAAACAGTAAGTCTCAAGTCTCTGTCTCTGTCTTTATCTCTGTCACCCTAGTTTCCATTCTCGATTATATACACGAAGCTGGGTATATACGGGTATACAACATATGTTTCTGAACTATGAATGGGTATAATTTAAAAGTCAACATTTGAAAAAATCTGAATCAGTATTTATTGGCTTTTGGATTCAGTTCTGGGCCGGAATCTTGTCCCCACCCAGTTACGTTTTTAAGGGCCCTTCTTTGGCCTTAAAGTAGAAGAGCTTATCCAGTGGAATTGGATCCTTGATAAAGAGTCCCTCGATAGTGAATCCTTTGGTTACTAAAGTGTTCTCTGTTACTGGTATAGAGTCCTTCGATAATGAATCCTTTTGTTACTCTGGTAATCGTATAAGTCCTTCCTGACTATTGGTAAAGATCCGGCATCCTATGTCCGTCTTCAAAGAGTGCAATTGTAATTATGACTATGGGGGGAGGGGGCGTTAAGTATTGATGTCGCTGTTCAATAGGTTAGCTATTACGCCTCAGGAACTCGCTCGGACAATGTTGGTAACATGTAACAGATAGTATGTTAGATGAAAGTAATTTCTTCCTTAATCTTCCGACTGGTATCATCTTGCAACACCCTCTGGTTAAAAATGAGACCGTCCAAATCATCAAGATCAAATGCAAAATGTAAATCTTGATTACCTGGTGTCGTAATCTCCCCTAAGTAATGGAGCATTCCGTTTTTATTATAAAGAAAAAAGGAAGGAAACGGGAGATAGAACACAGAAAATATATAATAAGAAAGAAAGAAAGAAGGAAAGTCAGTAAAGAAAGTTATAAAAAGGGGTGAGCGCCCGGTATTGATAACGCTAATCTGCTTCAATCGAACATAATGAAAAGATAAAAAGAAGGAAAGAAAGAAAAAAGTGAGGGATATTTAAATCAAGATTATTATACTCTTTACACATCAAACTATTCGGCAATAGCTCTTAAGTAAACAGATCAAACGTTGTAATAATTAAATTATCATACTGTGGTATATCCACAGGCCCTGCTAGTTATTCATAATTTCGTGTTCAGTTCTTGAACTTGATTCACCGTGACATTTTCTTCAACTATAACCATTACACACACATGCACCACACGAATTACAAAGTCGTTTGATGATGTCAATCGACAATTTTTAGAAAAGGAATTGTTCCTTTTGAAATTCTGATATCTCGGCTATTGGCATCAATTAATTCGACAATTAAATAAAACGCAACTTTTTCACAATTCTATCGGCAATGAGAAACAAGGGATAAAAGAAGTAAAATGGCTGTTAAATCTGAAAATTTTCCCAATTTGTAATCTGATTTTGTTTTGTGAACCGGTTCGAAATAATGGCTTCGCTCTAAAACGAAATAGAAAAAAGAAAGAAAGAAAGAAAGAAAAGAAAAAGAAATAGAAAAAATGGAAAATGAATGACAATTCGTTAAAGAAAAATATCACCCGATGATATAAACGTGGGAAGACAAAAAGATAATTCCTTTTGTTCTTAAATAAATGAATCGTAGGGATTATCTTCCCTTACTTGCTACGTTTTGCCGTTAGGTGGTGTTGCCACTCGAAACAGATGGATGAAGAAAGAAAATTTGCCACAATTTAATCAAAAAATAAATCTTCTGCACGCATTTCAATGTATGCCAGATTTTCCAGTGCATATTTGATGCAGTTTGCATGATACCCCGGACAAGTAGTTTTCTCCACAAGTATTTTTTGGACACCCGAGACTTTTCTCGTTATTGCTACAAACATGGACTTTACTGTGGATTTTTCGTCAATTGCCAAAAATCTGGGGGAAGTATTTGTAGTGAATTATCTTCCCTTACTTGCTACGATTTGCAGCTAGGTGGTGTTGAACCAGAATATATAAAGACAGAATCGCAAAAGTCTCTTTCTCTTTCTTAAATGAAAAGAACTTTCTCTCAGGGACCCCACTCTCAAAAAGTGTTTTAATACTTTTGAGAAGGGTCCCTTGGAAAGGATTTTTCATTTATGCCCCTCATTTCATTCATTTTTATTTCATTCATTCATTCATTTTACCATTAATCTTTAACTTAGAAGAGGAATGTTAACTACTCTAAACAAATCATAAAATCTAAGAAGTTCGTTTGGTGTTGGGGTTATGGGATCGGCCTGTCAGCTTGGCAGTCCGGTTTCAAATCACGCACAGGGCGGTCTTCCGATCTATAGCTCTGCTGATGAGGCCTAATAGGCCGAAATGTACATACAGAGATTGATTTTTCTCGATTTGTTCAGCCATACATTTAATAGGTATTCCCGCCTAATTCATTATTAATTAATTAATTTTCAAAATTAGGTACGACTCCAATTAAGCACTTATTCTCCAAAAATTATCGGCAAAAAGCCATTCTAACAACCTTGTTTACAACATATATATATATATATATATATATATATATACAGGTTGAGCCAAAATAAAAACACGCCTGACTTTTAAAACACCTTATATATATATATATATATATATATATATATATAATATATCTTAAATTCATTCCTGATAAATTAGGTTCTGAACTATTCATTTATAATATACTCTTTTATATGGAAAGATATGTACAATACACTCATATTTATATGTGTATATGCAAATCTCAATTTCGGTGTGTTGAAAAGAGAAATAAAGGAAAGAAAGTATAGAATGGAAAAATAGGATATTTTAATTAATTTTACTTACACGTTTTTCGGTCAGAAGTTTACAAACACGTGTTTTTAAAATATGAAAAGAAACACGTGTAAGTAAAATGAATTAAAATATTCTATTTTATCCATTCTATACTACTTTATTTCTCTTTTCAACATACCGTCGGATTCACTTCCATTTTCATTTTACATATATATATATATATATATATATATATATATATATATATGGAGAAAAGTAGACAAACACGGGATGTTGTGGAAACTTGATGTTTATTGTCGACGGTGCAACGTTTCGGTCTCTTATTAGACCATCTTCAGGACTTGAATATAGTTCTTACTCCAATGATGGAAATTCTCAAAATGCTGAAAGCGGAAGGTCGTCAGTAGGGGGAAGTGTAGTTGGGGGTGGTTAGTGGATTCTTCTTCTCTCTGGAATGGGGAGTGCCGAAATGGTCAATGGTGGTACCACAGGTGTTAGATTGTGGGGGTTGGTTAGCTAAATATGTGTGTGTGTGTGTGTGTGTGTCTGTTTAATTGTTTTTTGTTTATGTGTGATTGGGAACTGGATTTGTCGTTAAGTTATATGTGTGTTGTTGGTATGTTGGTGTGATTTTTTTTTTTTGATTTATTATTTATTTATTTTATTTTATTTTATTTTATTTATTTATTTATTTTTTTTTGTGAGGGTTTGTAAGGGTAAGATTTGTTAAAATTGTAATTGAGCATATGTATAATGTTATATACTATTATTGTTATTATTATTATTATCATATATATTATAATGTCATTCATTATTTATGAATATTTAACATTATGTCTATCTGTCTGTCGGTCTATCTAACTATCTATCTATTTAGCTTGAGTGTGTTCATGTCTATCAACCTATCTGTTTTTTTTTGTTTTTTTTCCCCCCTACTGACGACCTTCCGCTTTCAGCATTTTGAGAATTTCCATCATTGGAGTAAGAACTATATTCAAGTCCTGAAGATGGTCTAATAAGAGACCGAAACGTTGCACCGTCGACAATAAGCATCAAGTTTCCACAACATCCCGTGTTTGTCTACTTTTCTCCACATACTGTCGGATTAACCTCCTCACATTTCTACCATATATATATATTATACACACGCACACACACACACACACAACACATATATATATATATATTATATATATATATATATATATATATTATATATATATATATCCAGGTGTTTCACGTATGCACAGGGCTGAAAGTGACAGTCATTAAATTGTCAGAATTGTAGTTAAATGAAAAACCCAAAACATTTCCATTTCCTTTCTGTAGCAAGTGTTCGTGTTAGGAATCCAAAACATCTCCTCAAGTCAGTTGTCAATATCACTGATTCATTATAGAATGTCGGCTCCATCCTGGGGGACAGTATATGCCATTCCTGATCGACATCTTTTTGATTGTCATACACGTCCCAACCACTTGGCTACTTATTGATATTTTCATTTATTCCCTATCATACTAGGGTAAGTAAAAATATTTGTAATATTTTGGTAACGTGGGTCAAAATTCGGCACCGACTGCACCTCTAAGACCCATCACAATGGTGTCACCTCTTGGCCGTGGGTGGCGACCCGTGATGATTAATTGTGGAACCCTAGTGCCTGAGTAGTCTTTAACATGCAAGAATCCACAAAACTTCTCCGGCATAAAGTAAACCAACAAGGGTTGATATGTCGTAAAATCCAAACAATCGGATTCTTTATCTATCTATGCGTATACAATATATATATATTTACCAACCCGTCCGCACGAGCAGGATGTGACACAAGGTCAATTTCTTAAGCGGAGTTCAACAGGTTTGAATTCAGAGTTTTCCTTCTCCTAGACGGGTTGCTTAATTAAGAGCCCAGTCTGCCCTACTATTTATCCATAGCTGGAGGGAGAGTAGGATTCATATATTTCCCAAGGATATTAGCGCTAAGTGAAATGCAATTACCACATGCGTATACAGTATCTGTGTACACTTAAATAGAGTCGTAGGAAATGGACTTGTTGTCCCGAGTTCAAATCCTAGACAAGGCTGTTTGCATTTCACATAGCGCTAATAACCTTGGGAAAGGTATGAATCCATATATTCTCCCTCCAGCTATGGGTAAAATACCGGGCTCTTTAACCTTGGATAGGTAACCGTCTCGGAGAAGCAAACTCTGAATTTGAAAAAAAAGTGCGGAAGGTCCACCACAAGCCTTCACCACTATAAACAAAAACCGTGTAGGTTGTTCATTGGATGAACCCTCATGCGTCTGAATCAACGAGAGATTCGACCGCAACACTTAACTGCATCCGGTGATGAATTTCTACTTCCGAAGATTTACTGAGTGTCGAGTAACCCTTTGGATTATGAAGGTGACGAGCCACACTGAACAGTAAGATGATGATTTCACCATATACTCTCCCAATTCTCTCGGCTGGGGCTTTAAAATCCACCGAGCGCACCTCTGCAGAGAATAAAACAAAATGTCTTAAAGATAGAATATGCCACCTAGGGTTTGCATGCCGTAGAAACCCAACCAACCAACCAAACCAAACAACCATTTCAACCAGTTCTCTGGCTGCTACGCGCCTTATTTACCTCAATAGCTTGGAACACAGCCTCGGAATCAATTGTTGTTGGCCTATATGAACTTGCCTGATCGGTAAGGTTTTTACAGCCTGAACGAAATTTTCTTGAACCATCTAATTACTGTATTGTAAGTACCAGCAATTTTACTTGTGAAATTTACCCCCCACCCCACCCCCATATTCAACACAATAGAACTTGCATATAGGTTAATATTATCTTGAAATTTTTTGTCCATTCGAAAGAAGAGACATAAAAAAAACCTGATGATTAAAAAAAAAATTGTCTGGTTACGGAAATAATGAAAATTATGAACGAAAAACAATGTTTACATTTTTGCACCGTTAAATCAATTGAAATTTAACGTAGGCAAAAACAAGTTATGACAAGAGGCTTTTTAAAAAATTCTATGAAAAATCAATTAATGGTTCAATTTTCACGAAAATTTCCAGAATTACTTAGCTTTTGATGAAAATATGTCTGAAATATTTTTTTTTATAAAATATATTAGGGGAAATATTTTTTACGATGTCTACCCCGCCTATTTTATTTTAAATTAAAAAAATGAACCAACAAAAAACGATTTTTACTTTTTTCTATAAAGATAAGAGTCTGTATAATTATATCAAAAGCTTTTTGTAATTTTAAAAGCGAGAGTTTTTTTTAGTAAAAGAACCTTGAATACAGAATTCTGGGAAAAAATATCAATAAAAAAACTGACCGTGTAGTAAAAAACCGGACTGTTTTATTTATTTTTCAAGATAACGGTGAGAAATGTTTCCCTAATCGGATTATTTGATCTTTGAATTAACTGTTTTTCTTTGTAACAACTTTTTATGTTCGTTATTTCGTTTTTGCGAGAAGGGGACTGACTTGGTTTTAGTTAAATTTTGGCCGTTAGCAGGAGAGACTAGATGCGAGGGTCGTCTATTCTCAAGATGCCATCTTTTCACCACACGGTTAAAACCCTTTTTGGGCTTCGGATTTTTAATAAAGACGTCTTGAAAACTAAATAAAGTCTAGCATCATTATTAAAAACAAAGAAATTAGTACAGACAACCACAGCCTAGCAGAACAGAAGCCGTATCAACCAGAGGAAGAAATCAACCCAGAAGAAGATGGTCAGCGACGAGAACTCACTCTCCTCATTTCACCATTTATATAACCGATAAAAAAGGGCTATATAACACAAATTAATGGAAGCGCGTGGCGTAATGGTTAAAGTCATGGGAAATGGACTTGTCGCCACGAGTTCAAATCCTGGACGTGGTAATTGCATTTCACTTAGCGCTAATACCCTAGGGAAATGTATAAATCCTACTCTCTCTCTAGCTATGGGTAAATAGTAGGGTAGACTGGGCTCTTTAACCTTGGTTAGGCAACCGGTCTAGAAGAAGGAAAATTCTGAATTCAAACCTGTTGAACTTCGCTTAAGAAATTGACCTTGTGTCGCATCCTGCTTGTGCAGAGGGGTTGGTAAATAAATATATAAACAAATTAATTAAAATATTTAAGGTTTTCTTTTTCTCTGAGTGACTATAGTTTTAGATTTGTGTCAAACTAAGCTACGTTTAGCACAAATTGGGACATTTGTGTGGTGCAGTGGTTTGCGAGCTAGGCTAGCAGATCATTGTAAAATAAGTTCAGTTCTCACTGGATACCCTATATTTTTTAGGCCTTGTACCAAACTATTCTACACCGTGAATAAAGTGATGGCATTTGTGTAGTGCATCGGGTTTGCGAGCTAGGCTAGCAGATCATTGTTAATAAGTTCAATTCTCACTGGATACCCCATATTTTAGGCCTTGTACCAAACTATTCTACACCGTGAACAAAGTGATAGCATTTTTGCGGTGATGTTGATTGGCGAGTTGGTTGGGTTTTACGGTATGTCAATCCACTGGGTTATTTTATGCCAAACACGTTTTGTTTTATTCATTCTTCATGGGTACTCAATTTTTAAACTCTCTTCTTTAAACACATTTTTGAAAATCATTTTTTCTATTCAACCCATAGATATGACTAACAGGGTCAGAGTGGACCTGGGAGTAATGATGATGAAGGAGTACTCAATACTCCATACTTCACCACCAGATGTAGTCTAACGTCATACACAGAACAGTAAGACACTCAGCCATCGCCTTCTAGGACATATATGATAAAAAGGGTTGGGGCTTGCCATAAGGGCAATAGAGCGGGACAATCATTTAGGGCTTGACATGATCAGCCAATTTGTCGTAGGGAGCCTCTCTGTTCACCCATCTATCCTAAGTAAGGGCTTAAGTGGAGTCTTGCATGTCATGGACTGCTCAGTCACCAAGGTTCCACCCTTAAGCATCACGGGCCGCACACCACGACCAACAGCTTACACCTCAGTTGAGATACAGTCAGAGCATTCCGAACCCCAAACAGACCATTGTTAATGAGTTCGATTTTCACTGGGTGCCCCATATTTTAGGCCTTTCTTCAAACTAGGCTACGCTTTGCGAAAAGTGGTGACATTTGTGTGGTTATGTCGGCAATGAACTATACTAACAGACCATTGTTAATGATTTCGATTCTTACTGGGTGCCCCATAGTTTATGCCCGTGTCAAACTAAGCGGTGTTTAATAGATGACACCAGATGAATAAATTACCAATGGACATCATGCATATTTCTGACGTGACAAAAGAACCGCTTCAAAAGCGTTTAACATTTTCAAATCTGACAAGAAGTTCCCATTGACCTTTAAGACACCTGATACGCTAGATTCTCTGGTGCGAGGACAACTGTTTAGATATTTATTGATTTCAGTTTCTAGGTAATGTCCTGGGCGCTTGTAATAGAGCAAGCGTTAAAACGATTATCTTAAAGACCTTTTTTGTATTGCAGTGTTTGAAAAAAAAAAAAGAAAAAACTGTTGCTTAAATATACTTAAGCTTACAAAATATATAAGACCCAGAATGTCTTGACGTCCTGTCGGTGGAGCTCCACATTTAACTATCGACTGACAGGGGTACCCCCCCAAAAAAAGAGAAGGTATTCTTGGTATGGCGTTAAACTAAACCTGATTGATCTTGCTGTGTGACATGATTTTCAAACAGTACATTTATTATGATTTTTGAAGTCATGGGTAGATTTCTTTCTTTAATAGCACACACACACACACACACACACACATATATATATATATATATATATATATATATATATATATATATATAGAGAGAGAGAGAGAGAGAGAGGGATAGAGAGACAGAGAGACAGATATATATAAACAGATGCATGGTGTAATGGTTAGAGCCGCATGAAATGGACTCGTTGATCCGAGTCCAAATCCTCGATGAGGCAGTTTGCTTTTCACATAGTGCTAATACTCTTGGAAAAGGTATGCATCAAACTACTATCTCTCCAGTTATAGGTAAATAGTAGGGCAGAATGGGCTCTTTAACCTTGACTAAGTAACCAGTCTAGGAGAAGAAAAACTGTTAATTTAAAACTGTTTAATTCTGTTTAAGAAATTGACGTGTCACTTTCAACTCGTGTGTGTGTGTGGGTGGGGGTTAATATATATATATATATATATATATATATATATTATATATATATATTTATATGGTACTATAGACACGTGTTTCGAGGTATCACCTCTCATCAGTATAGTTATATCGATTTTTAGCATATATATATATATATATATATATATATATATATCAACTCCTCCGCACATGTAAGATGTAGCAGAATTTAACTTTGAATTCAGAGTTTTCCTTCTCCTGGACTGGTTGCTTAATTACGATTAAAGTCCGCTTTAATATTTACCCATAACTAGTGAGAGAGAATAGTCGGATCCGTATCTTACCTAATGGTATTAACGCTATGGGAAATGCAAACAGTCCCGTCCAGGATTTGAAACGGCTCACTACGTCATTTCCTCCTACGATAACCATGACAGAACGCGCCTTTCCTTGGGTCATAGTCCAAATGTTGAAAGTCATAGCACCACTGGAGTTCGAACTTTCTTATGATGATGTTACATTCCAACACGTTAGCAACTACAGTACGGGGACTTCTCATCTAAGACATGTCAAAAGAGGAATGCTTCTACCAATGGAGGTCTCCTTGGAATTGCTGTGTTGAATGATACATACGATCAATTGTACGGTTTATAATTCTTTTAGAAAATTATATCATGCGACGGACTTTCTTGAATACGAAGTATTAAAATAGTAGAGTTGGTTGGTTGGTTTTTACGGCATATCAACCGTTGTTGGGTTATTTTATGCCAAAGATGTTTTTACTTAATTCATTCTAGTTATGTATTCATTTATTAAACTCATTTTTAAAGACTTTTAAAAACTCGTTTTTTTTAATCTATTTAACCCATAAATGAGATCATAACAGGTACTACCACTCCAGGTTAGAGTGGACCTGGTAGTAATGACAATGAAGGGGTACTCGTATCAACCGTTGTTGGGTTATTTTATGCCAAAGATGTTTTTACTTTTTTCATTCTAGTTGTGTATTCATTTTTCAAACTCATTCTTAAATACTTTTTAAAACTCATTTTTTTTATCTATTTAAATAAGAGATCATAACAGGTACTACCATTCTAGGTTAGAGTGGACCTGGGAGTAATGTCAATGGAGGGGTACTCCACACTCTCAACATCTCTAGAATAGAAACCTTGCCACTAGATGCAGTTTAACTCAGGACACTAAGACCCTCTGTCACTAGCTTGTAACACATGATAAAACGAGTTCGGAGGTTGTGTTACATAATCATTAGTTACCTAATGATTATGACAATAGTGTAGAAATCATATTAGTGCAGCTGATGGCCTTGAGAGTGAGTGACAATGCTTGACCTCACTCTGACCTTGCCTTGCGGGATAAACCGTGAGAACCGGGAACCCCGATAGAAGCCCTTCCGGTTTAAGGGTAAGCAAGTCAGTCAGTTAGAGTAGAACTGAAGCCGAAGCTAGCAAGATGTAAGGATCCGCGCGCACTGTCTGGTCTGGGGGTTTATGAATAAAGTAAATCAAAAGTAAATCGAAGTCTTGTGTTTATTACCAAAAAACTGACAATAGCACAGGGCTTCTGATAAGCAGTGATCCCCAACAGAAACCAGACCCGAAGTCCCCAAGAAACACCACGACAAGACCAGACCAAGATAGATGATAGAAGAACCAAGCCGGCCAGAAGAATAGACGACAGAGTAAGAAGTAAGAAAGGTATATAACATATACCTATTTAGTGCCAGTAAAGAAGGGCTAATACAACAGTTGCAATAGAAGTTATACGAGCGGGAAATTATATACCTGACCAGCCAATTGATCGGGGGTGGGTTTCTCCCGAGTAAGGACAAGGCAAGTGTTGCAAGTCATAGACTGTTCAGCCACAAGGATTCCGTCCTTAAGCATCACGGAGCTCAACTACAGCCAACAGATGGCTTCATTATAGGAAGGCTGTATTCTACAGCCACAGTCGACTGGCCGAAGTAAGAGCACAGTTTATGATGTCATATTATGACGTCATATTATGACCTTACATGATTGTAGAGTTTTATTCCAGAATGCACCTCTTTAAGAAAAAATGAATGCATATTAACCAGAACCGTTGCATGGTAATGTTGCTATGTAACGTGACGCGTAGGAAATGATATTTCAATTATAAAATTAAATTTGATTTTAACCTGTTCATGAGATGTAATCATAAAACATATTGTTAGTTTAAATGATGAAGTAGAAAGATGGTGACGTATTTCTATTTCGACGTAGAAATCGATGAAATGAAAAGTTTAATCAATGGTGTACATAGAAATTTTGAATTAATTGCTTATAGAGCAACATGACTACATATTCTTTTTTTTCTCTTTTTATTTTCCCCTTTTCTCTCTCTCTCTCTCTCTCTCTCTTCTCTCTCTTCTCTCTCTCTCTCTCTCTCTCTCTCTCTTTCATAGACATATACACATACACGCACTCTCTCTCACTCATGTACTCATTCATACACACAATCTCTCTCGCGCTCTTTATATATACTAGCAAATATATGCACCTCCGGGTGCAAGTATTTAAGTTTTAATATAATAAAATATCATATTTAAATTAGAAAGCGCTAATGAAACTGAATAAGAATGCAGATAGAAAAATTTGGAACAGAACGGGTATGATTGAAAAATTGAACAATTTTGAAACTAACTCTCCATCATCTTCCATTACTCCCGTCTTTCATTGGTCAATTTTCCTAATTTAACTATTTTAGTTAAAATAGGAAGTAAAAGGATAATATTACAGTTTTTTCTTCTTATTAATCGATTTCATTTAAGATTTATCCCCGAGATTTTTGCTCATATTCATTAAGATTAAAACCAAACAATTAGAAATCAAAGCACATATTTATTAAAATCAATTTTAAAGATCATATGCAAATTAGCATTTCCATTCGCACTGTAACCGCATATTTTGTTGTATATATAAATACAATTACCTGTTTATTTGTATATAGATATGGTCAATAGTATTAATGATGTTATAACAATTTTATTAATAATAGAAGTTTAAATAAACATAAATCATGGAGAATGTGATGTAAATAACTAAGGGAATTGTGACTTGAGTAGTGATATAGTTTCGGTTACAGACAGAAAAAACACACAATCTCCATTATAAATAAGATATTATATATATATGTATTTTTTTTTTTGGGGGGGGGAGAATATGTGGCTTATTGAAGTCGTACCTAATTTTTGAAAGTTAATTAATTAATAATTAATTAATTAGGCGGGCATACTTATTCAAATGTAAGGCTAAACAAACCGAGAAAAAATCATCTGTATGTACATTTGGTCTATTAGGCTCATCAGCAGAGCTATAGATAGGGAGGGCCGCCTTGTGCGGTCTTCCTATCATCAGCCCTCTTATAGCTCTGCTGAATTGTCGCTAAAAAATAAAAACATATCAAAACACATCGTTTGTGTATTTACTTTCATTATTATATATATATAATATATATATATATATATATATATATATATATATATTAATATAATTTTTTATCAATTAATAAGGTTTTTTCCATTAATCAAAATTTAAAATATATATAATATATATATTTCGATACGTCTCGCCAATTCAGCGTATGGGTAACACAGGGATCTGTGCGAAAAAGCGAGGAGCTGGTGGTAGGTGTGGCGCTCCACATCAGACGCTGAATAATCTCCTTTGTCTATCACTAGTGAAAAGAGGATAGACTCCTCGCTGTCTGGCTTGATACCGTCATTAAGCGCCCCGACGACGACTTACTGTGGTATAGCCAGAGATCAAGCTAGTATGTGTAATTTCAGGCTACTTAATAGCGCAATTTCTGTCGTGCCTGGTTTTATTTTTTCAATATTATCAAGTGTTTTATTTTTTGCGTATTAATTGAATATTTCCACTTCTATAATATATATATATATATATATATATATATATTAAAGTAATTGGTAATTTGCTTGAAGCATTGTTAAGTATGTTATAATGTATTAATTTGAAAGCAATTACAATGCAAGTAAAAAATAAAAACAAAAATGTTATTTTTTGTCTTATCGATTTCAAAGTAAAACTTTATCTTCAGAGACGATTTTCGGAAATGGACGCGTTTTTGTTTTTTTCGTTATTTTTTTTTATGTTTAAACACGCGTTTCGTGGTGTTCTTTTTTTAAACGTCACGCGCAAAGCCGTGATGGAACATTTAGCCGTTTATTTTCAATTGAATTACTTTGAAATCGATAAGACAAAAAATAACATCTTTTTGTTTTTATTTTTTTTTACTTGCATTGTAATTGCTTTCAAATTAATACATTATAATATATATATATTCCCAGATATGTTAGATGTAACATGTGTCGCATTTTCTAGATTTGAATGTAATTCATACAGCATCTTGAACATGATTACAATTTACATTCCACGTTCTTCAAAATTCAACAAAGCTGTTTTTCTTATTTTAATTGGAAATATATGAATACATTTATTTTCTTATGTAAAGGAAATAAACATACTCTTAAGGGATAATCACGACGTTCAGGAAGATATTAATTTACAACGCTATTGTCTAGCAAGAAAGCTTAAAATGTTAGACACTTTCAAATCAGATAGAAGATGGCGTAAAACAAACAGAAACATTAATCTTTCAAAATATTATTCAAGTCGATCGGCGAAGATTGCAATACGCTGGTTGCAAAAAGGTATATTAGGCGTTTAGGTTTTCTATTGGTAAATCCAATGGTAGAAATGGGGTACTTTCAGTTCTAGAATGTCTTCTGTATTCTTTGAAGTCCTAAAGTAGAAAAAGGGTTTCCCTCTTATAGCAGAGAATCCAGTTGTAGTGTTCCATCTGGTATTCAGGTCAATAACCAACGACCTTTAATGCATTCTATGTCGTTTTTCATTGGTCAATGCGATTGCTAAATTTTGGGAATGTCTATAAATAAGAGTGGTGATTTCTCGTATATTTCGACCTCGATAGTCAACACGCTACCAAAAAGGGTGTCTAGGGTATGACATTAAATTGCATCGTCGTTTTTCATTGGTCAATGCCGATTTGCTAATTTTGGGAATGTCTATAAATAAGAGTGGTGATTTTTCGTATATTCTTCGACCTCGATAGTCCAACACGCTACCAAAGAGGGTGTCCAGGTATGACATTAAATTGCATCTGTTATTTTCATTGGTCAATGCCGGCTGCTAATTTTTGGAAAGTCTATAAATAAGAGTGGTGATTTCTCGTATATCTTCTACCTCGATAGTCAACACGTCTAAAAAGGGTATCTAGGGTATGACATTAAATAGCATCTGTTATTTTTCATTGTCAATGACGGCTGCTAATTTTGGGAAAGTCTATAAATAGAGTTGGTGATTTTTCGTATATCTTCTACCTCGATAGTCCAACACGCTCCTAAAAAGGGTGTCCAGGACACTCAATTGCATCTGATATTTGGAGGCGCATGGTGTAATGGTTACCGTGTAGAAAAGGACACACCTACTTGCATTTCACATAGGCTAATATCCTTGAGAAGGTAGAATCCAACTATTCTACATTCGGCTATGGATATCTAGTAGACAGACTGAGATCATTAACTCCGGACTTTACTGCACAGATCAAAGCTGGGCTACTCATACGCTGAGTTGGGCGAGGAGCCTGGTATCAAACCTGAGACCTTATGTTTCTGAGTTGGATGCTCTACTGACTAGATTTTATGTTTATTTTATAATAAATAATGTTATGTTTTACTCTATGGGGGTCTCATCCCGCTTACTACCAGAATTTGTTATGTCACTAAATATGTGATCATTAGAGTGAATGAAAGTTTTGTAATGTAAAAATCATTAGTGTAGTTATTACATTATCTGCTGTAATGACATTTGGTACAGATTTGTTGACGTTAGAAGGAGGAAAAATTAATTTGTTCTTCAGGACAAGAGACAAATCAAGAAGGTTTTAGGGATATCCATGTACAGACTATGAGGATAATATAATAGGTACACAAATCAAATAACAAGGGAAAAGCACATGTACCTTTAACCAAGTTTATTAACATGCAAAACGCAACTAGACTCAACAATATAACGAGTACTTGAAGTCAGTATTTAGTCATTTAGGGTTCCATCTATGGGTTAAATAGATCTAAACTAGTTTTAAAAATTACTTAAATACTTAATAATAATTAATAAATAATGTGGAATATTGGGCCGAAACGTTGTACAGTAACAATGAAAGATGAGGACAATAGTCGAATAAAAAATAATACTAATTTCAAAAATTGGTGAGAAATAGAATTTTGTTCTGTCACTAAATATGTGATCATTAGAGGGAATGAAAATTTGTAATGTAAAAATCATTAGTGTAATCATTACATTAGCTTGCTCTGTGATGTCAGTTTGGTACAGATTTCGTTGACGTTAGAAGAGAAAAATTAATTTGTTCTCAGCAATGGAGAATGAAAATCTCTAAATTCAAACCAATATATTTCTTCTTGTTAGTCAAACTATTTTAAGAGCACCTCATCCCTCCTGCCGCCTAATTATTATTATTGTTGAGGCTCAAGTTCTGGAGAGGAATATGGAGTACTCCTTATTGCCATTACTCCCATGTCAATTTTGAACAGAGTAGTAATTAGGGTAATCTCTCTTTTGAAAATTATTTAGATAGTAATACTTGATAGCATAGAACTAAAATACTTGAAATCAGTTAAACCTTTACAAATTTATTTGTTGCATAACAATAGTTTTTATTAAAAAATCATCATTATCTAATTAAAAATCCTATAACATTTTGGCTCGCTGATTGATTGATTGGTGGCTGTTTAGTTGATTTGACTTTTACGCATGCACTTGTTGGGTAATTTTATGCAAAGTCAGTTTAAACAATTTGGTCTTCATTATATTGGTACAAAAATTTCTTACCTTCAACAATCTGCTTGCTGGTTGGGGCTTTTAGAATACGCAGTTGTACATCTTGAGAGGAGTAAGGAATCACCCGCAATGGGATGCACCTGTTGTCCGTGGATGGCTGCCATCAATACTTAAGGAGGAATCCTGGTGTGCTGAGCAGTGCATGGAACTTACCTAGGCTAGAACGGGGGTCGGAGATTCGAATCAGTGGTCAATCCGAGCCCTAGTAATATATGAATTGTCCACCTATTGCCTGTATGATTAAGCTCCCAACCTATTTTTTATCATATTGTGTAGGAAGGCCGGTGAGCTAATGGTCTTCAATGTCCCTGGGGTATGTGTTATGGCATTAGGGGTGAGGTTCAATTTGGTTCTCTGGGAATGTGGAGTAAACAGAACGGTTTGTTTGAAGTTATTTTCGGTGTGTGGAATTTAGATATGTCCTCTGCGGACTGGGTGTTCCAGAATTTCTATGTATTAGACTAGATTAGAAGAGACTCTTATTGCACTACAGAATCTATGTTTCTTCTCCCCTCCAGCTATGGGTAAAATAGTGGGAGATTGGATTTTTAGCCTTGGTAAGGAATCCTGTCTTGGAGAAAGAAAAAAGCTCAAGTTGGGTAATATCATGCAGCTGGTTTAAAATTCAGAGTTGTTCTTCTCCCTAGACGCGGTTTGCATAGACAATTCTAAATGTGCCCTACTACTTCATAGTACGACGTGATGAGAGACATGGATTTCATGCCTTTCAAGGTCCATGGCGCTTTTGAAAGGTATATATATGAAACATTTACTTAATTATCAGTCAATTATGTAATTTTTCCTCGTGGGGTCTCACGTGGTAGACTAAAAGAAGCCGTAGTTTGCTTAAGAAGAGGTTTTATACCATAAAGCCATTTGATCCTTCTCGCTCTAAAAAGAGATTAGGCAGAAAAATGTCAATGCTTAAGAAACAAAAGAAATGGCGATGGATTAGGGCAAACACACTGGGGAAAAAGTATCTTTCTGACAGACAACGTGAGTTCACAAGGATAATGGATTGTGGGCGGAGAATTGCCTAGACACACGGGGAGAATTAGAAAAGATATGGTCACAATTGAAGGCAGTACAGTTTATGACAGCTTCGTCGGAAGAATACTTTCGTGTGGCCTGTGCTCCCACGGGACTTAAAAAGCAGAAGCACAGTATGTACAGTTCGTCCATAGATAATATACATACATATTTTTAATAAAAAGAATAATTTTTCTTTTTCTAACCGAGAGATACCAGGACATTTTGTTAGATTATTGTTGTGGCCTGGTTAGTTGTCCGAATAAGAGACACAAGAGAGGATATGAGATGAAACAAATTATTATCAAAAAGAACAGTACAAACATATACAAATGAGACGGTACAAGTGCGAGGATGTCTTATACGGCCGATATTCGCTGAAATATTTCTTCCCTAAGTGCGGAACTGTTGCTAATTTTAGATGGAAGTTCATGCGTGCGTGATAAATTACTATATAATTATCATAAAATTACACATTAAAATCTGACAGGTTAATTGCATTATTAAGTTATTTAATTTATTCAAAACCTCTACCGAGGTTCTTAATTTTGAATTAAACGCAGCTTTATTTGGTGACAGAACTCCAATCCAGGACAATTGTTTTTTGAATTTCACATGCGCTAATATATGAATCTGTACTGATAAAATTGCCTGTGAGGTTTAAACTAGTTCGAGTGGCTGGCGTCCTGTTGTAAAATATAACGGAATTAACGGCTCTTTTTTATTTACCAAACACATGACTGCTGCTGCAGCTTTTATTTTAAAAGAAAGCTAAAATTAATCCGGGTTCGTTTTTTAAAGGAAGTCATGTGCCATTCATTGGATATGTTGGACGTAGCTTACATGATAAAGACTGGGGGAAATGTTGAGGGAAGGAAGTCTTTTTCAGCACTGTACATAGTGAGTTGGTCAGCGTGAAAAATATGAGAAAGATTGGTGTTTTGAAATTAATTTTCTTCCAAACGAAGATACAGGATTTTTATTTCATAGAGGACAATTACCGAGAAAAATATGATAATTACTTAGGTATCATTTATTCGCGAAACTCATAGCATTTTGAAGTTTTAAACCAAACATAAAGCAGTAGCACCAATGATAATAAGAATGATTGCTTTGAATATGTTAAGAGAGTTTGTACGATAGTATTATCTTCAACTCACAGAAAGTGATGTTGATATACACACAGGAAAGGCTCGAACTGATATAAGACATATTATCAATTATATGGAATTCTGATCTATACTGATAGATAAAGCGGGGATATCTCAAGATGTAGGCGGTGATCAGTACTACGTATGGTTGCCACCTTCTCTGAACAAATCTAGAAGCCGACACTATAAGGAAAATGTTGTCGGTCCCTTACTCCTATCCCATTCAACAACCTCCAAGTGAGAAGACATGTGGGCACTGCTGGAGGAAGTAAGGAAAATCATTAGTGACGTTCAGTAGTACTGGATCAGCGAGAATTGAACTTGGTAACCACTAAGACGCATGAACTCGAGCCCAAGTAATGCTCTTATATGCATAAATGGGTTATCAACTTCTGTTTTCACGCTGTGGTTCAGTGTTGCATATCATGAAATATACTAGTACAATATTGATCCTTAGTGAAGTGAGGAATCTTGAGTAAAACTCTTCGCTCACCATCAAAGCGTTCATAGGGTAATCAAATTTACTTATTTTTGGTGTCTTTTATTTCCTGAATTTTCCAGAAATATATTTTAGCCTCTCAATAGAAGTGTTTCTCATACTGGATTAGTGTGTTTTATCTTTCAATAATAATGAGGGCAAACAGAACATACTTTTAAGGAAAAAAAAAACAAACAAATAAAAAAAAAATGGACATCCAACCTGGGAATTGCAGTCATTTTAACAACAAATCCAATTCTTTTTTCTGTAAAGCATTTAAGATGTTTTTCCTTTTTATAAATAGTCAAGGGTAATTCATTTTTTCTTCCATGTATCCTAAAATCTCGGTCGTCGGTGATTTTCGGCGAAATGACCTGATTCTCGCACGTGATACAGGTTAGTATATAATAATGCACTTTGATCAGAACCCTCGATTTGTTTTATTTTTTATTTTCTAATTCTTTTTTTTTTCTTTTTTCTTTTTTTTTGTTTTTGCTTTTGTTTCATTTTTGGCAGCACTGTTCGGCTTTCTGTTGTAGTTGGTATCTGCGAATATTGAATCAAACATTTTACACAGTCCAAGTAGCAAGATTGTTCTCATTCTGTTGTTCATGCTAAAACAATATATTGTATCAATTCTTTCTGATTTGTTTTGTCCTTGTGGTCTCGCTTACCGGTGCAAATGGCGTAGTGGATAAAAACAAGTTCAAGATAATTCTCTCTCTCTCCTCACTCTCTCTCTCTTTTCTCTCTCTCTCTCTCTCTCTCTATATATATTATATATATATATATATATATATATATATGCTCCTGCCCCAATGGGTTGAGCACTTTGGGGGGGGGATTTTCGCTGACGACCGCCGACTAAGCTTAAAGGTTACGCTCTCTTATAAAACGGATGGAGCACTCTCTGTCTGTCTTTACATATATACAGATGTATGTATTTCTCAGTTAAAACCCTCCTCCCAGTCCGTAGGTGCTGATGCCCGAGTAGTTGAGAAGACTTACTGATGATAGACCGATCGGGTTTCCATCCAGCCACACTGAAGAGATACGATTCGTCGAAACATGGTGGCTGTGAATGACTATATATATATATACATATGGAAATACGGTGAGGAAATTAATCCGACAATATGAGAAGAAAATATTTTCAAAAATATAACAAACACAGGATGTTACGATCAGGGGAAACAAGTATTGACACATAAAATTGTTTCTCCTGATCGTAACATCCTGTGTCTGTTATATTTTTGAAAATATTTACTTCTCATATATATATATATATATATATATATATATATATATATATAAGTTTTATTCAGAGCATCTTTCTCAGTGAAACTTGTTTGCCAAACTTTTGTCCCTGATTCCTTTCTCTACAAGTATATAATCAAAACAATATTTATTATCCTGACTTATTTAGTTTCTTTTTTCTAATAGCCTAAATTGATCGTTTTTTTTTCCTTGTCTTTTCTTTTTGTTCCGTTAAGTCTTTCTTCTAAACGGTACTTGATAATTGTCAGTTTTCGCCTATGCAATTTTCAAAAAATTTTCAAAACAAATCGTCTACACACACACAACACACACACACACACCACACACACACACACACATATATATATATATATATATTATATATATTATATATATATATATATATATGAAGGAAGGGTGGATGGGTTTAGGATCCGACGATATGCTGTAGATAGAAGGAAAGTGGTCAATAAATGAACAACTCAAAACAAGTCACAGGGTGAAACAGTTTCGTCCGTGTTCACAGACGACATCAGTCATTTGTAACTTTATTAAAGCAAAGCATACGTTTCACCCTGTGACTTGTTTTGAGTTGTTCATTTCTTGACCACTTTCCTTCTATCTACAGCATATATATATATATATATATATGTGTGTGTGTGTGTGTGTGTTGGTTGTCAACTCGTGCTCGAGTAGGACCATTTCCTGTTGTTTTTTTCTTTTTTCATAGTTGAGTGCCAGTAGCATTTGACATGTATTCTTGTGTTTTCTCTGATGATCACAAGGCCAGCCCAGTCCTGATATATATATATATATATATATATATATATATATATATATATATATAAGTAAAATATAAAAGACTTAGAATTTTGCGTTATAGTCTATTTCAGGAAGCTTAGACAAAGTGCCTAACTCTCCTAAATCATCAGATGATTTGGGAGAGTTTGACACATTGTCTAAGCTTCCTGAAATAGACTATAATGCAAAAACTCTAAGTATTTTGTTATATTTTTACTTATAAATTTGCTATGTGACTCTAACAATAAGAGCACACATTGAGCTCTGCAAACTGCGACAGGTTTTAAAAAAAAACCCTACTATGTCGTAAGTAAGATTTCTTCTCCGGACTTTTGGATTATATATATATATATATATATAATATATATATATATATATATATATACGCACACACACACACACACACACACATATATATATATATATATGTATGTATATATATATATATATATATATATATATTGGGAAATGTATTCAAACCCGAGATGTTACAATGGATGGAATTTTATTTATTGTGCTAATATCGACGTTATAACGTTTCAGTCTTTCATACATTCATCAGGACGCGAGCTGAATTCTTGTATTGAAGGATTCAATTCTCTTACTACAAGAACTCAGCTTAGGTCCTGAAAAAGGTCTGAAAGACCAAGACTTTATGACGTCGACATTAGCACCAGTAATAAACTTCCATCTCTTGTAACATCCCGTGTTTTTCTACATTTCCCCACATACTATCGGATCCATTTCCTCAAGAAGAAGAAGAAGAGAATTGATAAGTGGAAACACGTGTTTGTGGATGGCTATATATGCTTCCCATCCCCTGGGGTTGAGCACTTTGAAGTGGATTTCGCTAACGACCGCCAACTAAAGCGTAAACGCAACGCTCTCATATAAAAGCGATGGAGCAC
>CM042148.1:74769906-74837406 GCA_023376005.1 Doryteuthis pealeii
ACAAAGAGAAGAGATGGCCGCATCTCCGTGACAAGCCACACATTGAATATGTACTTTACCTGTCAAGTTTCTAGCACAGTCGGCATTTGCCAGAGGCCATTGAGGTTTAGATTTCTCTTTCAGTTCCGTCAGTTTTCGTCGCTTCCTTTTGTGTCCTAAACATTCCTAAAACTTCCGTTCCGTTTTAACCCTTTCATTTTTGTTATTTCTTTTCTTACGTTAAGTTATTGTTGTGAGGTTTTAAGGGGTCAAATAAGAACACAAACGACGGGTAACAGATGTAGAAAAATGTATTAACAGAAAAGTAGACAAATACAATAGAGAGATGTGGAATTACGTCCAACGAACAGAGTTATTGGCATACTCGCATTGGCTACGGCTAAGCCACAATTATCCTGTTACTTAGAGTAACCTGTCGGCGCATTCCATTAGTCTTATAGGGTGTATCACCTATAACAGTTATATACAAAACCACATTCGGTGCGCGGTCAGGCTTCATTCATTTATTCATATCTATCCATTCATCAATGTTATTTTTAGAGATTTTAAAAAACTTTTTAACCCCCGGGCAACGTCGGGTAACTCTTCTAGTTTGTACGTAAGATATAATATGACAACTATTATGAGACAGAGATAAATTGTTGTTGGCCTATTGTCCGATATCGACCGGATAACGTGGGAGCCTATCTCCTTTCGTTAGCGCTCGACCAGGGAAATTATTTTTTTGCTGAGGTGGGACGCCACACCTACCATAAGCTCCCCACTTTACCGTACAGATCAGATTACCCAATCTGCACTACTCTTGCGCTGAGTTGTCGGGGACCGGTAACGAACCTAGAACCTTGCGATTCGTAGGCGGCTGTGACCAGACAGAGATAGTAATATATAATATTGATTATTATATATATATATATATATATATATATATATATATGGTATTTGTGGAAAAGGTGACTTACCGGTGAAAATGGTCACAATAGTTAGTTGATGCAAGTTTCACACTGATAAGACAGCGATATAACAAATATAAAATGCTCAATACGTGAGTAGAGCAAATGTATTATAATAATGGTACACAGTAATAACCTACTCGAGTTTCACCATGCAGATAATCATGGTTAAATCCACTGGATTAATCTAGATATTGATTAATTGCAGTCGATTGCACGTGTATTTTTTTTGCGATAACCAGCCGTCATCGCAAAAAAATACACACGTGTAATCGACTGAAATTAATCAATATCTTGATTAATCCAGTGGATTTAACCCTGAAGATCCTTATGGTGTAACTCGAGTAGGTTATTACTGTGTACCATTATATATATATATATATATATATATATATATATATTACTATTTATCTATTTTTACTTCAGCATGGTGTTATGGTTAACGCGAGAGTCTAGCAACCATCTATATTGCCCCTTTCTCCCGCCAACTATTCATGAATGGTTATTTTATAATGAACTTTTTTCTAAGGAGAGCTATGGGTAATGATATTTCTGCAGAGTGCGTGTGTACGTATATCTATATATTTATGAAGTGGGGGTTGTTTGGTCAATCATAGCAAGTTGTGATAAGTAGAAAAATAGAATAAAAAATAATGGTTACATTAACGATTTTTCTTATTTTTGTTCTTAATTTTTCTTGTAATTTAAAGAATTTTAAATGTTCATGCAATCGAATAAATTCCATGACATTTGTTGAAGAAATGTTACAAAAAGTGAGAAGACAATATGAAAATTTAAAGAAGATCAAGTTTCAAAAGAAGAAGAAAAATCACATTGATTTAATATTGTTAAAACTACTATTGCATGATAAGAGAACAATTTCCTTTAATTAGCCTAATTAGACTTTTTCCAGAAAAGAAATAATGATACTTTCTGGTTAACTAAATCATATTTGACACACCTTGTATATATATATATATATATAATAAGTGTGTCTAAAAATGGTAGGGTGTGGTTTTGTTCAAGTTCATGATCAAATTTAATGGAGGGTTCCACATCATTTAGTTTGTCAATGATATTAGTTAAATTACAGTTTTTTGGGTAAATGAATAATGTGTCATCAATGTAACGGGAAAAATTAGAGTTTTTAGGTAGAATATATTTAAAGGGACCGGATTCTAAGAATTCAAGGAACAAGCACGCTAATACACCACTCAAAGGTGACCTCACAGGTAACCCGAATTTCTGTTTATAAAAAGTTCCATTATATTAAAAAAACAATTTTTAGTGCAAATTTTGCAAATTTGGATTATCTTGTTTACAGGTAATGGAAATGTAATATTAATTTTGTTGAGATGATTTTCTAAACGAGTAATGCATTTGTCAACCGGGATACTTGTGTAAAGTGATTTAATATCTAGGCTTGCTAGACATTTTGTTGTTCATGTTTATATTCTTATTTTTTCAATTAAGCTATTATAATTTTTTATACGAGATTTGCTAACTGTACCTAAGAGGGGGGGGGTTAGTATTTTAGCTAGAGATTTAGCTATTTTATGAGGGGCGGTTCCAATTCCTGAAATTATGGGTCTTAATGGAATCCCTGGTTTGTGGTGTTTTGGGGAGACCGTAAATGGTGGGGACGATAGGATAGTAGTTGATCAAAAGAGGGCCAAGTTTTATCTGTGATGCCAATTAATTTTTTATATATTTTGTTGAAAATATATATATAGTTATAGAAAAGTTATTTCCCTACCACGGTTTCGGTGTTCTTAGTTCACCTTCTTCAGGGGAACTGAGAAAATCTATGTGGTTAATGAAATATCTATTCGCCTGATTTAAGCTTATTCTATTCTTTATCTCCTAAAGGTCAATTAACCTTAGTCCCGAAATCATGTTCCTTTAAAGTTAGTACTAAGTTAAACCTACGTTGACAGGCAGGGGTAATTAATGATTCTATGTAGCTATACCCCCCCTGTCCTATATTTTTCATTAGCCTTATAGATTTCCCCAGTTCCCCTGAAGAAGGTGTACTAAGAACACCAAAACCGTGGTAGGGAAATAACTTTTCTACAACTAATAATGCTCTATATCTATTAAGATATATTGAGCCTTTTGGATTAATTACTCATGCTACTACAATGTTTATATGATAGTAACCCTTTGATATATATATATATATATATATATATATATATATATATATATATATATATATATAAGAAGACCCATATAAGAGGATCGTTTCATCAGAGGAAGGGAATCTAACGATCCCGAAAATTTATGATAATAAATAAAAAAATAAGTGAATCCTGTACTCGACAACATCCAGTTCCTTCATTTATTTTTATTTTATATTGTTTCAAATGCTTCATAATAACGCCCAACTCCAACATAAAAAAGACATATAAATATATACCGAGAGAGGCATACGGAGACTCCTAAATGACAAAAACTTATATAAGATATAAAAATATTAAAATTTAGTAGGGCGGACTGGGCTCTTTAGCCTTGGCTAGGTAACTAGTCTAGGTGAAGGAACACTCTAAATTAAAACCTGTTAAAATTCGCTTAAGAAATTAACCTTGTACCACATCCTACCCATGAGGAGGAATTGGTAAATGTAAGTATATATACATTTTTACGCAAGTCTTGTGGTATCTTAATTCATGGAGGTTAAAAAACAGTGAAATTTTTTCGATTATTAATAAAACATCCCAACGTGTGATAAGAAAGAAAGAAGAAACAATGCCCATCTGACAAAAGAAGCAGAATAAACTAATTGATTATAGTGGCATGTTTTCCCACCTAAAGTTATTTTATGCCGAGAAGGAATCCCTTTATTATACAGCCCCTGCTGTTACAATTTCTGTGGTAGCATAAATTGTTGACAGACCCTGTAACGAGAATTCAAGGGTGGCAGTGAAAAAATACCAGGACTGTTGGTAACCCTGAACCTAGTGGCGCGACTCTCGCGTGTCACGTTATTAGTTAGTTTAGATTTTTTTATACAACCTGGGTTGTTATCTCCCTGCGCGGAAGAACATGGGCTAGGCTAAATAAAATTTTGATCAAGGAAAAAATGTATTGTGAATTAATTAATTAATTGCATGACTAAAAACTAGCCCAGGAAAAAGAAGCCCTTAGTTAAAAAAGAAGAAGCCGTTAGAAGTCAACTAGAAGACAACATGACGGACAGAGAAGATGAGGAAACATGGCGACAAGCAGTAGTGTAGGGCTTATTTTCGTATTTGCCTGGGGAGTTGTCTGCCCGTTTAAGTTCGCTGGTTCCCGCTAGGGGCCTCGTGTATTTAAGCGGCTGTTTTGAATTTCTCTCTCTTTGCCTGCTGCTCGACCTACGAGACACAATGGGGTAGTCTTATGCCCACCCCTTACTTGATGGAGCTTTGCCCCCCCCCCTTACATTACTGTAAGTGATTTCCCAGCATGGACTACTTCAGTCCCATGTCTGTTGCTTTTATGTTCATATTACTATTGTTTACGTATGTATGTTTCATGTACATTTCTATGTAATTTATGTATCCTTTGTGTATTCATGTGCTATACCATATTAAATGTTTGTCTGTCAACCTGTGTCGGAGTTTGTTTGCGTTTCAACGAGTTATGACTTTGTCATAACCTTTGAATCTTACAGTAGTAAAGCAGAAATGAAGCAAAAGTCTCTAATCTATTTCTCTAATATCCCCCCCTCTCTCTCTCTCTCTCTCTCTGTCTCTGTCTCTGTCTCTATCTCTATCTATCTTTTCTCTCTCTCTCTCTCTCTTCTTCTCTCCTCTTCTCTCTCTCTCTCTCTCTCTCTTTTCACCGAGAACTCTCTGAAGTAATACTCTCTCACACTCTCGTGTATATACCCAATGATGGGTATACAACACTGCCCCTTTAAGACGATGGACAGGTATTGCCTGGAGGGATGGCCCCTGGGATCATGTCGATATTAAATATCTTACCGATCTAATAACTGAAGCCAATGGAAACATTGTGATTAGGCTTTTTGAGTTTTTTAATTAGTAGCACATATCTCATTCTCAATGATGTAGTCCTTGAAATCCCTCTGGTATTAAATCCAGTTAGCAACTGGTTTCAGGACAATTACCAACTACCTTAAATGTATTCTATGTCGTTTTTAATTGGTCAATGCCTGCTGCAAATGAAATATATCCTACTTGTTACGAATTTAGTAGCCATCCTTTAGGCTTCAAGCAAGAGCGCTTGTCAAGCGGAGATCCTTTGTGTTAAGCAGAGCGTAGTTTCGATCTGCGGGTAAAGAAGCCTTTGGTTGTTCCTTGGTGCTCCTGAGTATTGTAAGTCCTTCGTCAGTGATTACAAATTGACGTCTCTCAGTATCACTGATTAAGTAGTCAGCCAGCCACGCATTCGGTCTGTTGATTGTCTGCAGTTTAAACCACGTGACCTCGCTTAGTCTATAAATTTAAGTGGTGTATTGTAGCACACCTTATATACAAAAATAATTTTTAAAACATAAAATTCAACGAGACTAACCACAATGTTTTCTTTAAATTCGGTCATTGGACCAGAAAGATATTTGATATCAGCATGATCCCTGGAGCCATCCCCCAGGCAGGACATCCCCTCGTATAAAAGGGGGAGGGTTGGGTTCATTGCCTAGTACTGCTGATTTTGGTAAAGTTCATAAATATAAGTGGTAACTTTGCGTACATTTTATACCTTAGATAGTGCAACAGCTCTCAGCACCACTTGACGACGGTGATGTTGATGATGGTAGACAATCTTTATTTGTGTACATAAAATAAGGTACACAACGCTGTACATTTATTATACAGGGTGGTCCGAAAGTCTTGTCACCCCTACACGTTGTTTTAACTTTCAATATTTTTTGTTTTAATAATAAATATGCTTTTAATTATTTTAATTGTATTCTGAAAAATTAACGCTTCATTCATTATTCATTTCTATCTTGGTAAATACAGCTTCAAACACGGCACTTTTATGACACACCTTGTATTCTGAATAAAAACGTTCCATACATTGTTCCATTCATTGTTCATTTCTTATGACACCTTATATATACTAGCAAATATATGCACCCTCCGGGTGCAAGTATTTAAGTTTTAATATAATCAAATATCATATTAAATTAGAAAGGCTAATGAAACTGACTAAGAATGCATATAAAAAGATCTGCAACAGAGGGGGTATAATCGAAAAATAGAACAACTTTGAAACTAACTATTCCATTATTTTCCATTACTCCCCTGTTTCATTGGTAAATTTTCCTAATTTAACTATTTAGTTAAAATAGGAAGTAAAGGATAATATTACAGTTATTTCTTCTTGTAAATAAATTTCTTTAAGATTTATCTACGAGATTTTTTGTTTATATTTCTTAAGATAAAACCAAACAATTAGAAATCAATAATACCAAGCACATATTTATTAAAATAAAAATTTTAAATATGAATATGCAAATTTTCCTTGTCGTTCAAACTGTAAATCGCTATTTTGTTGTATATATATAATACAATTGCATGTTATTAGTACGTAGATATGATCAACAGTATTAATAATGTAAAACAATTTTTATTAATAACTGAAGATTTAAAAGAATGAAATCATGGAGAATTTGACGTAAATAATTAAAGGAATTGTGACTTGAGTAGTAATATAGTTTCGGCTTCAGACAAAAATGCAGTCTATCTCCATTATATATATATATATATATATATATATATATATATATAATCTCGTATTGCCTAATGATTGCTTCATGGCGTTGAAGCTTTGAATAGTAATTTTAGTAGATTGTGTTCGCAGAGGTTGCACTATTATGTGATAATAGAGTATTTTTACTCTTTAAATACTGTTGCTCAATTAATTTTATTTGATTTTTTTAATTAGCACTATTGTATCACACACACACACACACACACACACACACACACACACACACACACAAGCGCAAATGTAAACACACTCCCCTATCTCTGCACGCACATCATCAAAAACAAATATGTATCTATCTATCGACCTATCTCTCTCTCTCTATATATATATATATGTATATATACGTATATATATATGATTAAAATCTTTACTGAATTATTTTCTAGAATTTCGGGTTGTATTATGTTATTTTACCTATTTAAAAAATGTGTAAGGGTGATAAGACTTTCGGACCACCCTGTATATCTCTCACACCCAGCTTCAGAAAACTAGCCACCCAAGGAGCACTTACCTGAATCTTGTGTTGTTTTTTTTTTTAAATTAGTAGCACCTATCTCATTTGCAATGTGGAAGACACTCCTTATTTTGTTTTTATGAATCTCGAACTTTTTTACTGAGTTTTCAAGGGTGAACGGCAAATTCGCCCACAGTTCTTCATTTAGCGATTTCTCGTTATCAACTTACTGGATCACGCCAGCATCGTGATTTAACAAAGACATGTTTCCATGACAACGAAGGTAGCATCTGCAATATTCGTTTATCTTTCGTTGCGCCGAAATGATTGATCTGCACTAAAAACAAGCTTAAAATGTAATTATAATAATAAAACAACTTTGAAAATGCACTCATTTATTCCTTAGAAAGTAGAATATGCTTCTTTGAAATTAAGAAAAATATATTTACAAACGGAAAGGTACATGAATCAAAGCCCAGTTTGGTTTGGTTTGGTTTGGTTTGGTTTGATCCTTTTGTAACATTAGATAATTAGATAGACTAGTACAAAATAAAAACACCCTCCGGGCGATGTAAAAATAGATTTTTGAAACATATTGCCCGAGGGGTGGGTGTAAAAAATTCAATGTCAGCGAGTTTGTATCCTAAGTAAGTAAAATCATCAAATTCATTAAAGGATTAAAAAATAAAACAATTTGAAATGTAAACTTTAAATATGTATTAAAATAAAACAAACTATATATAAATATATAATACTAGTCATGTATTTATTAAAACTTGTGTTAAAAAAGAATGAGGACTGTCTAATGCTGCATGTTCAAATTTTGAGTGTATTTATTCTATGTTATGACGATTTTGGGTAATGTGACGTAAGCAGTGACATAATTTTTGTTACAGACAAAAACCGGAAGCGAATCTCCATTATTAATAGATAACACTAGATGATAATGGAAAAGTTTAAGTATGAATCATCAATGCCACATAGCATTGTTTCTATTGGAAGAGCCGTGAGACGTGGCCAAATAGGAGAGAGGAGGAATGGCAGGTGAGAGTGTGGCTGTGTTTGGTAGAATGGGCTGAGAGAGTAAGACATGGGCTTTTGCTTTCAGTAGTTGTGACTTTGGTGGAAAATAAAAAAACCCATAAGAAAAAGAAGTGGCTTTGTTTTTTTTTAATTAAAATCACTAAATGGCACAAGGCAAGATATCCTCCAGCATTCCAAGTTGGTTTCCAGACTCTAAACATCCAGAGAGATTAGATTTCCATATGGTTGATAATCTGTCCATACCACTCAATGCCGTTCATAAGCGTATATCGACATCGTTTGCTGTAGATGAGATAATACTACCTAGGGATGTGAACTGGTCTATTATCGTCAAATAAAAAGATGCGATCTTAAACTATATGCCATGGAAAGTTAGAAATGTTTACGTTTATAACCAAACATTTAGAAATTAATTAATTTTCAGCATTAAATAAGCCATAAGGAGATGATATGCGGTTGAATAAGCCTAACCAAACCAACCCTGTAGATCTTTCACGACATTCCACCCGACAACCACTCCTTATTCCAGTGCATATGTAAGGAGATTTACTGTTGTGTATTGCCAGAATCGGTTCGAAGAGGTTTAGCTTTTCAGAGAAAAATCGTTTCTCATTGAATGTGACTGATGACAGATCTCGGTATTGTAGGGGAAATTCCTATCATCACCTGAACATTCAAAAAGATACTTCAGGTGCTTTTGGCGCTGTGATGGTTTGCTGTCTTTGTTTTACGGCATATCAACCCGTTTCGGGTTATTTAATGCTGAAACAAGTCATTTAGATAACTAAACAGCAGCCCAGCAACTGAGATTTGAGCCATTCCAAAGTAGTACCAGTGTTGAATACTCATTGTGGGAATATAAACGAGAGAGAGAGAGAGAGAGAGAGAGAGAGAGAGAAGAGAGAGAGAGAGAGAGAGTGTGTGTGTGTGTGTGTGTGTGTGTGAGAGAGAGAGAGAGACAGACAGACAGACAGACAGACAGACATACAGACAGACAGACAGAGAGAGAGTCTTCGGGGATAAAGAGAGAGAGACAGAGACAGACAGACAGACAGATAGAGTCTTACTTGTTTGTTCTCCATTCTTTCTTTCTACTTCGTCCAGTCGCCATGTTTTCGTTTCCTTCTTCTGCTTTGGCCGGTCCTTCTGTCGTCTAGATTCTAGCTGCTTACCTTGTTGCTGTATCCAACTAAGGGCTTCTTTCGGGGCTAGCTCTTTTAAAGCCATGCAAACAATCGACAAGACCCTGTGTTTCTCTGATCAAAGCTTTATTTCTGTATTGCCCATTTTCACCGTGAGAATGAGTTCAACCTCAGTAGAACATATCTGTTCTGCTTGCCATTTAGGTTGCAACTGATTACCTAACTAGTCAAATCACGTGACGTGCAAGATTCCCGCTTTTATCAACGGTCTAGTATTTTTTCCAACTGAAACTTACCCGCTCCACAAGGGAGTCCAACCTCTTTTTGCTTGTGCTAGAACAAGGAGATTGTTTTGGCATAAGTGGAGCGCCACACCAATTGTTAGCTCACCACTTTACAGCACTGATCAGAGTACCCAACCTGTGCTACTCATAGAAACATCAACATTAAAGACAGGTCCGGACATGAGCATCCCCTGACCTCTAAAGCACCAGAGACTATAAGAACTATACTTGTGTAGCATAAACCTTAGACAAAGAGAGACTTTGTCTTTCGAAATCAGGAAAATAAGTATATATATATATATACTTCTTAGCTGCGAGTAAGAAAGACGCTTTTGAAGAAAGAATATATATTTTTTTTATATACTCCGGTTAATAATAATTAATAAATCGCAGTAACGTAGTTTCGGTTATAAACAGACAGACACCGAAACTCCATTATAATAAGATATGGGAACGGGGCTTAGACACAGGAATTCTTATCGACTAGAATTCCAGGTGAAATTATCTCTCACTCCGATCGTTACAATATATATATATATATATATATATATATATATATATATATATATATATATATATATATATATTGTTTGTAGACATATATATATATATATATATATATATATATATATATATATATATTATGAAAATATTACCAGGTCTACTCCTGTTGATAAATATTTAATACGTTTCCTCTTATCATTTATACATATGAAACATTTTTTCTATCTGTAGCTGTTGGCTGTGGCATATACTAACCTCCATTGTCTTTGGTCCAATAATCTTGCATAACATTTTAACTCTCTGTCTTCAGAGAACATTCGATATATAAAGAACTATTTTCATAACGCGGCCTTCATCTTAAGGCCAAGCCAGCGTTTTTACTTGGAACACCCGTGGCGATTTTATTGCAGAATACCTACCATGCGGCCAATAATGACAGAAAGAAAAGCCACCATGATTGCCGACTTTTTCATCACGTAACCAGAAATGGAAATTAAACTTTCTTCGTGCATGCGCATAGCCGCCGTTCAGTCTTTGTACAGACGCCATTATTATCACTTGACAACTTCTACATTAGATCCGTCGTCGTCGTCGTTACGGTGTTCTGCCACCAATACCACAGTATTAGCCTCCTTTTGTGTTGATGCCAAGGCGCGTTCAGGAATTATATACACGTTGCCAATAAATTATCTGCTTCGTCGCTCAGTTTTGTATCTTAATTGATTTCAGTCAATAATACCCGAAGCACCTTCATAATCAGGAGTGTTCACAAAACCAAGCTATATTTAAAACGTTATTATTAATACTAGCCGGGCCTGTGGATATACCACAGTATGATAATTCTATATTACAACGCTTGATATGTTTACCTAAGTGCTATTTGCAAAATGGTTCAATATGTAAAATGTATAAATATCATCATCATCATCATGTCGCGCAATTAGCACGGATATCCATGACAATCTGCGGAATCCGTTTTGGTTTTCCCTAAGGATTTTCTCTATTTCGGATCGGGTGCGATTAGGAAGAAGGGCATTATATATATCTTAGCTGCAATAGCAGTAAGAGTTATGCCTCTGTAGTTTTTAGCAATTCCGAGGTCTCCATTTTTGGGCAATGGGAAGATGCAGCCTCTTAATTTATTTAAAATATATATATATATATATATATATATATATATATATATATATATATATGAGGAAAAATGGGTAAAGAAAAGAAATGTAGATGGATAAAATGAATTTAATCGATATCACATTAATCGATATCACTTACACATGTGTTTCGGTCAGTTTATGTGTGTGAAAATATTTCGCACACATAGAAGAATCGACCGAAATATTTTCACACACATAAACTGACCGAAACACATGTGTAAGTGATATCGATTAATGTGATATTGATTAAATTCATTTTATCCATCTACATTTCTTTCTTTACTCATTTTTCCTCATATTGTCGGATTCAATTCCTTTTCCATTTTCACACACACACACACACACACACACACACACACACCACACACACATATATATAATATTTACATTGAATTGCCGATAAAAATATGTGGGGAGGCGTTCAAAATATCTACATTAATTTGCCAACAAAAAAATGACAAAAATACGACTCGGAAAATATCTATATTGGGCTGGAAATTACCAAAATATATTCCGTGATTCTCAATTTCAATATTACAAATAAAACAGACGTACCTTCTTTTTTTTTCAATTCATCTTAATTTTATGTTGGGCATTTAAGCAATGTAAAACCATTTGGAATGTTTCATTTCTAAAATTGGGTGAATGTTTTGGGTGAAATAGAATGAGACAAATAAGAAATCTGCGATTAAGCGACAGCAGATAATCGGCATTTACATTTTTGCATTACATCTTGAGCAATTTGGACGGTCTCACTTTTAAGTAGAGGTTGATGCGGGATGATAACGAACGGAAGATTTAGGAACAAGCGTATTAATATATAGATAACAGGAACTAGGTAGCCAAAATCCTTATTCCCCAAACGCTTTATTCATTCTTTTTATTAGCGTAAGTCTATGGCAGTTGAAAAGTTTTCTGGGGTATATAGTGTGAACATATTTCAAATATGGATTCCAATTGCTTACCGACAAGTCACGTTTTCAACAACAAGTCACGTTGAAAACACCTGTTCTTGCTAGATCACTGAATTTAAGCAGCGATGAACCTGTTCTGTTGGACTATTTTATGTGTAAGGTGTGCTAAAGACTATGACTTATATTTATAGACTGTTCCAAAACAGCGTTGACTGAATTGGCCAATAAAAACGCCAAATCAACAGACAAGGATTATAACTAATACATCTTTTTACTTTGAGGACATATCAACAGACAAGGATTATATCTAATACATCTTTTTACTTTGAAGACAGATCAACTGACTAGGATATATCTAATACATCTTTTTTCTTTGAGGACAGATTAACAGATAAGGATTATATCTAATACAACTCTCTACTTCAAGACAGGATTAACTCTAATACAACTTCTACTTTGTGGACCGATCAACAGACAAGGATTATAACTAATACATCTTTCTACTTCAAGACAGGATCAACTGTGATAACACACCTACTTTGCGGACAGATCAACAGACAAGGATTAAAACTGATACTTCATCTTTCTACTTTAAGAAAGGATCAACATTTAGGACACAAAGAATCTCCACTGTAAAACTGCCTTCATCTACAGCCCTAAAATGTCTACGCGAATCGTAATCTGTTCAATACTTAATTGGGTGATCACTTAAGCAACAGCGGCTACTACACATTTCAGTTTATGATACGTTGATATTCATGATGTTTAAATGAATATTTCTTTAAAGGAAACAATATATTTATTTCTAATTAAAAATAACAACTGGTTATTTTTGTCTTTTTTTAAATGTCTTTGGTTTTATTGTTTAACGGCATATCAACTTCTTATGGGTTATTTGCTGAAATTTGATTCATTTGTAAATGCTTGTAATTAGATGTATACATTCTTTTACTTTAACGGCATGCCGACCCATCTAGGGTATTTTCTACCTTGACGTTATGGTATCGCGTTCATTGTACGTTCGTAATTACTTTTTCTGAGTAGCTGTGTCGATTATGTTTCTATAGTAACTATTATTAGTTCAACTGGTAAATCCTCATCTTGAACATTCACATCAGTTAAATGTGTGGTCACCTTTTCTTCTTCTTCTTCTTCTTCTTCTTCTTCTTCTTCTTCTTCTTCTTCTTCTTCTTCTTCTTCTTCTCTTTATGACCAATCAGTTTGTAATAGGCTTATACCAACCAGCCTTCCCCTGGTCTTCTACAGAGACATTCTTGATTTTTCCAATTCATTTATTTCAAAATCAACATTAGTCTCGACCACAGTTCTATGAAATTCTAGTTGTCCAATTTTCCTGTCCTTTATCAAATTCACATTACCGAATTCCATCCCTATATCCTCACTGTATATTATTATGGTTTGTACGAGTGTTTTGAGTTCTTTTTCATTTTTAGCAAAAATGTTAATGTCATCCATGTACATGAGGTGATTTATTTTCCTCTGATTTAGTAATTTTGATAAAGGACAGGCAATTGCAACTAGAATTTCATAGAAACTGTGGTCGAGACTAAATGTTGTTTGAAATAAATGAATTGGAAAAATCAAGAATGTCTCTGTAGAAGACCAGGGGAAGGCTGGTTGTTAAGCCTATTCAACTGATTGGTCATAAAGGAAGAAGAAGAAGAAGAAGAAGAAGAAGAAGAAGAAGAAGAGAAGAAGAAGAAGAAAAGGTGACCACACATTTAACTGATGTGGAATGTTCAGATGAGGATTTACCAGTTGAACTAATAAATAGTTACTATAGAAACATAATCGACACAGCTATCTCAAAAAGTAATTACGAACGTACAATGAACGCGATACCATAACGTCAAGGTAGAAAATATCCCTAGATGGGTCGGCATGCGTTAAAGTAAAAGAATTGTATACATCTAATTACAAGCATTTACAAAATGAATCAAATTTCAGCAAAATACCCATAAGAAGATTGATATGCGTTAACAATAAAACGCAAAGACATTTAAAAAACAAAATAACCAGTTGTTATTTTTAATTAGAATCAAATATATTGTTTCCTTTAAAGAATATTCATTTAAACATCATGAATATCAACGTATCATAAACTGAAATGTGTAGTAGCCGCTGTTGCTTTAAGTGATCACCCAATTAAGTATTGAACAGAATTACGATTCGCGTGACATTTTAGGGCTGTAGATGAAGGCAGTTTTACAGTGGAGATTCTTTGTGTTCTAAATGTTGATCCTTTCTTAAAGTAGAAAGATGAAGTATCAGTTTTTAATCCTTGTCTGTTGATCTGTCCGCAAAGTAGGTGTGTTATCACAGTTGATTCCTGTCTTGAAGTAGAAAGATGTATTAGTTATAATCGCTTGTCTGTTGATCGGTCACAAAGTAAGAAGTGTATTAGAGTTAATCCTGTCTTGAAGTAGAGAGTTGTATTAGATTAATCCTTATCTGTAATCTGTCCTCAAAGAAAAAAGATGTATTAGATATATCCTAGTCAGTTGATCTGTCTTCAAAGTAAAAAAGATGTATTAGATATAATCCTTGTCCTGTTTGATATGTCCTCAAAAGTAAAAAGATGTATTAGTTATAATCCTTGTCTGTTGATTTGGCGTTTTTAATTGGCCAATTCAGTCAACGCTGTTTTGGAACAGTCTATAAATATAAGTCATAGTCTTTAGCACAACCTTACACATAAAATAGTCCACACAGAACAGGTTTCATCGCTGCTTAAAATTCAGTTGATCTAGCAAGAAACAGGTGTTTTCAACGTGATTGTTGTTGAAAACGTGACTTGTCGGTAAGCAATTGGAATCCATATTTGAAAATATGTTCAACACTATATACCCCCAAAACTTTTCAACTGCCATAGACTTACGCTAATAAAAATGAATAAAGCGTTTGGGAATAAGGATTTTGGCTATCCTAGTTCCTGTTATCTATATATTAATACGCTTGTTCCTAAATCTTCCGTTCGTTAATCCATCGCATCAACCTCTACTTAAAGTGAGACCGTCCAAATTGCTCAGATGTAATGCAAAATGTAAATGCCGATTATCTGCTGTCGCTTAATCGCAGATTTCTTATTTGTCTCATTCTATTTTCACCAAAACATTCACCCAATTTTAGAAATGAAACATTCCAAATGGTTTTAACATTGCTTAAATGCCCAACATAAAATTAAGATGAATTGAAAAAAAAAGAAGGTACGTCTGTTTTATTTGTATATTGAAATTGAGAATCACGGAATAATATTTTGGTAATTTTCCAAGCCATATAGATATTTTCCGAGTGTTTTTTGTCATTTTTTTTTGTTGGCTAAATTAATGTAGATATTTTGAACGCCTCCCCACATATTTTTATCGGCAATTCAATGTAAATATTAATATATGTGTGTGTGTGTGTGTTGTGTGTGGTGTGTGTGTGTGTGGTGTGAAAATGGAAAAGGAATTGAATCCGCAATATGAGGAAAAATGAGTAAAGAAAAGAAATGTGATGGATATAAATGAATTTAATAATATCACCATTAATCGATATCACTTAACACATGTGTTTTCGGTCAGTTTATGTGTGTGAAATATTATCGGTCGATTTTTCTATGTGTGCGAAATATTTTCACACACATAAAACTGACCGAAACACATGTGTAGTGATATCGATTAAATGTGAATATCGATTAAATTCATTTTATCCATCTACATTTCTTTTCTTTACCCATTTTTCCTATAATATATATATATTAATATATATATCTATATATATATATATATTATATTTTAATAATTAGAGGCTGCATCTTCCCATTGCCCCAAAAAATGGAGACCTCGGAATTGCTAAAACCTACAGAGGCATAACTCTTACTGCTATTGCAGCTAAGATATAATAATGACCCTTCTTCCTAATCGCAACCGATCCGAAATAGAGAAAATCCTTAGGGAAAACCAAAACGGATTCCGCAGATTGTCATGGATATCCGTGCTAATTGCGCGACATGATGATGATGATGATATTTATACATTTTACATATTGAACCATTTTGCAAATAGCACTTAGGTAAACATATCAAGCGTTGTAATAATAGAATTATCATACTGTGGTATATCCACAGGCCCGGCTACAGTATTAATAATAACGTTTTAAAATATAGCTTGGTTTTGTGAACACTCCTGATTATGAAGGTGCTTCGGGTATTATTGACTGAATCAATTAAGATACAAACTGAGCGACGAAGCAGATAATTTTTATTGGCAACGTGTATATAATTCCTGAACGCGCCTTGGCATCAACACAAAAGGAGGCTATACTGTGGTATTGGTGGCAGAAAACCGTAACGACGACGACGACGGATCTAATGTAGAAGTTGTCAAGTGATAATAATGGCGTCTGTACAAAGACTGAACGCGGCTATGCGCATGCACGAAGAAAGTTAATTTCCATTTCTGGTTACGTGATGAAAAAGTCGGCAATCATGGTGGCTTTTCTTTCTGTCATTATTGGCCGCATGGTAGGTATTCTGCAAAAAATCGCCACGGGTTTCCAGTAAAAACGCTGGCTTGGCCTTAAGATGAAGGCCGCGTATGAAAATAGTTCTTATATATCGAATGTTCTCTGAAGACAGAGAGTTAAAGTTATGCAAGATTATTGGACCAAAAGACAATGGAGGTTAGTATATGCCACAGCCACAGCTACAGATAGAAAAAATGTTTCATATGTATAAATGATAAGAGGAAACGTATTAAATATTTATCAACAGGAGTAGACCTGGTAATATTTCATATATATATATATATATATATATATATTATATATATAATATGTCTACGAAACAATATATATAATATATATATATATATATATTTATATATATATATATATATATATATATATATTGTAACGATCGGAGTGAGAGATATTTCACCTGGAATTCTAGTCGATAAGAATTCCTGTGTCTAAGCCCCGTTCCCATATCTATTATAATGGAGTTTCGGTGTCTGTCTGTTTATAACCGAAACTACGTTACTGCGATTTATTAATTATTATTAACCGGAGTATATAAAAAAATATATATTCTTTCTTCAAAAGCGTCTTTCTACTCGCAGCTAAGAAGTATATATATATATATAATATATATTTTATACTTATTTTCCTGATTTCGAAAGACAAAGTCTCTCTTTGTCTAAGGTTTAAGCTACACAAGTATAGTTTCTTATAGTCTCTGGTGCTTTAGAGTCAGGGGATGCTCATGTCCGGACCTGTCTTTAATGTTGATTGTTTCTATGAGTAGCACAGGTGGGTACTCTGATCAGTGCTGTAAAGTGGTGAGCTAACAATTGGTGTGGCGCTCCACTTATGCCAACAATCTCTTGTTCTAGCACAAGCAAAAAGAGGTTGGACTCCCTTGTGGAGCGGGTAAGTTTCAGTTGGAAAAAATACTAGACCGTTGATAAAAGCGGGAATCTTGCACGTCACGTGATTTTGACTAGTTAGGTAATCAGTTGCAACCTAAATGGCAAGCAGAACAGATATGTTCTACTGAGGTTGAACTCATTCTCACGTGAAAATGGGCAATACAGAAATAAAGCTTTGATCAGAGAACACAGGGCTTTCGATTGTTTGCATGGCTTTAAAAGAGCTAGCCCCGAAAGAAGCCCTTAGTTGATACAGCAACAAGGTAAGCAGCTAGAATCTAGACGACAGAAGGACCGGCCAAAGCAGAAGAAGGAAACGAAAACATGGCGACTGGACGAAGTAGAAAGAAGAATGGAGAACAAACAAGTAAGACTCTATCTGTCTGTCTGTCTGTCTCTGTCTCTCTCTCTTTTTCCCCGAAGACTCTCTCTCTGTCTGTGCTGTCTGTATGTCTGTCTGTCTGTCTGTCTGTCTGTTCTCTCTCTCTCTCACACACACACACACACACACACACACTCTCTCTCTCTTCTTCTCTCTCTCTTTCTCTCTCTTCTCTCTCTCTCTCTCTCGTTTATATACCCACATGAGTATTCAACAACTGGTTACTACTTTGGAATGGCTCAAATCTCAGTTGCTGCTGCTGTTTAGTTATCTAAAATGACTTGTTTCAGCATTAAATAAACCCGAAACGGGTTGATATGCCGTAAAACAAAGACAGCAAAACGATCACAGCGCCAAAAGCACCTGAAAAGTATCTTTTTGAATGTTCAGGTGATGATAGGAATTTCCCCTACAATACCGAGATCTGCTCATCAGTCACATTCAATGAGAAACGATTTTTCTCTGAAAATAGCTAAACCTCTTCGAACCGATTCGGCAATACACAACAGTAAATCTCCTTACATATGCACTGGAATAAGAGTGGTTGGTCGGGGAATGTCGTGAAAGATCTACAGGTTGGTTTGGTTAGGCTTATTCAACCGCATATCATCTCATGGCTTATTTAATGCTGAAAATTAATTAATTTCTAAATGTTTGGTTATAAACGTAAACATTTCTAACTTTCCATGGCATATAGTTTAAGATCGCATCTTTTTATTTGACGATTAATAGACCAGTTCACATCCCCTAGGTAGTATTATCTCATCTACAGCAAACGATGTCGATATACGCTTATGACGGCATTGGTGGTATGGACAGATTATCAACCATATGGAAATCTAATCTCTCTGGATGTTTAGAGTCTGGAAACCAACTTGGAATGCTGGAGGATATCTTGCCTTGTGCCATTAGTGATTTAATTAAAAAACAAAGCCACTTCTTTTTCTTATGGGTTTTTTATTTCCACCAAGTCACAAACTACTGAAAGCAAAAGCCCATGTCTTACTTCTCTCAGGCCCATTCTCCAAACACAGCCACACTCTCACCTGCATTCCTCCTCTCTCCTATTTGGCCACGTCTCACGCTCTTCCAATAGAAACAATCTATGTGCTATTGATGATTCATACTTAAAACTTTTCCATTATCATCTAGTGTTATCTATTAATAATGGAGATTCGCCTTCCGGTTTTGTCTGTAACAAAAATTATTCACTGCTTACGTCACCATTACCCAAAATCGTCATAACCATAGAATAAATACACTCAAAATTTGAACATGCAGCATTAGACAGTCCTCATTCTTTTTTAACACAAGTTTTAATAAATACATGACTAGTATTATATATTTATATATAGTTTGTTTTATTTTAATACATATTTAAAGTTTGACATTTCAAATTGTTTTATTTTTTAATCCTTTAATGAATTTGATGATTTTACTTACTTAGGATACAAACTCGCTGACATTGAATTTTACACCCACCCCTCGGGCAATATGTTTCAAAAATCTATTTTTACATCGCCCGGAGGGTGTTTTTATTTTGTACTAGTCTATCTAATTATCTAATGTTACAAAAGGATCAAACCAAACCAAACCAAACCAAACAAACTGGGCTTTGATTCATGACCTTTCCGTTGTAAAATATTTTTCTTAATTTCAAAAAGCATATCTACTTTCTAAGGAATAAAGAGTGCATTTTCAAAGTTGTTTATTATTATAATTACATTTAAGCTTGTTTTTAGTGCAGATCAATCTCATTCGGGCGCAACGAAAGATAAACGAATATTGCAGATGCTACCTTCGTTGTCATGGAAAACATGTCTTTGTTAAATCACGATGCTGGCGTGATCCAGTAAGTTGATAACGAGAAATCGCTAAATGAAGAACTGTGGGCGAATTTCCGTTCACCCTTGAAAACTCAGTAAAAAAGTTCGAGATTCATAAAAACAAAATAAAGTGTCTTCCACATTGCAAATGAGATAGGTGCTACTAATTTAAAAAAAAAAACAACACAAGATTCAGGTAAGTGCTCCTTGGGTGGCTAGTTTTCTGAAGCGGTGTGAAGATATACAGTGGTCCGAAAGTCTTATCACCCTTACACATTTTTAAATAGGTAAAATAACATAATACAACCCAAATTCTAGAAAATAATTCAGTAAAGATTTTAATCATATATATATACGTATATCTATAAATATATATATATAGAGAGAGAGAATAGGCGATAGATAGATACATATTTGTTTTATGATGTGCGTGCAGAGATAGGGGAGTGTGTTTACATTTGCGCTTGTGTGTGTGTGTGTGTGTGTGTGTGTGTGTGTGTTGTGTGTGATACAATAGTGCTAATTAAAAAAATCAAATAAAATAATTGAGCAACAGTATTTAAAGAGTAAAAAACTCTATTATCACATAATAGTGCAACCCTCTGCGAACACAATCTACTAAAATTACTATTCAAAGCTTCAACGCCATGAAGCATCATTAGGCAATACGAGATTATATATATATATATAATAATATATATATATATATAAATGGAGATAGACTGCATTTTTGTCTGAAGCCGAAACTATTTACTACTCAAGCACAATTCCTTTAATTATTTACGTCAAATTCTCCATGATTTCATTCTTTTTAATCTTCAGTTAAATAAAAAATTGTTTTTAATCATTATTAATACTGTTGATCATATCTACGTACTAATAACATGCAATTGTATGTATATACAACAAAATAGCGATTTACAGTTTGAACGACAAGGAAAATTGCATATCATATTTAAAATTTTATTTTAATAAATATCTTGGTATTTATTTGATTTCTAATTGTTGTTTTTCTTAAGAAATATAAACAAAAATCTCGTAGATAAATCTTAAAAGAATTTATTTACAGAAGAAATAAACTGTAATATTATCCTTTACTTCCTATTTTAACTAAATAGTTAAATTAGGAAAATTTACCAATGAAACAGGAGTAATGGAAAATAATGGAATAGTTAGTTTCCAAAAGTTGTTCTATTTTCGATTATACCCCCTCTGTTGCAGATCTTATATGCATTCTTAGTCAGTTTCATTAGCCTTTCTAATTTAATATGATATTTATTATATTAAAACTTAAATACTTGCACCCGGAGGGCATATATTTGCTAGTATATATAAGGTGTCATAAGAAATGAACAATGAATGGAACAATGTATGGACGTTTTTATTCAGAATACAAGGTGTGTCATAAAAGTGCCGTGTTTGAAGCTGTATTTACCAAGATAGAAATGAATAATGAATGAAGCGTTAATTTTTTCAGAATACAATTAAAATAATTAAAAAGCATATTTATTATTAAAACAAAAAATATTGAAAGTTAAAACAACGTGTAGGGGTGACAAGACTTTCGGACCACCCTGTATAATATAATGTACAGCGTTGTTACCTTATTTATGTACACAAATAAAGATTGTCCTACCATCATCAACATCACCGGTCTCAAGTGGTGCTGAGAGCTGTTGCACTATCTAAGTATAAAATGTACGCAAATTACCACTTATATTTATGAACTTTACCAAATCAGCAGTACTAGCAATGACCCAACCCTCCCCTTTTATTACGAGGGGATGTCCTGCCTGGGGGATGGCTCCAGGGATCATGCTGATATCAAATATCTTTCTGGTCCAATGACCGAATTTAAAGAAACATTGTGGTTAGTCTCGTTGAATTTTATGTTTTAAAAATATTTGTATATAAGTGCTACAACACCACTTAAATTTATAGACTAAGCGAGGTCACGTGGTTTAAACTGCAGACAATCAACGACCGAATGCGTGGCTGGCTGACTACTTAATCAGTGATACTAGAGACGTCAATTTAATCACTGACGAAGGACTTACAATACTCAGGAGCACCAAGGAACAACCAAAGGCTTCTTTACCCGCAGATCGAAACTACGCTCTGCTTAACACAAAGGATCTCCGCTTGACAAGCGCTCTTGCTTGAAGCCTAAAGGATGGCTACTAAATTCGTAACAAGTAGGATATATTTCATTTGCAGCAGGCATTGACCACATTAAAAACGACATAGAATACATTTAAGGTAGTTGGTAATTGTCTGAAACCAGTTGCTAACTGGATTTAATACCAGAGGGATTTCAAGGACTACATCATTGAGAATGAGATATGTGCTACTAATTAAAAAACTCAAAAAGCCTAATCACCAATGTTTCCATTGGCTTCAGTTATTAGATCGGTAAGATATTTAATATCGACATGATCCAGGGGCCATCCCTCCAGGCAATACCTGTCCATCGTCTTAAAGGGGCAGTGTTAACCCATCATTGGGTATATACACGAGATGTGAAGAGTATTACTTCAGAGAGTTTCTCGTGAAGAGAGAGAGAGAGAGAGAGAGAGAGAGAGAGAGAGAGAGAGAGAGAGAGAGAGAAGAGATATGATAGAGATAGAGACAGAGACAGAGACAGAGAGAGAGAGAGAGAGAGAGGGGGATATTAGAGAAATAGATTAGAGACTTGTTGCTTCATTTCTGCTTTACTACTGTAAGATTCAAAGGTTATGACAAAGTCATAACTCGTTGAAACGCAAACAAACTCCGACACAGGTTGACAGACAAACATTTAATATGGTATAGCACATGAATACACAAAGGATACATAAATTACATAGAAATGTACATGAAACATACATACGTAAACAATAGTAATATGAACATAAAAAGCAACAGACATGGGACTGAAGTAGTCCATGCTGGAAATCACTTACAGTAATGTAAGGGGGGGGGCAAAGCTCCATCAAGTAAGGGGCATAAGACTACCCATTGTGTCTCGTAGGTCGAGCAGCAGGCAAAGAGAGAAATTCAAAACAGCCGCTTAAAATACACGAGGCCCCTAGCGGGAACCAGCGAACTTAAACGGGCAGACAACTCCCAGGCAAATACGAAAATAAGCCCTACACTACTGCTGTCGCCATGTTTCCTCATCTTCTCTGTCCGTCATGTGTCTTCTAGTTGACTTCTAACGGCTTCTTCTTTTACTAAGGGCTTCTTTTTCCTGGGCTAGTTTTTAGTCATGCAATTAATTAATTAATTCACAATAACATTTTTTCCTTGATCAAAATTTTATTAGCCTAGCCCAGTCTTCCGCGCAGGGAGATAACAACCCAGGTTGTATAAAAAAATCTAAACTAACTAATAACGTGACACGCGAGAGTCGCGCCACTAGGTTCAGGGTTACCACAGTCCTGGTATTTTTTTCACTGCCACCCTTGAATTCTCGTTACAGGGGTCCAACAATTTATGCTACCACAGAAATTGTAACAGCAGGGGCTGTATAATAAATTCCTTCTCGGCATAAAATAACTTTAGTGGGAAACATGCCACTATAATCAATTAGTTTATTCTGCTTCTTTTGTCAGATGGGCATTGTTTCTTCTTTCTTTTCTATACACGTGGATGTTTTATTAATAATCGAAAAATTTCACTGTTTTTTAACCCCATGAATTAAGATACCACAAGACTTGCGTAAAAATGTATATATACTTACATTTCCAATTCCTCCTCATGTAGGGATGTGGTACAAGGTTAATTTCTTAAGCGAATTTTAACAGGTTTTAATTTAGAGTGTTCCTTCACCTAACTAGTTACCTAGCCCAAGCTAAAGAGCCCAGTCCGCCCCAACTAAATTTTAATATTTTTATATCTTATAATAGTTTTTGTCCATTTAGGAGTCTCCGTATGCCTCTCTCGGTATATATTTATAGTCTTTTTATGTTGGAGTTGGGCGTTATTATGAAGCATTTGAAACAATATAAAATAAAAATAAATGAAAACTGGATGTTGTCGAGTACAGGATTCACTTATTTTTTATTTATTATCATAAATTTTCGGGATCGTTAGATTCCCTTCCTCTGATGACGGATCCTCTTATATGGGTCTTCTTTATATATATATATATATATATATATATATATATATATAATATATATATATATCAATAGGTTACTATTCATATAAACATTGTAGTAGCATGAGTAATTAATCCAAAAGGGCTCAATATATCTTAATAGATATAGAGCATTATTAGTTGTAGAAAAGTTATTTCCCTACACGGTTTTTTGTGTCTTAGTACACCTTCTCAGGGAACTGGGAAATCTATAAGGCTAATGAAAAATATAGGACAGGGGGGGTATAGCTACATAAGATCATTAATTTACCCCTGCCTGTCAACGTAGGTTTAACTTAGTACTAACTTAAAAGGAACATGATTTCGGACTAAGGTTAATTGACCTTTAGGAGATAAAGAATAGAATAAGCTTAAATCAGGCGAATAGATATTTCATTAACCACATAGATTTTCTCAGTTCCCCTGAAGAAGGTGAACTAAGAACACCGAAACCGTGGTAGGGAAATAACTTTTCTATAACTATATATATATTTTCAACAAAATATATAAAAAATTAATTGGCATCACAGATAAAACTTGGCCCTCTTTGATCAACTACTATCCTATCGTCCCCACCATTTACGGTCTCCCCAAAACACACAAACCAGGGATTCCATTAAGACCCATAATTTCAGGAATTGGAACCGCCCCTCATAAAATAGCTAAATCTCTAGCTAAAATACTAACCCCCCCCCCTCTTAGGTACAGTTAGCAAATCTCGTATAAAAAATTATAATAGCTTAATTGAAAAAATAAGAAATATAAACATGAACAACAAATGTCTAGCAAGCCTAGATATTAAATCACTTTACACAAGTATCCCGGTTGACAAATGCATTACTCGTTTAGAAAATCATCTCAAAAAATTAATATTACATTTCCATTACCTGTAAACAAGATAATCCAAATTTGCAAATTGCACTAAAAATTGTTTTTTAATATAATGGAACTTTTTATAAACAGAAATTCGGGTTACCTGTGAGTCACCTTTGAGTGGTGTATTAGCGTGCTTGTTCCTTGAATTCTTAGAAATCCGGTCCCTTTAAATAATTCTACCTAAAAAACTCTAATTTTTCCCGTTACATTGATGACACATTATTCATTTACCCAAAAAACTGTATTTAACACTAATATCATTGACAAACTAAATGATGTGGAACCCTCCATAAATTTGATCATGAACTTGAACAAAACCACACCCTACCATTTTTAGACACACTTATTATATATATATATATATATACAAGGTGTGTCAAATATGATTTAGTTAACCAGAAAGTATCATTATTCTTTCTGGAAAAAGTCTAATTAGGCTAATTAAAGGAAATTGTTCTCTTATCATGCAATTAGTAGTTTAACAATAAAATCAATGTGATTTTTCTTCTTCTTTTGAAACTTGATCTTCTTTAAATTTTCATATTGTCTTCTCACTTTTTGTAACATTTCTTCAACAAATGTCATGGAATTTATTCGATTGCATGAACATTTAAAATTCTTTAAATTACAAGAAAAATTAAGAACAAAAATAAGAAAAATCGTTAATGTAACCATTATTTTATTCTATTTTTCTACTTATCACAACTTGCTATGATTGACCAAACAACCCCCACTTCATAAATATATATATACGTTACAACCCACTCTGCAGAAATATCATTACCCATAGCTCTCCTTAGAAAAAAGTTCATTATAAAATAACCATTCATGAATAGTTGCGGGAGAAAGGCAATATAGATGGTTGCTCGACTCTCGCGTTAACCATAACACCATGCTGAAGTAAAAAATAGATAAAATAATATATATATATATATATATATATAATATATATAATGGTACACAGTAATAACCTACTCGAGTTACACCATAAGGATCTTCAGGGTTAAATCCACTGGATTAATCAAGATATTGATTAATTTCAGTCGATTACACGTGTGTATTTTTTTGCGATGACGGCTGGTTATCGCAAAAAAAATACACGTGCAATCGACTGCAATTAATCAATATCTTAGATTAATCCAGTGGATTTAACCATGATTATCTGCATGGTGAAACTCGAGTAGGTTATTACTGTTGTACCATTATTATAATACATTTGCTCTACTCACGTATTGAGCATTTTATATTTGTTATATCGCTGTCTTATCAGTGTGAAACTTGCATCAACTAACTATTGTGACCATTTTCACCCGGTAAGTCACCTTTTCCACAAATACCATATTATAATATATATAATATATATATATATTTATAATATAAATAATTTTATATATTACTATCTCTCTGGTCACAGCCGCCTACGAATCGCAAGGTTCTAGGTTCGTTACCGGTCCCCGACAACTCAGCAAGAGTAGTGCAGATTATAATCTGATCTGTACGGTAAAGTGGGGAGCTTATGGTAGGTGTGGCGTCCCACCTCAGCAAAAATAATTTCCCTGGTCGAGCGCTAACGAAAAGGAGATAGGCTCCCACGTTATCCGGTCGATATCGACAATAGCCAACAACAATTTATCTCTGTCTCATAATAGTTGTCATATTATATCTTACGTACAAACTAGAAGAGTTACCCGACGTTGCCCGGGGTTTAAAAAGTTTTTAAAAATCTCTAAAAATAACTTGATGAATGGATAGATATGAATAAATGAATGAAGCCTGACCCGCGCCACCGAATGTGTGTTTGTATATAACTTATAGGTGATACACCCTATAAGACTAATGGAATGCGCCGACAGGTTACTCTAAGTAACAGGGATAATTGTGGCTTAGCCGTAGCCAATGCGAGTATGCCAATAACTCTGTTCGTTGGACGTAATTTCCACATCTCTCTATTGTATTTGTCTACTTTTCTGTTAATACATTTTCTACATCTGTTACCCGTCGTTTTGTCTTATTGACCCTTAAAACCTCACAACAATAACTTAACGTAAGAAAAGAATACAAAAATTGAAAGGGTTAAAAACGGAACGGAATTTAGTGATTAGGACACAAAAGGAAGCGACGAAAAACTGACGGAACTGAAAGAGAAATCTAAACCTCAATGGCCTCTGGCAAATGCCGACTGTGCTAGAAACTTGACAGGTAAAGTACATATTCAATGTGTGGCTGTCACGGGATGGCGCCAATGAATCTCCAAAAGTAGATGAATTTCTACTTGTCGTTTCAAGTACATTTAGGCCACGAATCTGCCAAACCACTGCGTTTAACCTGTGCTGAATACAATCACAAAAAACTGACTTTACAATAAATAATGCGAGATGCATATTTACTAACCCACCAAGTAAGGACAATGCGAAACAAGGTCAATTAAACGGAGTTTAGTTTCAAATCATCATCATCATCATGTCGCGCTTGCAGCACGGATATCCATGACGATCTCTTGCCAACCCTCCCTATCACTCATTGCACCTGGGAGTCCTCTGCTGAGCATATAGCGTCCTCGCATAGCTGGTCAATGTAGGTCCTTGCTGGGCGCCCCACACTTCATGTCCATGTGTTGGCTTCCACAGGAGAACGTCGCTTATGAGTTCGTCCTTGCTTCTCCAGCAGTGTCCTGCATGCCTTGTCCGTCTCACTCGGATAGTTTGAGAGAGGGGGGGCAGCTGACGCTACAGCTGTCTCTTCGTGGGGTGCTGCTTCCACGATTTGTTCAAGACTGCACGTAGCATTCTTGTGCAGCTTCCATCTAGCTTATTTTCAAACGCTTCGTTAGGGTCCAAGTGGTGCAGCCATATAGCAGCACCGATATAACCACAGCCTGGAAGAACTGTCGCTTCAGCTTGTCAGGAGATCAGACCTCCATATGACTGACAATTTGTTTGTGGGCCGACCATGCCTTTGCTATTCTTGTGTTAACATCTCTCTCTGTGGATGAGATATTACTACCTAGGTACGTGAATTTTCTACAGGCTTGAGAGGCGTGCCGTTGAGTGTTGAGATGTTCCTTTCTTTTTGAAACTCTATGAAACTCTGTTTTACTGGAGTTCAACATAGAGCCGATATTTTCTGCCGCCTCCTCCAAGCTGTGTAGCAGTGACTCAGCTGTCGGGTGTATCTGCAAGGAGTGCAGGGTCGTCAGCATAGTCTGCATCTGTGACTGTTTGTGCGGGATAACGCAAATAATGGCACTTTAAAATCTTTCAATTACCATAAAATGTTAAGAATTGATGTTAGAATAATTAATGGTACATTCTTCTGAATCAATAGATGTCCAGCTATGTTATTGTTCTTTTTTTTTTCATTATCTTTTTCTATAATGTAAATTATACACACACACACACACACACACACACACAACATATAATATAATATATATATATATATATATATATATATATATATTATATATATATAATAACCGTCTAGGAGAGGGATAACTCTGAATTCAAAATTCCCTCCAGCTTGGGTTAAATAGTAGGGCAGACTGGGCCCTTCAGCCTTGGGTAGATAACCAGTCTATAAGAGGGATAACTCTGCATTCAAAATTCCTGAGGTCGGTCGTTGATTGGGTTTGTGGCAACCCTTGATGCACCAATTCTTTCCTATCGACTGTGCCAAAAAAGTGTGGATTCCAACACCAAGCCTTCACCACTATAAACAAATCACTGTGTGGGTGTTTATGTGTGTGAAACCCACATGCGTCCGAAAATCGACGAGAGAGTCATTAATATATATATATATATATATATATATATATATATGAAATTTAAAAATAGTCATAAAATATAGTTTTCTAAAATTATTCAGCAATTTTTTATTTATTACTGATTTATCTAATTAATTTAATATAATATATTTAATTTTATTTTACATCTGAAAAAAAAAAGCTATGTAAATAAATTCTTCTATTTGACCGTTTTTATTTGAATTCAAGATAGTTACAATGTAGCAATATTCACGGAAGTTAACCAGACAAGATTATATATATATATATATATATAATATATATATAATTCAAACATATTCTCAAACAGATATTACAAAGGGTAAGAGACGGATTTTTATCTTCTCTAATAACTTATAGAATAATCATATTAACTGATGCCTTCAAAGAGTCTAATAATAGATGAGAAAAAACTTTCTATCAGGACTCCACTCTTCCAAAAAGTGTTTTAATACTTTTGAGAGGGTCCCTTGGAAAGGATTTTTCATTTATGCCCCTCATTTCATTCATTTTTATTTCATCCATTCATTCATTTACCATTAGTTTTTAAACTATATAATATATATATATATATATATATATATAGAGAGAGAGAGAGAAGAGACAGACAGACAGACAGACAGACAGACGAGAAGAGAGAGAGAGGAGAGAAAGAGAGAGAGAGAGAGAGAGAAGAAGAGAAGAGAGAAAATTCAGTCACGTCTCGATCCCGGCTAGAGGTAGTTGTTAGTGTAGCCACAGTGATGAGAGGTGAAACCTTGAAACACGTGTCTGTGGATCAACTTATATTATATATATACTCCCACTTGGTTGAATTCTCTAAATAGGGATTTAATTGTAAATTCACCGTCTGGCGTAAAGCTAACCCTCACTTTGTTTACAAAGTTAGAGGACTCTCGTGAATTCATTTCAACTTAGAAATGTATCAATTAAATATTTGAAAAAATTTGACAGCTGCTAATGGCCGTATGGGTAAGAGACTTGGCAGACGAAATATTCAGTCACGTCTAACGTCGAATAAGTATCGAAATTATCGTGATAATTTGACAATTAATTGATTTTTCATAGAATTTTAATATTTCATGTAGTAATGATCCTGACTATAAATTAAATACTCATTATAATGGAGATTGTGTGTTTTTATGTCTGTAACCGAAACTATATTACTAATCGAGTCACAATTAAACTAGTTATTACATATTTATATTTAAACCTGAATTATTAAAAATTTGCTTCACCTTTTTATTAGTGTTGTCCATATCTAACTACTAATAACATGCAATTGTATTTATATATACAAAAAGTAGCGTTTGCAGTGTGAATGGAAGGCTAATTGCATATGGATATTAAAAAGTGATTTTATTAAATATTGCTTAGTATTATTGATTTCTAACTGTTTGGTTTATTTTAATGAAATAAGCAAAAATCTCTCAATGAATCTTAAATGAAATCCATTAACAAGAAAAAATAAGTGTCATTTATTTTTTATCCTTTATTTAACTAAATTGTTAAATAAGTAAAATTCAGCAATGAAAGACGGGAGTGATGAAGAGTAAGTTTCATTCTATTTTCTATTATACCCCACTCTTCATATTCTTTTATCTGCTTTCTTATTAGACTTTCTAATTTAATACGATATTTCATTACATTAAAACCTAAATACTTGCACCCGGAGGGTGCATATATTTGCTAGTACTCCCTAATAAACTTACTAATTCCTGAAATGGCTGTGACGTAATTAGTGACGTAGTTTCGGTTACAGACAAATAGAGCCGAATCTCTAATCACATGTACATCACTTAGTTCATTTTAATTTCCGTTGTGCAATATTCAAATCCAAATGTTTTGTAAATGAAATGTCATTTACTTCTTGGGAAATATCAACTCAATCTTTAATTATTTCCAGATCTTCATTTCCTGGTTCCAAATCTCAAAGTATTCCGAATTGATATTTTCCTTCTTTTTTTCTTTCTTTTTCCTAATTCTTAACAAGCTGACCTCACAAGATGCACGAATGCCGTGCTGCTATAAAAAAGCATTTGAATTCTTCATTTTTCTTTTTCAAGCCCTTTGTAGAATTCCTTTTTGTCTTTGCAGGAATACGGACACTTTCGAAACAACTTTTAGCACATTTCAACGGGCCTCAAGTTACATGTATATATTTACCAACTCCTCCGCACGAGCAGGATGTGACGCAAGGTCAATTCTGAAGCAGAGTTTAAGAGTTTGAATTTAGTCTTCCTTCTCTAAACTGTAACCTAGTAGCCATGGTTAAAGAGCCCAGTCTGTCCTACTACTTTACCCATATCTGGAGGGAGTAGTTGAATGCATACCTTTCACAAGAGTATTAAAACAATATGAAATAGCAAACAGCCTCAGTCCAGGATTTGAACACAGGTCGACGAGTCCATTTCCTACGATTTTAATCATTACACCACACGCCTCCCAGCTTCTAAGTTACATATAGGGAACTACTTGTAAAAGACACCAAACTCCTCCGCAACAGACAGATGGAATACGGGGTCAATTTTTTTAAGTTGGAATGTTACGATTTGTTGCCGCCATTTAGGCCTTTAATTATGCAGTATACTGAGTGTAGTTTCAGTGTATATATCTTGTGGCATGTAGTTGATGTATTTCTTGAAGTAAAAAGATTCTGGTATCAGTTACTCCTTGTCTGTTGATCTGTAATATTCCTTCTGTTTAAGGAATTCACCTGGCAACTGATTTTTAGGACAATTTATCAACAACCTTAATATATGTTGTCGTTTTTTTCATTGGTCATTCAGCTCCTGCTACTTTGCGTAGAGTCTATAAATATAAGTGGTGACTTTTTGTACAGCTTATACCAAGAGAGTATAAGAGGAAGCGTGTGGTTTTAATGGTAAAGTCATAGGAAATGGACTCGTCGCGCCGAGTTCAAATCCTGACGTGTAATTGCAATTTCACTTAGCGCTAATACCCTTGGGAAAGGATAATCCTACTCTCCCCACAGGTATGGGTAAATAGCAGGCAGAACTGGGTTCTTAACCATGGCTAGTTAACCAGTGTAGGAGAAAGAAAACTCTGAATTCAAACCTGTTGAACTCCCTTAAGAAATTGACCTTGTGTCACATCCTCCTCGTGCGGAGGTTGGTAAATATATAACCAAGAGAGATCCAACACGGAGTAAAGATTTTTGGGTTCATAGTTTTCCTTTTCCTTTTTCGGCCGGATGTGACACATCGTCACAAATATGGAGGATCAACTAGTAAAAGACATAAACATTTTTTGTCATTTTTTTTGGTTTGTTTTGGTATTTGCTTTCGCCTAATTCTGAAACATTGATTGTTTATGTGAAGATTTTCTTTGCTTCTCTGTTGTATGGCTTTAACAAATGTAAAAAGCAAAAACAAAAACGTAAATACATGCCCAGTATATCTCATCTTCTGGAATACACCACACACACACCACACACACACATATAGATATATATATATATATATACATATTATGTACATATGTATATATATATACATATGTAATTATATATATATATATATATACTTACAATATGTAGTATATATATGTCAATATATTCACAACACAAAATACATAAAGATTATAATATACATATATATATATATAATAATATATATAATATAAATATATAATCACAACTTATATATGTATAAAAACACACATTTATATATACAATATACTGTATATAAACACATCACACACATATATATATAGATATACACACACACACACATATAAGAATATACACATATCAAAAATATATATATATATATAATTTACACACACGTAATATATATATATATATAAATATATACATACACACACATATAAACTATATACACATATCACACACATATATCACGTAATATAAATATATACAACATCACATGTATATAAATATATACACATATCATATATATATATTATATTTTACAATTGACGATGTTAAGTTCTCGTTTTAGTATTTGCCCAACCCATCTGCAACGGACAGATTCAAGCCGAGTTAATTATAAAGTTGAGTAAAGCTGTTTGATTCATTAGATTTCCTTTTCCTCGACTGGTTGTCCCCCATACTATTTACCAATCATCATCCAAGTCGTGCTAATAGCCGCAGATTTTCTATTACTCTCTCACCAACCGTCCCCATTGTTTTTCGCTCTTTGCAAGTCCTCTCCACGGCGTCCAATGTTCGTTTACAGAGCTGATGGAACCTTTTGCTGATTGCCTACACTGTGTGTCTCAATGTTTAGGTGTCCCCAGGAGAAAACATCACTTATGAACTTGTTCTGCTTCAAGGCTATTTAATGACAAAGTTATCCTTGTAGTGGAAGAGTAGTGCTACTATTTAAGCCATAGCTGGGTGATGAGGGGGTCCATACCTTTCTTCAAGGGTATTAACTCAAGAGGAACATAATTAGCACGACTGGAGTTCAAACTCGCTTACTTTGAGCCCTAATCATCATACTTGGCAGCATAATATCCATGACCTCCTTTTTCCAACCATTCCCTATTGGTCATCACTCCCACAGCATCAAGAATCCACACAGAACTGATGTAGTTTCTTGCTGGTCAGCTTACACTGATGTACCCATGTGTAGGTGTCTACAGGAAACATTACTTATGAATTGTTCTGCTTGTCCAGAAGGTTCCAAGAATGCTTCTTCCTTCGTCTTATTGGGTCGTTTGTAGGATAGAATAAGTGGCCGTAGAGCTGGGGGGGGGTTCTGGTGCTGCTTCCAGTATTTATTCAAGATAGTACGCAGTATCCTATGTAGAAAGGTTTACATTGATCAACTCTCTGTAGATACAAAAAAAAATAGAGACAAAATTTAATGGTGAAAAAAAAGATTTCCTTAAACCAAAATTAGGCAGAGTCATTTGATAATCCGTCGGTCGCTACTGAGCTAAAGGGCTCACAGAATTTCCGAAATGGCCGTCCAAGATCGGATTTTCTGCATCAACCAAGATGCAGGGTCTCTATATTTGCTGAAAGTCTAGCGAATGCCCACGTTGTGTTCAGATCTCAAAACGACTAGAAATCTGCTATAGGAAACTGATTCCAAGGTTAAATGGCGGCCTAGTGTCACATAAAAAACAACGACTCTTTCTTCTTCAAACTTAACAAAATTATATTCAAATAACAAAAGAATACAAACAATTATTCTCAAGACTGTGGGAGTGATGACCCAATTAATAACTTCTGGTTCTTTCTGCCAAAGTATTGTGCCAAAACAGTTTTACAGTTGACTAAGTTTTCAAAGGTCTAGCTGAAGTCAATTCTCTCGGCTCTCAGTATTTTGCGTTAATCTCTCCACTAGCCTGGTCAGCTCATGTGATTCTCAAGCAATCACAACGTCATCTCTCAAGCCCGGTTTGGCTTCTCTGATTCTCAAGCAAAAAAGTCTCAGATAATATTTTATTTTTTCATGTTGATTTTTCACGTTAATATTCTAATAGTGAAATAATGTGGTATTACCTCATACCCCAACTTGTATGGGTTAGACATAAGTCTCGTTTTTACGTGGCGAACAAAAGCTGCGTCGATCCCGTCGGCATCCCCCTCAAGGGGGGCCGTTTGACAAAAGTATGTTTATTAAAAACAATATTTTCTTCTTTTTTTTAGACACTGTCGGCGTTGAATTATTACTTAATAGGATGTAGGGACAAAATGTAATTGTATCCATTTTGATTGTCTGTAGGGCTTCCTACGCCAAGTGTTCGTCAGTCACGTGACAATCCAAGCCCGTGCCCTTTTTCTCTTTTAGTACGTTGACTCGGAACGAAGAAGACGTCAGCCTTTTTTTTCGCTCCTACCGTCAGCTCCTCACTGCTTTACCACACAGACGTTGCTACTCATACGCTGAATTGGCGAGGACCGGGTTTATCGAACTGGAAACCTTGTGGTGGCTTCGCTGTTGCTCTACAGATTGAACAAAATCGCCCCTATTAAATAACCCGAATAAGGTTTGATATGCTAAAACAAACTAACAGAACCAAACCACATGGTTGATCTATGCTGCTAAATCTATAAATAAATGGAGATTCGTTGTCTCTCTGTCTGTAACCGAAACTACGCCACTCCCTACGTCACAACCCCTCAGGAATGTGTAAGTTCATCAATGAGTATTAATCCATATTCAAAATCCTTAATACGTAGAATTTGAGTATTTGTAAACATCTAACGGTCAGCATTGTTTTTTAAAACAAGTTTTAATAAATACATGCCCGTATTATATATTATTATATTTAAAAAAATATTTTACTCTCGCATTTTCTCAGTAACAATAATTAACTAAAACGTTACAAAATAAAATAATGCCTACGATTTTTGTGTAAAATTTATGTGAAAATATTCAAAATAATTATTTGATTAATAATAAATAGATGCACGCAATATTTTATTTGAGGGACAGGACTATGTTTCCATTTCAAATTTTTTATTTATCTACTCCTTTTAAAGAATTGATGATTTTACCTAACTTAGAATACAAACCCTATGACACTGAACTTTTACCAACCGGATGGCATGTATAATATTCAGTGATAGAGGCGTTTGCAAAAATCTTTAAATAATTCAATTTCATTTAAAACAATATTCTTATAGAATGAAAGCAAACATTCGCTATTTTAATTGAATTGATACGATTCTTTTCTGCTATAATATATGTTTAAAACGCAGAATTCAATGAGACTTATTTCACTGTGGTCCAGACCAAAACTAACGTCACATCAATTTAAAAAAAACATTGGTTTGACAGGTATATATTTTTTTCTATTTACTCATATGAGATTTAACTGGGAAAAACATAGTGTCCATTCAAAAGTCTACTTGATATTTCTATAAAACTAGCAAATATAATCACCCTCCGCCAGTATTTAAGTCTTCATGAAATAAAATATTATATTAAATTAGAAAGGGCAATGAACTAAATAAGAATGCAATAAAAAATTTGAACAAGGAGGGTATAATCGAAAAATAAACACTGAAACTTACTCTTCCACCACTACCATCTTTCATTGATAAATTTTCCTAATTTAACTATTTAGTTGAAATAAAGAACAATTTACAGTTATTTTTCTTGTTAATGATTTCTTTAAATTTATCCCCGAGATTTTTATCGTATTAATTAATAAAACCAAACAAGTATAAATCAATGATACAAGCATATGTCTATTAAAACTAATTTTTTAATATCATATGCAAATTAGCTTTCCCGTTCACACTGTAAACCGCTATTTGTTATCTATCTATCTAATCTTCATCTCTACTCTACTCTATCTATTTATCTATCTATCTAATATAGATATAATATATATATATATATATATATATAATATATAAGGCAGTGTTGAATCTGTATTCCGAGGAAACTTCCGAAAATAAAAACAATTTGAAGACAAATTAAATAGAATATACACATTATATATCACCTCCCGTGTTTTGAGCAAAAGTAATCAAGATTTGATTTATATTTTTAAAGAAGACATTAACATAGAATTACAATAAGATAACATAGAAAAGGATGAGCGCCGCCATTGTTTAAAAGCAGTTCCTAAGCTAAAAACCTCATCAAATAAGTTACGAAGATCCAAACAATCAATTTTTTTCATGTTAACTACTGTTAATTTGTTGTTTTTTCTTTAATTATTGAGTTTCAAATATTAGAAATACAACTGTTAGATCTTAAAGAGGTTTAATTGTNGTATCACAGAATAGGTTCCTTTGTTTTTAAAATATTGTCTTTATTTATAAGAAATCAATAACAACAAAACAACCCGAGCACTGACGGTGATAGCAAATTTGTATACAACTATTTAGTTAAAACCAAATCGTTTCTTCCCTCTACCGTGGGAAATGATAATATAAGTAAATGCTTTCTGTTTTCCTATGTCTGCGTGAGCTGCCGACTTCTACAAAGTGATCCGCGATCAAAATCAACCTGGATAACAAAGTCTAACAGCGTGCATATTAAAAGTCATTCCACTGTGGGCATATTGGTAAGCCCCCAGAGCCAATTGGGTTTGCGCTAACTGTAACGTCACGGAACTGAACGGGAAGAATTTTTCTTGCTGTCCGTTGTCTCATTTAAGCGTTGGAAGCTAGCATAAACAATTGGAAATCATTTAATTGTGAAATGCTAATAATACATATGCATTCACACACAATACAACTTATACACATACAGAACACGCATGCACATAAAATGAAATCAGAAGTGCCACGTATGATAAAAAATTAACAATCGACAATATCAGCTATCATCGTCGTAACTTATGTATACCATCGTACAAACATTTACATATCATCTATACACTCCATTAGCAGACCGCGGAAAATTTTTCACGCAGGGTTCGGTTTAGTTTCTTTGCTTAATGGTATATCAACATCTGTGGTTTATTTAATGCCAAAGCTACTGAAGATCACAAATATGGAGCATCGAACGAGGATCGAACTCACTTTTCAGTAGTAATAGATCTTCCCAACCCGGCCCCTAGTTAGCTCAGTCGGTAGAGCGTTCCTTAGAACCACACGGTTCCTAGTTCGATACCGGCCCTCGCCAATTCAGCGTATCAGTAGCACAGGGATCTGTGGGTAAAGTGAGGAGTTGATGGTAGGTGTGGTCCACGCAGGAGCTATCTGTGAGGGATAGACTCCCTCACTGATTGGCTGATACCGACTCAAGGCCACCCTGACGACTTTACTTTAGATCTTCCCAACTAGATTGTTAACCATTGCACCTCGATAGGAAGCCCTCGTTGGTACACAAAGTAAAGTAAAAACATTTTTCAGAGGAGTGATTGGTTGGTTTCTTATTTAATGCAAATTCAACCTTCGTGGGTTATTTAATGCCAAAGTAATAACTGGTAAAACAGTATGTATTTACCAACTAACTCCCACACGAGCAGGATGGCATGGCAATGTCATTTTTAAGCTAACTTTTGAATTTCAATTGTTTCCTTCTCCTAGACTGGTCGCCATACCAAGATCGAAGGGACTATTTTACCCTATTATTTCGGTTTAGCTCAGTCGGTAGAGCGTTCGGCTAGGAATCACAAGGTTCCTGGTTCGATACCGGCCCTCGCCAACTCAGCATATCAGTAGTACAGGGATATGTGCGGTAAAGTGAGGAACTGATGGTAGGTGTGGCACTCCACCTCAGACGCTAAAAAAAAACAATCTCCTAGCGAAAAGTGGATAGTTTCCCTCGATGTCTGGCTGATACCGACATTAGGCCGCTCCGACGACTTTATAGGAAGAATAATTGGATACATACTTTCCTCATGGGTATTAGTGTTATGTGAAATGCAGCCAGCCTCGTCTAGGATTTAACCTCGTGTCACCATGTCCATTTAATACGACGATAACCATTACATAACAGGTGCCTCCTATCTCAAAAACTGTTGTGGTACTTAACCCATGGCAGGGATGAGGTGGTTCATGCCATTCCGAAGGTCATTAATCTGAAAGTGAACATGATATGCTATTAAAGATAGAAACCAAACTTTTATTATTGCTCTTTTCACACTATAATCCGTTGCCCGTTGTAACAATTTATGGGCGTCATAAATTGTTGCGAGAATAAGGGCCGTAATCTTTGAATTCAATGGAGCTAGCGGAAATTTATCAGTGACTGTTGGTGACCCCTGGAGGCGTGAATCTCGCGTCTCATGAGAAACACGTGATGAGTTTAGTTTTTAGATTCAGACCGGCCGTCAATGAGTTTAGACATGCTCTGAAATTGGTCTCACCGCGCAGCGAATAAGAATCATGGGCTAAATTTAAAAAAAGCTTGATCAGACAACAAAAATGTCTTGTTAATTCATTTAATTGCAATGAGCAAAATCAGCCAAAAAGAAGCCCTAAGTTAAAAGTATCAGTCAGCAACTAGGCAACAAGATGGTGGCCGGAGGAGATGGTAGAAAAATCAGCAAGAACCAGAGTAACTACAGAAATGAATTGATGAAGTAAGACCATCTTCTCTCCAAGTAAGTCTCTAATCTGTCTCTTTCTCATCTCTCTGAACTCTCTCTATCATCCGAGAACCCTCTCTGAAGTCTCACTCTCACCAATTATATACCCGATGAAAATGTGGGTATACAATATTACAACACGTTTATATTTTTTATCTAATTTTTATAGACATGGATTGATGTCGTATAATCGAAAAATATATAAGATATGCTTAAAGATTTTCTATTGTATCCTTTCTTTTATCTTTCTTTTGCTCAAATCTCCACATAGAATATTTTAATGTATCACAATGTTTACGCCTTCTCATTCCTATCAATCTTTTTAAATGTTTTACTTTATTGTCTCTTATTATCCAACCCACGCACTTGTGTCTCTGTCTTTTTCTCATCTCAGTCCCTCCCTTATATCGTTCATCACTTTTCAAAATTCCTTATTCGAACAGGTTTCTTTTCTTCTTTCTATGAAGAAGTATAAAAATTGATTTACCTTTTCTAGAAAATCATAGATAGCATTCTTTAAACTAATATAAAAAAGATGGTACCCTCTGAGTACAAGTTTTTAAGTTTTAGTATAATTGAATATTATATTGAATTAGAAAGACTAATGAAATTAAATGCGAACACAAAAACATTACACTTATTTTTAATTTATTCTAATTGGTTTCAATATGAAAATTATATTTCTCTGAATGTTTGAGATGAGGCTTGAAGATTAGTATTATCTGCCTTATTCGGACTATTGTCCCCATCTTCATTGTTATTTGTACAACGTGATGGCTCCCGAATACGACGAGAAAGTTCCCGAGTTCGAAAAGAAGGTTCCCGAGTCCGAGAAGGTTCCCGAGTCCGACAAGAAATACCCGAAGAAGGCCGGAGGGTATATCGACCGAAACGTTGTACAAATAACAATGAAGATGGGGTCAACAGTCCGAATAACGCAGATAATACTAATGAAAATTATACATAGGATTGCTTTTTATAGGTTTGAGAATAAAACAATAAAAACAGAAATCAATGACACCAAGTAATTATATATACAACATGGTTTTGTTAAAATCAGTATGCAAATTGTTCACACCATATACTATTTAAAAATTTATTTCTTAATGATATATAACACACATCGTAGGATTTCAAACACATTAATTACATGGGCTGTTCTGAGGCAAAGTTATCTCAGCTAGACCTTAATAAAAAATATTGTTGATAAATAAGATACTAATTAAGATTAAATAATGATTATTTAATAACCATTGAGAATACAATGTAAATAACTAAGGGAATTGTTACATTGGTGGTGACGTATTTTCGGATACAGACAGACGGACACGCAATCTTCATTATAATAAGAGATGCTAAGAATCGCTACAGTGTCAAATATCGGGAGCGTAAGGGGTCTTGATATTAAAGATATTTTAAATTTGTTTTAAATTTGTTTTTATTATTCCTTTTGTTTCTTTCTTTTTTCAGCAAAAGCGGCCATTTTAGTTTTGTAATAAATTTTGAGGTTTGCTTTAGTTTCTTTGTTTAATGGCATTATCAACCGTTGCGGGTTATTTAATGCTAAAGCCACTTTGTAGAAAAGAACAGTGGTAATATTTAAACCCATAGCTGGGGATATGAAAGGGTCCATACCTTTCCAAATGGTATTAGTTCAAAAGTGAATGTAATAGCTCGACTGAACTTGCTTACTATGATGTTATAGTCCCGTCCGTTATTCACAACATCACGGCGGAGGGGGGAATACTTGGATTCATATATTTCCCAAAGATATTAGCTCTATGTAAAATGCAAACAGCTTTGTTCAGGATTTAAACTCGGGTATCCGAACCCACTTCGACGGAACCGTAACGCAAAAAATCCGACCGAAAAGCGAAAATACAAATTACTTAACCTATAACGAAAAAAAAAAGAAGATACCTGCGTCAATTCATATTGTACACTATTTAGAAATTCTTTTTTTTTTTAGGCGGGAAGGGGTGATATATTTTCACGAGAAATCGTACAAAAAAGAAAGAAAAAAGATCGGACAAACAAACAGAGAAGAGTTTATATATAGATAGCGCCATCACAAAATAAATAAAGGCAGGCCAGATTCTAAAAGCAAATAAAAAATCTTACCGGAAGTAAGCCGGATAAAAAGCCGGTTGAAAATCTCTGCGTAATAAACAGTCACAAAAACGTCTCTAAAATGTATGACACTAACAAGGCCGGTGGTAAATTGAGAGGAAACGTGTCAGGCGATGCAAAACTTAGTAAATAACAAGGACGAATGTAATGGCAGACAAGATTCTTTAAATAAAACTATGATATCCTAAATAACAATTTTTGTCACGGTTAAAATATATATTTCAGAGCAGATGTGAAGACAAAGTCTCGGAAAGTTTGTGACCGGCAAATTTATAATGTTATTATTCAATTATCTCTCTTATCCAGACGAGAAAAAGAAATGACAAAAAAAGTCTTTAGCTTCTAAGAAAAAATAAATATAAACACCAGTTGATCTCAGAAAACACCAAGACGAGTAAATACTAATTCTTTTAAAAGTAAAGTCGTTAGTTCACCATTGGCCATGTCACATCTAAGGGCGAGACAGGAGAGTTTTAGTTTTTGGACGAAAAATGCGATCGAAAAGCGAAATATACAAATTACCTAACCCTATAACGAAAAAAAAAGAAGACACCTGCGTCAATTCATATTGTACACTATTTGGACATTTTTTTTTTTTAGCGCGGAAGGGGTGATATATTTTCACGAGAAATCGTACAAAAAAAGAAAGAAAAAAGATCGGACAAACAAACAGAGAAGATTTTATATATAGATAGAGCAATCACAAAATAAATAAAGGCAGGCCAGATTCTAAAAGCAAATAAAAAATCTTACCGGAAGTAAGACAGATAAAAAGCCGGTTGAAAATCTCTGCATAATAAACAGTCACAAAAACGTCTCTAAAATGTATGATGAGCGATAGAATCACGTGTCTTTTCAACATTTCAATGACCTTGTATCATCTAAGAATGAGACAGGCTAAGGTTTCATCTTTGCTCTTGTCTTGATCAAGAGCAAGAGAGTCATGCGTATTTTCAATGGAGTTCTCTCGTTTAAATGCGAGGTAGACTACCATTCTTCTGTGGTTTTGAAAAAAAACCTAAAAAAAAAAAAAAACACTACAACGTATTTATCAATCCATGTCTTTTCAATATGCCTTTCAAAATTTCTGACCTTGTATCGTCTAAGAAAGAAAGAAGAAAGAAAAGAAAGAAGAAGAAGAAGAAGAAGAAGAAGAAGAAGAAGAAGAAGAAGAAGAAGAAGAAGAAGACTATGGTTTCTTCTGTGGTTTTGAAAATAAAAACCTAAAAAAAAAAACTACAACGTATTTTATCAATCCATGTCTTTTCAATATGCCTGTCAAAAAATTTCTGACCTTCGTAAGAAGAAAGAAAGAAAGAAAGAAAGAAAGAAGAAGAAGAAGAAGAAGAAGAAGAAGAAGAAGACTATGGTTTCTTCTGTGATTTGAAAAAAAAAATCCAAAAAACCCACTACAACGTATTTTATCAATCCATGTCTTTTCAATATGCCTGTCAAAAAATTCTGACCTTGTATCGTCTAAGGGCAAGAGAGGTTAGTGTTTCATATTTCTGATTTTCTTATCACAGAGCGAGACAATCACGTGTCTTTTCAACGACGCTGTCTCGTTTGAAGACGAGAGAGGCTAGAGTTTCATAAAGATCTACCACGTGTTTTATCAATGGCCATGGGTTTTCTATATTTCTACAACCTTGTATCGTCTAAGGGCGAGAGAGGTTAGTGTTTCAGATTTGGGCTTGCCTTGTCCAATAAAAACTAACACGTGTTTTTATCAATGAACATGTCTCGTCTAAGCACGAGACTGGTTAGTATTTCATCTTTAGTATTGTCTTATCCAAGACCGATACAACCAGGTGCCGAGACAAGCAAGCCTTACCTTTTCAAAGGACTCGACAGACGATTCAGTTTGTCCCTAGTCACTGTCGGTCCGCCTTTTCACTAAAATGTTGTTTTGATTGATTGATTTTAATGGTAAAATACATAATACATAGAATGCATATAATCACTACTATCCCTCACGCTAGGTCTTGGGTAACGACCCAGTAAAGGATTGTAAGAAACTTAAGTAATGCAATAAAAACAACAACACCAACAACAGAGGATTATGAAAAGAAAGAAAGAAAGAAGAAGAAGAAGAAGAAGAAGAAGAAGAAGAGAAGAAGAAAGAAGAAGAAGAAGAAGAAGAAGAAGAAGAAGAAGAAGAAGAAACTATGGTTTGAAAAAAAAAAAAAAAAAACACTACAACGTATTTTATCAATCCATGTCTTTTCAATTTGCCTTTCAACATTTCTGACCTTGTATCGTCTAAGAAAGAAAGAAAGAAAGAAAGAAGAAGAAGAAGAAGAAGAAGAAGAAGAAGAAGAAGAGGGAGAATTATTTTACGCATTGAGGTTAGGGACTTGCCTCCCTTGCACATTAATATTTACAATTTTGTGTCGTTATTTCTAATTACTTTTTTTTGGCACACAGTTATATGATATCACGTTTATCTAATACTAATAATTTGAAAACAGGTGAATGGTTTTAAGTATCTCTATCGAATACTAATAAACATATGTTTTCACGTAATTATTTGTTTTTGATAATATCATTTATTTGTACACAATTATATGGTATCAAAGTAACTAATAACAATCCGTAGTAAATAATTATAGCTTCAAGTAATTATTCTTAATACAAATTTTACAGTTATACGGCATCAAGTATTCATATCGAATACGAATATTCTTTTAAAACGATTGATGGTTTGGTTTGTGGGATTTTACGGCATGCCAACCCTTATTGTGTTATTTTATGCTGAAGATGTTTGTTCTATTCATATTGATGTGTATTTCATTGATGTGTATTCCATTTTTTAAAACTCATTTTTAAACACATCTTTGTCCAATTGGACACATGGCCAGTGGATAAGTTAGTTAGGTTAAAGAGAGTTCTAAGTGACAGTTATCTCTGGATCCTGAGTTCAATCCTGAGTAGAGGCAGTTAGAAAAATAATTAACACGACTCCTACCCCAGCTATGGTTAGCGGAATGAGAACAGGATACCCCCATGGACTAAATAAAGGTGAGGTTCAAAGTTCCGTGATGGCTCCCGATTACGACAAGAAAGCTCCCGAGGTCGAAAAGAAGGTTCCCGAGTCCGAGAAGGTTCCGAGTCCGACAAGAAATACCTGAAGAAGGCCGAGGACATATCGCCGAAACGTTGTACAAATAACAATGAGATGGGGATACTAGTCCAAATAACGCAGATAATACTAATCTTCAAGCTCATCTCAAACATTCAGAAGAAATATCTTTTAAAACTCATTTTTTCCATTTAATCAATAGATGGGATCCTCACAGCTACGACCGGATCCGGATCAGAGAGTAATGCCGATGAATGGGTACTCCACACTCCCCAGAGCTCTAAAATTGGAACTTTACCATTAGATACAGTTTAACGTCATGCCCAGGACACTGTCTTCTAGTGCATATGATAAAAAGAGGATGGGATGGCCATAAGGTCAATAAGGTTGGGACAATCGGTAATTTATGAGGAAGACCGTCCCGGGCTCCTGCTTCAAAACTTGCTACCGGTGACTGCTGAAAAACCAACCCCAGCTACGATTGAAGTCCGTAGCCGAAGCAGTGTCGATAAAAACGTTGTTTTATTTCATTTTATTATTTTATCAAGGCATATTGGAAAATAGTGTGTATCTTTCTCTGAAAAGCAGATAAATAGATAGGAACAGAGATAGATGGATAGATAGATATAAACAAAGTAACATAGATAAGAACAAATTGATATAGATAGATAGATAGATAGATAGATAGATAGTTTTAAATATACTGATATATAGATAAATAGATAGGTAGATAGATAAAAACAAAGTAATATAGAAATATGAACAAATTGAGATAGATAGATAGATAGATAAATATGACTAGTTTTTAATATACTGAGATAGATAGATAGATAGATAGATAAACTAACAAAATAATATAGATAGGTGGAGATAGATAGATAGATAGATAGATAGATATGAGGATGACTAGATAGATAGATTTTAATTAAAATATAAAAGAATATCTAAATACTCAGATTTTCTTTTATTCATGTTTGTTTAATGTCTTGTTTTTAGTTTAAATAAACAGGAATATCTAAATATGTTGATCTTTTTTTTTACTTGTAATTGATTGTTGTAAATAAATATATTAGAAAAAATGAAAATGCCGAAAAAATAAACGTTTTGATTTTTTATATGTAATTGAATGTAAAAAAAAAAAACACAAGAAAAACGCCCCAAGCTGGTTGTTTCTTTCAAAAGTAGCTTCGGCTACGGACTTCAATCGTAGCTGGGTTGGTTTTTCAGCAGTCACCGGTAGCAAGTTTTGAAGCACGAGACCGGGACGGTTTTCCCCATAAATTACCGGACAATCATATAATGCCTGACATGACCAGCTCTCCAACCACATAGGAGCCAAAATGAAGTGTTGCATGTCATCAGACAGGGTTCCATCCTTAAACATCACGGGTCACCACCCACGGCAATAGATGGCTATATTGGTGGAGATTTAACCCCCTCTGCAAAGGCGCAGTCTGTGTATTCTTCTGTCTCTGCCGATAGAATAGAATTATCGATGGAATCCTAACCGGTACTACCAATCCGGATCAAAGTAGAACTGGGAATACTGGCAATGAAGGGACATTCCAAACATCCTTCTTTTCTTTGCTTTCTTCCCTATGTTCATTTCATTCGATTGAAACAGGTGATATGATATGTGACTGATAAATTAGTTTTATGCTCTCTCTCTCTCTCTCTCTCTCTCTCTCTCTCTCTCTCTCTCTCTCCCGCATCTATCTATCATCCCTCTATCATCTATTTTTCTATTCCCTCTATCTATCTATCTATCTATTCTCTCTCTCTCTCTCTCTCTCTCTCTCTCTCTCTCTCTCCGTCTCTCTGTCTCTGTCTCTCTCTCCCTATCTATCTATCTATTCTCTCTCTCTCACTCTCTCTCCCGCTATCTCTCTCTCTCTATCTATTCTCTCTATCTATCTATCTATCTATCTACTCTCCTCTCTCTCTCTCTCTATCTATCTATCTATCTATCTATCTATATTTCCTTTCACAATTTTCTTTTAAATTTCCTTTCTTTCCTCACAATCTAAACGTAATAATATATTATTCCTCTGAGGTGACGACAGGGCGTGGCACATGGAGGTACTTTCCTTTCTTCCCTCTTTCCATTCCATTCGATTGAAAATGACGATACGATATGTGACTGATGAATTAGCCTTATGCTCTCTCTCTCTCTCTCTCTCTCTCTCTCTCTCTCTCCTCTCTCTCTCTCTCTCACTCACACACACACACACACACAAAGACACACAGACACACACACCTCTCTGTCCATCTTACTTATCTGTTTTCTTTTTCTTTCATTTCTTTCCTCTCAATCAAACCGTAATAGTCCATTATTCATCTGAGGTAACGACGCGGCATGGCCCACGGAGGTACAAGCGTATCAGTATATAGATGTTAGGTTCACAGTTATAATAAGAACAAAACAACTCCGACTCGAGTGTTAAAATACAGAACACAATGGACTTTAATATACAAGCACGTGGAGAGACATTTATAACATATACAAGAAATACGTATAAGGCACAAGGTACAATAAGAACATAAACAAAAGTTACCTACATGTACATATAAAAGATATAGATAGAGTTGTGGATAATCCATAAGGTTAAAGTCACTTACTGACTTAGTCCGTACGTAGGGGGTGAGAGGCCCCCACGAGGGTAGGGTGTAGACACAAATGTCTAACCCATGTTGTCCAGTCCAAGAAGAAGGAGAAAAGAGAGGTCTTGAATCTGGCGCTTCCTGCTTAAATACAAAAAGACGCCTGGTGGAGAGTGTTGAGAAATTTTGGTATATAATGTGTGTGCTAGATGCCCGCTCTTATTTATAGACTCGGCGATAACTATGTGATCATACTCTCGGCCAATCGCTGGCAGTACTCTGCTGCTGATACAATACGTATACCGGCAGTACTGGCGATACCTACTCATAACTACTGCGACCTTTGTGGACGACGGACATAAGATTAAATCACTGGACCTTTAACAATACGCTGGATAGGACTTATTCGCAGGATAGGACTAATACGCTTACCAAAGAATTCCATAACTCAGGACGTACTTACTTACTTTAAGCCCTTTTCAACTGGCCAAGGATGGCATTTAAAAACTTAACAGAGAGAATAAGAAACGAGAGGGAATATAACTCTTCCAAATCCAAGGGAAGACAATCCAACATAGATAATAATAGGGTCTAATTCTTATGGCAGTATCTGGTATGTTGTTGAAGAATACAAGCAAAGGGAGTAGTTAATAGAGCGATATCTGATATGATATCCCCAAGGCGACCAATTGTTCTACCAACATCTGGTATCTTAATCATGAATACAATCAAAGCATCCAATTTTAGATGTATGTTAATTAGAAATATAATCAAATCGTGTAATTGTCCGAAGAATAACTTTATATTAACAAGAATAAATTTAAAGGATTCAATTACTTCAGCCATATCGGGCATGGTAATGAAGAATACTTTCAAGTGGATAAATCTATATCTGATATCTTGATAAAGTATACGTTCAATAATAATCGGAACAATTATAGCGCGATTATTAGGGTCTGTCGGGAATTTGGGATTGAAATAAAACGATATTCAGCTTTCTGGAGAAAGAGAAGAAAAATGAATAAGAACAAGGGTTAAAGTTTGGAAGGGTAAACACTCAACAGAGTGCCAGTAATTGACCGTGAAATGACCCCGGAAATAGATTTTGAAATAAAATCTATGGAAGTTTCGGGTTTTGACCGGAAACGGATTGTGACGCCGGGACGAGAAACAGAGGAGGAGAAAAATCTTCCCTTTTTCGGCCGGGCTCTGATGGGATTGAGACGTAGCTTCCGGTCTCCGTATGGGTTTAGGGATAATAGTACAGAACATGATACTATGTTAGAAGATAGAATAATGTGACCATATACTCTCTCTCTCTCTCTCTCTCTCTCTCTCTCTCTCTCTCTCTCTCTCTCTCTCTCTCTCAAAAAGAACCCACGAGCTTGAAAGGAATAAACAGCACCCTGTGACTATACAACCTGCGTGCGATGTTTTTGAACTAAACGACTACTACTACAACTCGAACTGGGTCCTATGCGACATATATCGTTCTGGTACAACAATAGCTGGTATATTAATATTAAGCTATATCATACTGAATCAATACATTTTCGGCCTGAAGCTTATAACATTACACCTCGATAAGTGGTTACATATTGTAGCAAATGTATGAAATCTAAAAAAAAGTATTATGGTACTAATTTACCGTTACTCGAGTTTCATGCGTATTAGATTTTACTCAGACGGTTGAATATCGAAAAGCGGCTGGTCCAACGTTTTCTAACGTAATACGTGATTGGATCTTATTACGCAAGACTTATGTTTAAAGGCATAACATAATATGCTTAGATCTTAATGCACGCAGTGTCCAGATATTTAAAAAGAATTAAAAATGTTAAGAATTTAAAAAAAATTAATTAAAAAAATTAAATTGTTAGAGGGGTATAAAATATGGGATTGATTAGGGTCCTGTGGTATGTGACTCAGGATAAACTTGTTTAAATGTCTACTTTTAGAAACTAGTTCACTTCTTTTGTTCAGCAAATTTTTATCCGTATTTTGTAGAATACACAATTTTTCTTCAATATATAGACTACAGTTATATTAGCCGCCTTTCCATGCTTGTGCTTTTTTTGACAATTTTCCATTTTATTAAAGGGGTTTTAACCATTAAGTCTTTTAATGTGCCATGTGTCTGGATAAGGTCGTACTTTTGGAATATAGTATGTTATTAAAACTGAGGTTGTGATTGAACTATATATTTTTAAAAATGTTGTGACCACCAATGTATGCTTTATCATCGTTGGTATTTTCGTTTTCCTTGATTGTAGTCATATATACGATGTTATTAATTAAACAATTCCCATTTAAAGGGAATTTAGCTCTATTGGAATGATTGATTTATCAATTTTAACGTCATATCAACCTATCTAGGGTTATTTTATGCTTTTTATTTTACGTTCAGATTTACATTTGTTCTGCATTTATTTCTTTTTAGAGTTTTTTTTTAACGCGGTCTTATCGAATACGAATAATTTTTAAATTGATCTATTTGACCCATAGATGGGACCCAAAAAGAGGGAATCAGGGCGTAGCTTCAAGATGACACGAAATCGCCCTAATCTAAAATCATTTGCGTTGCTATAACATTGAAATATATTGCCTAACTTTTACCACTATTGTGTTACAATTCATGGGTCATTGGCTTTCAGATCAGCCAGTGGAAAAATACCAGAACTGTTGGTGACCCTGACCCCACAGGCGCGAACCTCGCGCGTCACGGGATTACTTAGAGAATCAGTTTCAACCTGACGTTAGAACAGAGAACATCTGCCTCTCTGTGCTGAGTTTGAATCTCACCCGCGCGGCAAATAAGACCTGAGTTAGATTAATAAAATCTTGATCCAGAAATAAAAGTCTTGTAGTTCATTTCATAAATTACAAAGAGAGTTAGACCAGAAGAAGCCCTTAGTTATAAACTGCAACTAGAAGACAAGATGGCAGCCAGACAAGAAGCTAGCAGAAACAGTCTCATGTCTCTGTCTCTGTCTCTGTCTATATCACCCTAGTTTCCACTCTCGATTATATATACGAAGCTGGGTACATACGGGTATACAACACATGTTTCTGAACTATGAATGAGTATAATTTAAAAGTCAACATTTGAAAAATGTGAATCAGTATTTATTGGCTTTTGGATTCAGTTCCGGGCCGAAATCTTGTCCCAACCCAGTTACGTTTTTAAGGGCCCTTCTTTGGCCTTAAAGTAGAAGAGCTTATCCAGTGGAATTGGATCGTTGATAAAGAGTCCCTCGATAGTGAATCCTTTTGGTTACTAAAGTGTTCTCTGTTACTGGTATAGAGTCCTTCGATAATGAATCCTTTTGTTACTCTGGTAATCGTATAAGTCCTTCCTGACTATTGGTAAAGATCCGGCAATCCTATGTCCGTCTTCAAAGAGTGCAGTGGGGGGGCGTTAAGTATTGATGTCGCTGTTCAATAGGTTAGCTATTACGCCTCAGGGACTCGCTCGGACAATGTTGGTAACATGTAACAAATAGTATGTTAGACGAAAGTAATTTCTTCCTTAATCTTCCGACTGGTATCATCTTGCAACACCCTCTGGTTAAAAATGAGACCGTCCAAATCATCCAAGATCAAATGCAAAAATGTATATCTTGATTACCTGGTGTCGTAATCTCTCCTAAGTAATGGAGCATTCCGTTTTTATTATAAAGAAAAAAGGAAGGAATCGGAAGATACAACACAGAAAATATATAAGAAAGAAAGAAAGAAGGAAAGTCAGTAAAGAATGTTACAGAAATTGGGTGAGCACCGGTAGTGATAACGCTAATCTGCTTCAATCGAACATAATGAAAAGATAAAAAGAAGGAAAGAAAGAAAAAAAGTGAGGGAGATTTAAATCAAGATTATTATACTTTTTACACATCAAACTATTTGGCAATAGCTCTTAAGTAAACAGATCAAACGTTGTAATAATTAAATTATCATACTGTGGTATATCCACAGGCCCTGCTAGTTATTCATAATTTCGTGTTCAGTTCTTGAACTTGATTCACCGTGACCATTTTCTGCAACTATAACCATTACACAACATGCCACCACACGAATTACAAAGTCGTTTGATGATGTCAATCGACAATTTTTAGAAAGGAAATTGTTCCTTTTGAAATTCTGATATCTCGGCTATTGGCATCAATTAATTCGACAATTAAAATAAAACGCAACTTTTTCACGATTCTATCGGCAATGAGAAACAAGGGAATAAAAGAGGTAAAATGGCTGTTAAAATCTGAAAATTTTCCCAATTTGTAATCTGATTTTGTCTTGTGAACCGGTTCGAAATAATGGCTTCGCTCTAAAACGAAATAAAAAAGAAAGAAAGAAAGAAAGAAAAAGAAATAGAAAAAATGGAAAATGAATGACAATTCGTTAAAGAAAAATATCGCCCGATGATATAAACGTGGGAAGACAAAAAGATAATTCCTTTTGTTGTTAAATAAATAAATTGTAGGGATTATCTTCCCTTACTTGCTACGTTTTGCCGGTAGGTGGTGTTGCCAAGAAAGAAAATTTGTCACCATTTAATTAAAAAAATGTTCTGCATGCATTGAAATTACTTCCTATTTTTAATTAGGAACATATATATATATATATATATATATATATATATATATATATATATATATATATATATATATCTTCTTACCGGATTTTCCAGTGCATATTTGATGCAGTTTGCATGATACCCCGGACAAGCAGTTTTCTCCACAAGTAATTTTTGGACGCCCGAGACTTTTCTCTTTATTGCTACAAACATGGACTTTACTGTCAATTGCCAATAATCTGGGGGAAGTATTTGTAGTGAATTATCTTCCCATACTTGCTACGATTTGCAGCTAGGTGGTGTTGAACCAGAATATATTACCAACCCCTCCAGACAAAAAGAATGTGACACAAGGTCAATTTCTTAAGCGGGGTTTAACAGGTTTAAATTCATCTAAACTGGTTGCCTAATCAAGTTTAAAGTGGTCAGCCTTCCCCTCTATTCAACCATAGCTGAAGGGAAAATAAATGGATTCATCATTTTCCAAGGGTGTTAGTATTATGTGAAGTGCCAACGACCTTGTAAAGGATTTGAACTCGTCTCGCCACGTCCCTTTCTGGCGATGATAATTTTAAGAGTAACCATTACGATACACGTCTGACATGATATATATATACAGGGTAATAAAAAAAAACACTTAAAAAAAAAGTCAGGCCTGCTGCTTTTGGGGTCACCCAATATATATATATATATATATATATATATATATATATATATCTTATTATAATGGAGATTGTGTGTTTTTCTGTCTGTAACCGAAACTATATTACTACTCAAGTCACAATTCCCTTAGTTATTGACATCACATTCTCCATGATTGCATTTTTATTCAAACCTCAATTATTAATAAAATTGTTTTACATTATTAATACTGCTGACCTTACCTACATACTGATAACATGCACTTATATTTATATATACAACAAAATAGCGGTTTACTGTGTGAACAGGAAGGCTAATTTGCATTAAAATCACATTTTTAATATCAATTATTAAAAATGTGATTTTAATAAATATGTGCTTAGTATTATTGATTTCTAACTGTTTAGTTTTATTTTAAGGAATATAAGCACAAATCTCTTCAATGAATCTTAAATGAAATCCATTAACAAGAACAAATAACTGTCATTTTATTTTTTACTTCCTCTTTTAACTAAATACTTAAATTAGAAAAAATAACAATGAAAGACGAGAGTGATGGAAGAGTAAGTTTCAGTTGTTCTATTTTTCGATTATACCCCCTCTGTTACACATCTTTTTATCTGCATTCTTATTTAGTTTCATTAGCCTTTCTAATTTAATACAATATCTTATTACATTAAAACTTAAATACATGCACCCGGAGAGTGCATATATTTGCTAGTATATATAATTATTCTATAAGTTATTAGAGAAGATAAAATCCTTCTCTTACCTTTGTAATATCTGTTGAAAATGGGTTTTAATTTTTTTTATAATTATATATATAATCTTATCTGGTTAACCAGACAAGATTATATATATATATATATTAAAAAAATGAAAACCCATTCTCAACAGATATTACAAAGGTAAGAGAAGGATTTTATCTTCTCTAATAACTTATAGAATAATTATATTAACTTGATGCTTCAAAGGAATGTAATAATATAGGAGAAAAACTTTCTATCAGTGACCCCACTCTCAAAACGTGTTTTAATATTTTTGAGAGGGGTCCCTTGGAAAGGATTTTTCATTTATCCCCCTCATTTCATTCATTTTTATTTCATCCATTCATTCATTTTACCATTAATCTTTAACTATATATATATATATATATATATATATATATATATATATATATATATATATATATACTAAATTTATTCCTGATAAATTAAGGTTCTGATCTATTCATTTTTATATACTCTCTATAAGGAAAAATATGTACATACACTCATATTTATATGTGTATATGCAAATCTCAATTTCGGCTGAATCCCATTACGGAAACATTTGATACCATTCACACACACACACACACACCCACACGTATATATATATATATATATATATATATATATATGTATATATATATATATATATATATATATATATATATATATATATATATATATATGGGTGTATATATGTGTGAGCATATATATATATATATATATATATATATATATATATTTTGAAAAGAGCAATAAAATAAAGAAATTATAGAATGGATAAAATAGGATATTTTTATTAATTTTACTTACACGTGTTTTGGTCAGAAGTTTACAAACACGTGTTTTTAAAAAATGAAAAGAACTGCGTGTAAGTAAAATTAATTAAAATATTCTATTTTATCCATTCTATACTTTATTACTCTTTTCAACATACCGTCAGATTCACTTCCATTTTCATTTTACACACACACACACACACACACACACACACACACACACACACACACACACACATATATATATATATATATATATATATATATATATATATATCAAGGTGTTTCACGTATGCACAGGGCTGAAAGTGACAGTCATTAAATTGTCAGAATTGTAGTTAAATGAAAAACCCCAAACATTTCCATTTCCTTTCTGTAGCAAGTGTTCGTGATAGGAATCCAAAACATCTCCCCAAGTCAGTTGTCAATATCACTGATTCCTTATAGAAAGTCGGCTCCATCCTGGGGGACAGTATATGCCATTCCTGATCGACATCTTTTTGATTGTCATACACGCCCCAACCACTTGCCTACTTATTGATATTTTCATTTATTCCCTATCATACTAGGGTAAGTAAACATATTTGTAATATTTTGGTAACGTGGGTCAAAATTCGGCACCGACTGCACCTCTAAGACCCATCACAATGGTGTCACCTCTTGGCCGTGGGTGCCGACCCGTGATGATTAATTGTGGAACCCTAGTGCCTGAGTAGTCTTTATCATGCAAGGTGCCACAAAACTTCTTCCGCATAAAATAAACCAACAAGGGTTGATATGTCGTAAAATCCAAACAATCGGATTCTTTATCTATCTATGCGTATACAGTATATATATATTTACCAACCCGTCTGCACGAGCAGGATGTGACACAAGGTCAATTTCTTAAGCGGAGTTCAACAGGTTTTAATTCAGAGTTTTCCTTCCCATAGACTGGTTGCCTAACCAAGGTTAAAGAGCCCAGTCTGCCCTACTATTTATCCATAGCTGGAGGGAGAGTAGGATTCATATATTTCCCAAGGGTATTAGCGCTAAGTGAAATGCAATTACCACATACGTATACAGTATATGTGTACACTTAAATAGAGACACATGGCATAATGGTTAGAGTCCTAGGAAATGGACTTGTCGGCCCGAGTTCAAATCCTAGACAAGGCTGTTTGCATTTCACATATGTTAATACCCTAGGGAAAGGTATGAATTCATATATTCTCCCTCCAACTATGGGTAAAATAATAAGGCAGACAAGGCTCTTTAACCTTGGATAGGTAACCGTCTAGGAGAAGCAAACTCTGAATTTGAAAAAAAAAAGTGCAGATGGTCCAACACAAGCCTTCACCACTATAAACAAAAACCGTGTAGGTTGTTCATTGGATGAACCCTCATGCGTCGAAATCGACGAGAGATTCGACCGCAACACTTAACTGCATCCGGTGATGAATTTCTACTTCCGAGGATTTGTTGAGTGTCGAGTAACCCTTCAGATTATGAAGGTGACGAGCCACACTGAACAGTCAGATGATGATTTCACCATATACTCTCCCAGCTCGGTCGGCTGGGGTTTTAGAATACACCGAGCGCACCTCTGCAGAGAATAAAACAAGGGTTTGCATGCCGTAGAAACCCAACCAACCAACCAACCAAACCAAACAACCATTTCAACCAGTTCTCTGGCTGCTACGTGCCTTATTTACCTCAATAGCTTGGGACACGGCCTCGGAATCAATTGTTGTTGGCCTATATGAACTTACCTGATTTCTTGAACCATCTAAATACTGTATTGTAGGTACCACCAATTTTCCTTGTGAAATTTACCCCCCCCCCCATATTCAACAAAATGAAACTTGCATATAGGTTAATATTATCTTGAAATTTTTTGTCCATTCGAAAGAAGAGACATAAAAAAAATCTGATGATTAAAAAAAAAATTGTCTGGTTACGGAAATAATGAAAATTATGAACGAAAAACAATGTTTACATTTTTGCACCGTTAAATCAATTGAAATTTAACGTAGGCAAAAACAAGTTATGACAAGAGGCTTTTAAAAAAATTCTATGAAAAATCAATTAATGGTTCAATTTTCACGAAAATTTCCAGAATTACTTAGCTTTTGATGAAAATATGTCTGAAATAGTTTTTTTTATAAAATATATTAGCGGAAATATTTTTTACGATGTCTACCCCGCCTATTTTATTTTATGAAATATGAAAAAAATGAACCAACAAAAAACGATTTTTACTTTTTTCTATAAAGATAAGAGTCTGTATAATTATATCAAAAGCTTTTTGTAATTTTAAAAGCGAGAGTTTTTTTTAGTAAAAGAACCATGAATACAGAATTCTGCGAAAAAAATATCAATAAAAAAACTGACCGAGGTGTAAAAAATCGGACTGTTTTATTCATTTTTCAAGATAACGGTGAGAAATGTTTCCCTAATCGGATTATTTGGTCTTTGATTTAACTGTTTTTCTTTGTAACAACTTTTTATGTTCGTTATTTCGTTTTTGTAAGAAGGGGACTGACTTGGTGTTAGTTAAATTTTGGCCGTTAGCGGGAGAGACTAGATGCGAGGGTCGTCTATTCTCAAGATGCCATCTTCTCACCACACGGTTAAAACCCTTTTGGGCTTCGGGTTTTTAATAAAGACGTCTTGAAAAGTAAATAAAGTCTAGCATCATTATTAAAAACAAAGAAATTAGTACAGACAACCACAGCCTAGCAGAACAGAAGCCGTATCAACCAGAGGAAGAAATCAACCCAGAAGAAGGTGGCCAGCGACGAGAACTCACTCTCCTCATTTCACCATTTATATAACCGATAAAAAAGGGCTATATAACACAAATTAATGGAAGCGCGTGGTGTAATGGTTAAAGTCATTGGAAATGGACTTGTCGCCTCGAGTTCAAATCCTGGACGTGGTAATTGCATTTCACTTAGCGCTAATACCCTTGGGAAAGGTATGAATCCTACTCTCTCTCTAGCTATGGGTAAATAGTAGGGTAGACTGGGCTCTTTAACCTTGGTTAGGCAACCGGTATAGAAGAAGGAAAATTCTGAATTCAAACCTGTTGAATTCCGCTTAAGAAATTGACCTTGTGTCACATCCTGCTCGTTCAGAGGGGTTGGTAAATAAATATATAACACAAATTAATTAAAATATTAAAGATTTTTCTTTTAATGAGTGACCTATAGTTTTAGATTTGTGTCAAACTAAGCTACGTTTAGCACAAATTGGTGACATTTGTGTGGTGCAGTGGTTTGCGAGCTAGGCTAGCAGATCATTGTTAATAAGTTCAGTTCTCACTGGATACCCCATATTTTAGGCCTTGTACCAAACTATTCTACACCGTGAATAAAGTGATGGCATTTGTGTAGTGCATCGGTTTGCGAGCTAGGCTAGCAGATCATTGTTAATAAGTTCAGTTCTCACTGGATATCCCATATTTTAGGCCTTGTACCAAACTATTCTACACTGTGAACAAAGTGATGGCATTTGTGCGGTGATGTTGGTTGGTGAGTTGGTTGGGTTTTACGGTATGTCAATCCACTGGGTTATTTTATGCCAAACACGTTTTGTTTTATTAATTCTTCATGGAGACTCAATTTTTAAACTTCGTTCTTTAAACACATTTTTGAAAATTATTTTTTCTATTCAACCCATAGTTATGACCCAAACTGGTACTACCACACAGAGTCAGAGTGGACCTGGGAGTAATGATGAAGGAGTACTCAATACTTCATACTTCACCACCAGATGTAGTTTAACGTCATACACAGAACAGTAAGACACTCAGCCATCGCCTTCTAGGACATATATGATAAAAAGGGTTGGGGCTTGCCATAAGGGCAACAGAGCGGGACAATCATTTAGGGCTTGACGTGATCAGCCAATTTGTCGTAGGGAGCCTCTCTGTTCACCCATCTATCCTAAGTAAGGGCTTAAGTGGAGTCTTGCATGTCATGGACTGCTCAGTCACCAGTGTTCCACCCTTAAGCATCACGGGCCGCACACCACGGCCAGCAGCTTACACCTCAGCTGAGATACAGTCAGAGTATTCCGAACCCCAAACAGACCATTGTTAATGAGTTCGATTTTCACTGGGTGCCCCATATTTTAGGCCTTTCTTCAAACTAGGCTACGCTTTGCGAAAAGTGGTGACATTTGTGTGGTTATGTCGGCAATGAACTATACTAACAGACCATTGTTAATGATTTCGATTCTTACTGGGTGCCCCATAGTTTATGCCCCGTGTCAAACTAAGCGGTGTTTAATAGATGACAACCAGATGAATAAATTACCAATGGACATCATGCATATTTCTGACGTGACAAAAGAACCGCTTCAAAAGCGTTTAACATTTTCAAATCTGACAAGAAGTTCCCATTGACCTTTAAGACACCTGATACGCTAGATTTCTCTGGTGCGAGGACAACTGTTTAGATATTTATTGATTTCAGTTTCTAGGTAATGTCCTGGGCGCTTGTAATAGAGCAAGCGTTAAAACGATTATCTTAAAGACCTTTTTTGTATATGTGCAGTGTTTGAAAAAAAATAAAGGAAAAGAAAAACTGTTGCTTAAATATACTTAAGCTTACAAAATATATAAGACCCAGAATGTCTTGACGGTCCTGTCGGTGGAGCTCCACATTAACTATCGACTGGATAGGGGTAAAAGACCCCCCAAAAAGAAGGTATTCTTGTTATGGCGTTAAACTAAACCTGATTGATCTTGCTGTGTGACATGATTTTCAAACAATACATTTATTATGATTTTTGAAGTCATGGGTCGATTTCTTTCTTTAATAGCACACACACACACATACACACACACACGCACACACACACACACACATATATATATATATATATATATATATATATATATATATAGAGAGAGAGAGAGAGAGACAGACAGACAGACAGAGAGGGGGATAGAGAGACAGAGAGACAGAGATATATAAATAGACGCATGGTGTAATGGTTAGAGCCGCATGAAATGGACTCGTTGATCCGAGTCCAAATCCTCGATGAGGCAGTTTGCTTTTCACATAGTGCTAATACTCTCGGAAAAGGTATGCATCAAACTATTAAATCTCCAGCTATAGGTAAATAGTAGGGCAGAATGGGCTCTTTAACCTTGACTAAGTAACCAGTCTAGAAGAAAAACTCTTAATTTAAAACTGTTTAATTCTGTTTAAGAAATTGACGTATCACTTTCAACTCGTGTGTGTGTGTGGGTGTGGGTTAATATATATATATATATATATATATATATATATATATATATATATACATATCATGGGCATGGTTAGCTCAGTCGGTAGAGCGTTCGGTTAGAAACCACAAGGTTCCTAGTTCGATACCTCAGCGTATGAGTAGCACAGGGAGCTGATGGTAGGTGTGGCGCTCCACCTCAGACGCTAAAAAACAATCTCCTTGGTCTAGCGCTATTGAAAAGGGGATACACTCCCTCGCTGACTGGCTGATACCGACTTTAGGCCACCCCATCGACTTAATTACTTACTTATATATATATATATATATATATATATATATATATATATATATATATATCAACTCCTCCGCACATGTAAGATGTAGCAGAATTTAACTTTGAATTCAGAGTTTTCCTTCTCCTGGACTGGTTGCTTAATTACGATTAAAGTCCGCTTTAATATTTACCCATAACTAGTGAGAGAATAGTCGGATCCGTATCTTACCTAATGGTATTAGCGCTATGGGAAATGCAAACAGTCCCGTCCAGGATTTGAACACGGCTCACTACGTCCATTTCCTCCTACGATAACCATGACAGAACGCGCCTTTCCTTGGGTCATAGTCCAAATGTGAACGTCATATCACCACTGGAGTTCGAACTTTCTTATCATGATGTTACATTCCAACACGTTAGCAACTACAGTACGGGGACTTCTCATTCAGGACATGTCAAAAGAGGAATGCTTCTACCAATGGAGGTCTCCTTGGAATTGCTGTGTTGAATGCTACATACGATCAATTGTACGGTTTATAATTCTTTTAGAAAAGTATATCATGCGACGGACTTTCTTGAATGCGAGGTATTAATATAGTAGAGTTGGTTGGTTGGTTGGTTGGTTTTTACAGCATATCAACCGTTGTTGGGTTATTTTATGCCAAAGATGTTTTTACTTAATTCATTCTAGTTATGTATTCATTTATTAAACTCATTTTTAAAGACTTTTAAAATCTCGTTTTTTTAAATCTATTTAACCCATAAATGAGATCATAACAGGTACTACCACTCCAGGTTAGAGTGGACCTGGTAGTAATGACAATGAAGGGGTACTCATATCAACCGTTATTGGGTTATTTTATGCCAAAGATGTTTTTACTTTTTTCATTCTAGTTGTGTATTCATTTTTCAAACTCATTCTTAAATACTTTTTAAAACTCATTTTTTTATCTATTTAAATAAGAGATCATAACAGGTACTACCATTCTAGGTTAGAGTGGACCTGGGAGTAATGTCAATGAAGGGGTACTCCACACTCTCAACATCTCTAGAATAGGAACCTTGCCACTATAAGCAGTTTAACTCAGGACACTAAGACCCTCTGTCACTAGCTTCTAACACATGATAAAACGAGTTCGGGGGTTGTGTTACATAATCATTAGATACCTAATGATTATGACAATAGTGTAGAAATCATATTAGTGCAGCTGATGGCCTTGAGAGTGAGTGACAATGCTTGACCTCACTCTGACCTTGCCTTGCGGGATAAACCGTGAGAACCGGGAACCCCGATAGAAGCCCCTTCCGGTTTAAGGGTAAGCAAGTCAGTCAGTTAGAGTTAGAACTTAGAAGCCGAGCTAGCAAGATGTAAGGATCCGCGCGCATTGTCTGGTCTGGGGGTTTATGAATAAAGTAACATCAAAAGTAAATCGAAGTCTTGTGTTTATTACCAAAAAACTGACAATAGCACAGGGCTTCTGATAAGCAGTGATCCCCAACAGAAACCAGACCCGAAGTCCCCAAGAAACACCACGACAAGACCAGACCAAGATAGATGATAGAAGAACCAAGCCGGCCAGAAGAATAGACGACAGAGTAAGAAGTAAGAAAGGTATATAACATATACCTATTTAGTGCCAGTAAAGAAGGGCTATACAACAGTTGCAATAAGAGTTATACGAGCGGGAAATTATATACCTGACCAGCCAATTGATCGGGGGTGGGTTCTCCGACCACCCGAGTAAGGGACAAAGGCAAGTGTTGCAAGTCATAGACTGTTCAGCCACAAGGATTCCGTCCTTAAGCATCACGGAGCTCCAACTACAGCCAACAGATGGCTCATTATAGGAAGGCTGTATTCTACAGCCACAGTCGACTGGGCCGAAGTAGAGCACCAGTTTATGATGTCATATTATGACGTCATATTATGACCTTATGATTGTAGAGTTCATTCCCAGAATGCAACCTCTTTAAGAAAAAATGAATGCATATTAACCAGAACCGTTGCCATGGCAATGTTGCTATGTAACGTGACGTAGGAAATGATATTTCAATTAATAAAATTAAATTTGATTTTAACCTGTCCTCATGAGATGTAATCAAATAAAACATATTGTTAGTTAAATGATGAAGTAGAAAGATGGTGACGTATTTCTATTTCGACGTAGAAATCCGATGAAATGAAAAGTTTAATCAATGGTGTACATAGAAATTTTGAATTAATTGCTTATAGAGCAACATGACTACATATTCTTTTTTTTTCTCTTTTTATTTTCCCCTTTTCTCTCTCTCTCTCTCTCTCTCTCTCTCTCTCTCTCTCTCTCTCTCTCTCTCTCTCTCTCTCTCATAGACATACACACATACACGCACTCTCTCTCACTCATGTACTCATTCATACACACAATCTCTCTCGCGCTCTTTATATATACTAGCAAATATATGCACCCTCCGGGTGCAAGTATTTAAGTTTTAATATAATAAAATATCATATTAAATTAGAAAGGCTAATGAAACTGAATAAGAATGCAGATAGAAAAATTTGGAACAGAGCGGGTATGATTGAAAAATTGAACAATTTTGAAACTAACTCTTCCATCATCTTCCATTACTCCCGTCTTTCATTGGTCAATTTTCCTAATTTAACTATTTAGTTAAAATAGGAAGTAAAGGATAATATTACAGTTATTTCTTCTTATTAATCGATTTCATTTAAGATTTATCCCCGAGAATTTTGCTCATATTCATTAAGATAAAACCAAACAATTAGAAATCAAAGCACATATTTATTAAAATCAAATTTTAAAGATCAATATGCAAATTAGCATTTCCATTCGCACTGTAAACCGCTATTTTGTTGTATATATAAATACAATTACCTGTTATTTGTATATAGATATGGTCAATAGTATTAATGATGTATAACAATTTTATTAATAATAGAAGTTTAAATAAACATAAAATCATGGAGAATGTGATGTAAATAACTAAGGGAATTGTGACTTGAGTAGTGATATAGTTTCGGTTACAGACAGAAAAACACACAATCTCCATTATAATAAGATATATATATATATATGTATTTTTTTTTTGGGGGGGGGGAGAATATGTGCTTAATTGAAGTCGTACCTAATTTTGAAAGTTAATTAATTAATAATTAATTAATTAGGCGGGCATACTTATTCAAATGTAAGGCTAAACAAACCGAGAAAAATCAATCTGTATGTACATTTCGGTCTATTAGGCCTCATCAGCAGAGCTATAGATAGGGAGGCCGCCTAGTGCGGTCTTCCTATCATCAGCCCTCTTATAGCTCTGCTGAAATTGTCGGCTAAAAAAAAGCCAAATCAAAACACATCGTTTGTGTATTTACTTCTCATATATATATATATATATATATATATGATTTTTACTCAATTAAATAAGGCATTTTTCCATCAATTAAAATCTAAATATATATATATATATATTTCGATACAGGCCCTCGCCAACTCAGCGTATGAGTAACACAGGGATCTGTGCGATAAAGCGAGGAGCTGGTGGTATGTGTGGCGCTCCACATCAGACGCTGAAATAATCTCCTTTGTCTAGCGCTAGTGAAAAGAGGATAGACTCCCTCGCTGTCTGGCTGATACCGACATAAGGCCGCCTCAACGACGACTTACTGTGGTATAGCCAGAGTTCATGCTAGTATGTGTAAGTTCGGGCTACCTTAATAGCGCAATTTCTGTCGTGCCTGGTTTTATTACTTCAATATTATCAAGTGTTTATTTTTGCGTATTAATCTGAATATCTTCCACTTTCTATAATATATATATATAATATATATATATATATATATATATATATATTTTGGTAATTTGCTTGAAGCATTGTTAAGTATGTTATAATGTATTAATTTGAAAGCAATTACAATGCAAGTAAAAAAAATAAAAACAAAAGATGTTATTTTTTGTCTTATCGATTTCAAAGTAAAACTTTATCTTCAGAGACGATTTTCGGAAATGGACGCGTTTTTTTTTGTCGTTATTTTTTTTTTATGTTATAAACACGCGTTTCGTGGTGTTCTTTTTTTTAAACGTCACGCACAAAGCCGTGATGGACATTTAGCCGTTTATTCAATTGAATTACTTTGAAATCGATAAGACAAAAAATAACATCTTTTTGTTTTTATTTTTTTTTACTTGCATTGTAATTGCTTTCAAATTAATACATTATAATATATATATATATATATATATATATATATATATATATATATATATATATATCCCAGATATGTTATTTAGATGTAACATGTGTCGCATTTTCTAGATTTGAATGTAATTCATACAGCATCTTGAACATGATTACAATTTACATTCCACGTTCTTCAAAATTCAACAAAGCTGTTTTTCTTATTTTAATTGGAAATATATGAATACATTTATTTTCTTATGTAAAGGAAATAAACATACTCTTAAGGGATAATCACGACGTTCATGAAATTATTAATTTACTAACGCTATTGTCTAGCAAGAAAGCTTAAAATGTTAGACGCTTTCAAATCAGACAGAAAATGGCGTAAAACAAACAGAAACATTAATCTTTCAAAATATTATTCAAGTCGATCGGCGAAGATTGCAATACGCTGGTTGCAAAAAGGTATATTAGGCGTTTAGGTTTTCTATTGGTAAATCCAATGGTAGAAATGGGTGTACTTTCAGTTCTAGAATGTATTCTGTATTCTTTGAAGTCCTAAGTAGAAAAAGGGTTTCCTCCTTGTAGCAGAGAATCCAGTTGTAGTGTTCCATCTGGTATTCAGGTCAATAACCAACAACCTTTAATGCATTCTATGTCGTTTTTCATTGGTCAATGCCGATTGCTAATTTTGGGAATGTCTATAAATAAGAGTGGTGATTTCTCGTATGTTTTCTACCTCGATAGTCCAACACGCTACCAAAAAGGGTGTCCAGGGTATGACATTAAATTCCATCTGTTATTTTTCATTGGTCAATGCCAGCTGCTAATTTTGGGAAAGTCTATAAATAAGAGTGGTGATTTCTCGTATATCTTCGAACTCGATAGTCCAACACGCTACCAAAAAGGGTGTCCAGGGTATGACATTAAATTGCATCTGTTATTTTTCATTGGTCAATGCCGATTGCTAATTTTGGGAAAGTCTATAAATAAGAGTGGTGATTTCTCGTATATCTTCGACCTCGATAGTTCAACACGCTACCAAAAAAGGGTGTCTAGGGTGACATTAAATTGCATCTGTTATTTTTCATTGGTCAATGCCGATTGCTAATTTTGGGAAAGTCTATAAATAAGAGTGGTGATTTCTCGTATATCTTCGACCTCGATAGTTCAACACGCTACCAAAAAGGGTGTCTAGGGTATGACATTAAATTGCATCTGTTATTTTTCATTGGTCAATGCCGATTGCTAATTTTGGGAAAGTCTATAAATAAGAGTGGTGATTTCTCGTATATCTTCTACTTCGATAGTCCAACACGCTCCTAAAAAGGGTGTCCAGGGTATGACATTAAATTGCATCTGTTATTTTTCATTGGTCAATGCCGGCTGCTAATTTTGGGAAAGTCTATAAATAAGAGTGGTGATTTCTCGTATATCTTCTACCTCGATAGTCCAACACGCTCCTAAAAAGGGTGTCCAGGACACTTAATTGCATCTGATCTTTGGAGGCGCATGGTGTAATGGTTACCGTCGTAGGAAAAGGACACGCCTACTTGCATTTCACATGGGGCTAATATCCTTGAGAAAGGTAAGAATCCAACTATTCTACATTCGGCTATGGATATCTAGTAAGACAGACTGGGATCATTAACTCACGACTTTACTGCACAGATTAAAGCTGGGCTACTCATACGCTGAGTTGGCGAGGGCTGGTATCAAACCTGAGACCTTATGTTTCCGAGCTGGATGCTCTACTGACTAAGATTTTATGTTTATTTTATAATAAATAATGTTATGTATTACTCTATGGGGGTCTCATCCCGCTTACTACAGGAATTTGTTGTGTCACTAAATATGTGATCATTAGAGTGAATGAAAGTTTTGTAATGTAAAAATCATTAGTGTAGTTATTACATTATCTGCCTGTAACGTCATTTGGTACAGATTTGTTGACGTTAGAAGGAGGAAAAAATTAATTTGTCTCTCAGGACAAGAGACAAATCAAGAAGGATTTAGGGATATCCATGTACAGACCATGAGGAATAATATATAGGTACACAAATCAAAATAACAAGGGAAAAGCACATGTACCTTTAACCAAGTTTATTAACATGCAAAATGCAACTAGACTCAACAATATAACGAGTACTTGAAGTCAGTACTTATAGTCATTTAGGGTTACTTCTATGGGTTAAATAGATCTAAAACTAGTTTTAAAATTACTTAAATACTTAATAATAATTAATAAAATAATGTAGGAATATTGGCCGAAACGTTGTACAGATAACAATGAAGATGAGGACAATAGTCCGAATAAAACAAATAATACTAATTTCAAAAATTGTGAGAAATAGAATTTGTTGTGTCACTAAATATGTGATCATTAAAGGGAATGAAAATTTTGTAATGTAAAAATCATTAGTGTAATCATTACATTAGCTGTCTGTAATGTCATTTGGTACAGATTTGTTGACGTTAGAAGAGAAAAAAATTAATTTGTCTCTCAGCAATGGAGAATGAAAATCTCTAAATTCAAACCAAATATATTCTCTTCTTGTTAGTCAAAACTATTTTAAGAGCACCTCATCCCCCTCCTGCCCCTAATTATTATTATTGTTGAGGCTCAAGTTCCGGAGAGAGAATGAGGAGTACTCCTTCATTGCCATTACTTCCGTGTCGATTTTGAACAGAGTAGTAATTAGGGTCAAATTCATCCGTTTGAAAATTATTAGATAGTAATACTTGATAGCATAGAACTAAAAATACTTGAAATCAGTTAAACCTTTACAAATTATTTGTTGCATAAAATAGTTTATAAAAAAATCATCATTATCTAATTAAAATCCTATAACATTTGGCTCGCTGATTGATTGATTGGCTGGCTGTTTAGTTGATTGAATTCACAGCATGCCAAACCTTGTTGGGTTATTTTATGCCAAAGTCAGTTTAACAATTATGGTCTTCAATTATATTCGGTACAAAAATCTACCTTCACAATCAGCCTTGCTGTCTGGGGCTTTAGAATACGCAGTCTGTACCTCTGCAGAGGAGTAAGATCCCCGCAATGGGATCACCTGTTGTCCGTGGATGGCTACCCATGATACTTAAGGACGGAATCCTGGTGTCTAAGCAGGCATGGCACTTACCTAGGCTAGACAGGCGGTCGGAGATCAATCAGCTGGTCAAATCAAGCCCTAGTAACTATATGATTGTCCCAACCCTATTGCCCTTATGACAAGCTCCCAACACTTTTTTTTAATCATATATGTGCTAGAAGGCGGTGGCTGATGGTCTCCATGTCCTGGGTATGTCGTTAAACTGCATCTAGGGGTGAGGTTCCAATTCTGGTTCTCTGGGGAATGTGGAGTACAAACGGTTTGTTTGAAAGTGATTTTCGGTGTTGAATTAGATATGTCCTCTGCGGACTGGTGTTCCAGATTTCTATTATTGGACTAGTTAGAGGAGACTCTTATTGCACTACAGAATCTATGTTCTCTCCCCTCCAGCTATGGGTAAATAGTAGGGCAGATTGGATTCTTTAGCCTTGGTAAGGAAACCTGTCTTGGAGAAGAAAAAGCTCAAAGTTGGGTAAATACATGCAGCTGGTTTAAATTCAGAGTTGTTCTTCTCCTAGACCGGTTGCCATAACAATTCTAAAGTTTGCCCTACTACTTACATATAGGCGTGATGAGAACAGATGGATCCATACCTTTCCCAAGGTCACTGGCGCTTTTGAAAAGGTATATATATGAAACATTTACTTAATTATCAATTATGTATTTTTCCTCGTGGGGTCTCAAGTGCAAGACAAAAGAAGCCGCAGTTTGTTAAGAGGGTTATACATAAGGCCAGCATCCTTCTCCTCTAAAAAGAGATAGGCAGAAAAAATGTCAACTGCTTAAGAATACAAAGAAATGGCGATGGATTAGGCAAACACACTGGGAAAAATCTTCTGACAGGACCACACGTGGAGTTCACAAGGATAATGGATGGGAGAAATGCCCAAGACCACACGGGGAGATTAGAAAAGATATGGTCACAATTGAACAGATACATTTATGACAGCTTCGTCGCGAAGAATACTATTCGTTGCCTCTGCTCCCACGGGACTTAAAAAGAGAAGCACGTATGTACAGTATCGTCCATAGATAAATACACAAATATTTTTAAATAAAAAGAATAATTTTCTTCTAAACCGAAGATACCAGGACTTTTTGTAGATTATTGTTGTGGCCTGGTTAGTGTCCAGAATAAAGACACAAGAGAGGAAATGAGATAAACAAATATATTATCAAAGAACAGTACAAACATATACACATGAGACGGTACATGAGAGGATGTCTTATCGGCTATTCGCTGAAATATTAACTCTCCCTAAGTGCAGAACCTGTTGCTATTTATAGTTGGAAGAGTTCATGCGTGCGTGATAAATTACCATAATAATTATCATAAAATTACACATTAAAATCTGACATTAAAATCTGACATTATTAGTTATTATTTATTACAAAACTCTACCAGGATTTTTAAATACAAAGCAGCTTTATTTGGTGACAGAACTCCAATCCAGGACAATTGTTTTTGCATTTCACATCGCGCTGATATATGAATCTGTACTGAAAAATTGCCTGTGAGGTTTAAACTAGTTCGAGTGGCTGGCGTCTGTTGTAAAATAT
>CM042148.1:74842406-74844906 GCA_023376005.1 Doryteuthis pealeii
ATATATATATTATATATATATATATATATATAATATATATATATATATAGTAAATGAAGAAAAACTCTAAACTTGCTTCATTTGCTAAATTTCTTGCTCTGTCCTTTTACTCACTGGTATTAGGCACATTGAGCTCTCCTTATGGTCTACCTGCATCAGCTTGGTTAAACCACACATGCAAAGACCCTAACTACGGAAAAAAAATATATATATATATATATATATATATATATATATATATAGAGAGAGAGAGAGAGAGAGAGAGAGAGAGAGATATAGATAGATAGATAGATAGATAGATAGATAGATAGATAAATATTTTAGTTTATATTTATTTACATGGGAACAAGTTTGCTAGAATTGGTGTCGTGTTGTGTATACTTAATTTTCTAAGCGTTGCAATCACCAGGCAACGAAATATATTTTGAAAATCTATCTATCTATCTATCTATATATATATATATATATATATATAGAGAGAGAGAGAGAGAGAGAGAGAGAGAGACAGACAGACAGACAGAGAGAGAGACAGAGATGAGCGAAAAGAAAGTAATAAAAAGAAAATGAAAAAGACAGAAAAGAGAATACATAGTCATATTGATCTATAAAGCATTATTCCAAAATTCATATAAAGTAAAATTAGATTAATAATTAAATTTGTTACCGGATCTATAGTTGAGTCCGTATAGATACTAAATTTCTAACCGGAAAGTTGAGTCGGCATATATACTAAGTGTTGAATATATTCAAGGATGAATGATAATTTACTTAATGTAATTCCCGCCTTTTTATAATATGGGATTTTTTTATATGTGGAATTGCCAAGTCATTTTAGAGACAAAATCCAATTCTCTTTCCTGTAAAGCATTTAAGATTTTTCTCCTTTATAAATAGTCAAGATATGTTTTCTTTTTCTTTCTTATATTATCTAAAAATCCAGTCTCGGTCGGATTTTAATCGAAGTAGCTTGATTCTCGCACGTGAATTATTACGGTTTCAATATATATACAGGGTGTGTCAAAAAAGTATCAAGATTTTTAGTACTTTTTGACACACCTTGTATTCTGAAAAAAAAGAACGTTCTATTAGTTCTTTATTTCTATCTTGGTAAATAAAGCTTAAAACTTGGTACTTTTTGACACACCTTGTAATCTGAAAAAAATAATGAATGGAACTATTTTTTTCAGTGCGTCAGTACAAAAGATTTCGATACTTTTTGACACACCTAGTATCATCAAAAAAAATTCAGAATACAAGGTGTGTCAAAAAAGTACCAAGTTTAAAGCTTTATTTACCAAGATAGAAATCAAGAATGAATGGAACGTTATTTTTGTTCAGAATACAAGGTGTGTCAAAAAGTACAAAAAAACTCGATACTTTTTTGACACATTTTGTATATATATATTTATATATATTTATTTATATATGTATATATATATTTATATATACTAGCAAATATATGCACCCTCCGGGTGCAAGTATTTAAGTTTTGATATAATAAAATATCATGTTAAATTAGAAAGGCTAATGAAACTGACTAAGAATGCAGATAAAAAGATTTGGAACAGAGGGGGGTATAATCGAAAAACAGAACAACTTTGAAACTAACTATTCCATCATTTTTGATTACTCCCCTCTTTCATTGGTAAATTTTCCTAATTTAACTATTTAGTTAAAATAGGAAGTAAAGGATAATATTACAGTTATTTCTTCTTGTAAATAAATTTATTTTAAGATTTATCCACGAGATTTTTGTTTATATTTCTTAAGATAAAACCAAACAATTAGAAATCAATAATACCAAGCACATATTTATTAAAATAAAATTTTAAATATCAATATGCAAATTAGCCTTCTCGTTCAAACTGTAAACCGCTATTTTGTTGTATATATAAATACAATTGCATGTTATTAGTGCGTAGATATGGTCAACAGTATTAATAATGTAAAACAATTTTATTAATAACTGAAGGTTTAAAAGAATGAAATCATGGAGAATTTGACGTAAATAATTAAGGGAATTGTGACTTGAGTAGTAATATAGTTTCGGTTACAGACTGAAAAACACACAATCTCCATTATAATAAGATATATAACAGGCAGTGTACCCCCCCCACATATATATATATATATATATATATATATATGTGTGTGGGGGGATGCACTGCCTTTTATAATCTTCCTTTGTTTGTTTTTTTAAATGCAGAGTTCTTAATGTTTTTACAAATAGTTCTCTACTGAGAATGGAACGTTATTTTTGTTCAAAATACAAGGCGTGTCAAAAAGTACAAAAAAAAACTCAATACTTTTTTGACACACCTTGTATATATATAGTTATATATATATATATATATATATATATATATATATATATATATATACATATATATAACTGGCAGTGTACCCCCCTCACACATATATATTTATATATATATGGGGGGGTGCACTGCCTTTTATAGTCTTCCTTTGTTTTTTTTAAATGCAGAGTTCTTAATATTTT
>CM042148.1:74852406-74864906 GCA_023376005.1 Doryteuthis pealeii
AAAAAAACAACCTTTTTTTTTAAACTGTCTTCTTTTGGTGAAAACTTTAGTATGGACGAAAAAGAGACATGATTACTTGACCTTTATGTTATTTATTTATTTATTTTTAATTTTTAATTTTTGAATTAAATCACCGGCTAGATTGGCTTTTGGTGCGTGTATGGGTTAGTAATAAATAAAGTAAAGTCGACGGGGCGGCCTAAAGTCGGTATCAGCCAGTCAGCGAGGGAGTCTATCCCCTTTTCAATAGCGCTAGACCAAGGAGATTGTTTTTAGCGTCTGAGGTGGAGCGCCACACCTACCATCAGCTCCTTACTTTACCGCACAGATCCCTGTGCTACTCATACGCTGAGTTGGCGGGGACCGGTATTAAACCAAGAACCTTATGGTTTCTAGCCGAACGCTCTACCGACTGAGCTAACCAATATGAAGGTGTATTAGGTTCATTTTTTTTTAATTTTTATGTCGAGTAAGGTGAATGCGTATAATAGTGTTCAGAATCTCGCTAGTAGTGGTTGAAGTGAGTGGGTAGAAGATTAGTTAGTGAGTAACATGAATTCATTCCTTTTTTTAAAAATTATTTTTGGTGAATGTGGAAAAAATATATAAATGTTATTTACTCACAATTTCCTTATATATATATATATATATATATATATATATATATATATATATGTGTGTGTGTGTGAATGTGGAAAAAATGTTGCTTGTTTTTTGGTTTTTGGTTTTTGTCGGTAGGCCCTACGTAATTTATATTTTTGTCTCCTTTCTTCTTTCTTTTCTTCTTCTCGATGTACATGTCATATACATCGGTGTCAATTTTTTTGTTGCTGTTTGTAGTGGGAGGCAGGCTATTTTAAGAAAACAATTTACTTTCCTTCTCCGGGTGGCAGTGTTAATTTCAGCTGTTGGCAAGTAGTTTGTTTGTCGCTTTTTAAAAATTTTTTTAATATGTCACGTCGGTTTGCCAATTTATGGTGGTGGTGTTCAAATCAAGTCAGGTTTCACCAATTTATGGGGAATAAGTCTTACGGTATTAAATGAAGAAATGAAGAGATATAAAAGACACAATTGGTTAGCAGTATAGATAGATACTTTATTTACAAGACCGTTACTCTGGATGCCAGAGTTCAGACTTCGAGAACTTTTTATTTATTTATTTAATTTAATTTTATTTATTTTCTTTAATTTAATTTACTTTTGTTAATCCCTACAAGTGAGCGCCTAGCCTTTTCTCCAATTGTTTCGTTGAAGTCCATAAGTTGCAGCCATACAGTAGTAATGATACAGTTGAAGCTTCGAGGAATTGTCGCTTTATCTTATCAGGGACATCAGATTACTATATGATCGGTACTCTGTCTAAAACAATCCATGCCCTCCCGTTTAATTTAGAAATTTTAAAACATTAAAAATTAAGTCTCGGCATTTTAGTACTCCGCGTGCAGATATTTATATCAATAACTTGGAAGAGTTTGGTCTGTTCTCAATAAACGACCAATAGTTTTCACGTAGAGACACCAAATTTCTTAATGGAATCAGGGTACGCCACCCTAATTTCAATAAGAATTTTAACGTTAGAACATTAGTCTTCATGGTGCAATGGAACTCTCTATCAAAAAAAATCTCTAATTGTAAAAAACTAAGCAGACAATTTAAATTAGATCATTTCAAAAGAAAAGATAAACAAGTTACCTGTTTTACAAAAATGATTATTTACCTTTAATAATAATATTATATTTAATTCTTCAAACAACAGGTGTAAAATAACTGAATATTAAGTAGAGCGAGCCAAAAGTCTTGCAATATTTTTGTAACATGAAACTCAATTGGACACATCCAGATGTTTTTGAAAAGGTTGTTAAGGTGACAAACCAAACTGTACTGTGAAACACCGAGCTCGTTTGACATTCGCTCTACTTGCCTCTATGGCTTGAAGAACGGCCTCGGAATCTATGTTTTTTACCTACCTGAGCATGCCTGATCTCCGAGGTTTTTGCAAACATTTTTACCTTATCAGAGAGATCAGCTTTTCAAATGATCGATAATCTGTCAATAGCGGCCAATGCCTTTCCTATGCGTTTATTGAAAACGCCTTCTGTAGATGACAGATATTCAGGGACAAAATATTGGACGAATAAGATTATGAGAATGATTATTATATAATTCTTTGGTAAATCGGCAAAAGAATATAGCCAAGTCGCCAGGAAGGCTGAGGATCATTAACTGAATATGTAGCGATCAGTTTTTGTCATATCTCCTTTTGTATCTATTGAAATAGCCAATGTTCTACGAGTGGTTCGGAAACGATTGGTCCTAAAAACGAACCCCATGGGCTTGAATGGCTATTTCAGAGAATTTCTCTTGCCATTCTTCGAGTTAATGCATTTTTTATTCTTTCGTCCGCGTTTGTCAATTAAAAATGGTTACCCTCCTTTAAAAATAAACATTTTAATATACAACTAGCTAATTCTCTGCACGTAACTTGGCTTTTAGAGAGGCCCAGCAGGCGGTTTTGGTGCTAGGCTGACAGCTTTACCCGCTTTGCAGTAATTAAAGTATGAAGGAGTACTCCACACTCTCCAGGGCTGGAGCATCAGATGCAGGACACTCCTTTTTGCGTGTGCGGGGGTCTTACCCCTCGGTAGGGATATCATCAGCGTATTCTAAGCCTCGTCAACATAGTGCTGTCTTGGTGAACCTTCGGATTTGTTTAATCTATATATTAATACTCGTGTTCCTCAAAATTACAACCGTTATCATCTTGCAACAACCTCTGGTTAAAAAATAAGACCGTCCAAATCGTCCAAAATGAAATGTAAAAAATGTAAATCATGATTATCTGGTGTTGTTTATCCACCGAATTCTTATTTCTCATGAATGTCGCTACCTCAGCTAAGTAATGGACCATTCCGTGTTTATCATAAAGAAAGAAAGGTAAGAAAAAGGACATGTTACACAGAAAAGATATAAGAAAGAAAGAAAGAAAGTAGGGGAAAGATCAACAGATGAGGTGATCGCGTGGAAGCGATAACACTAAATTGTTTCAATCAAACATAATGAAAAGATGAAAAGAAGGAAAGAAAGGGAAAAAGATTGAAAGAGAGTTAAACCAATATTATTAAACTTTTTACACATAGGTTTTAAGTAAACATATCAAACATTAGTATTATTTGGATTATTCGGACCACTGTCCTCATCTTCACTGTTATCTGCACAACGTTTCAAATAATACTAATTATCAAGCCTCATCTAAACAATAATACTAATTATCAAGCCTTATCTAAAAAAAATTCAGAGAAATAATATCAAACGTTGTAATAATTAAATTATCATACTGTGGTATATATCACTGTAGATGTCATTTAGAGTTATTGTTTGTTGTTTATTGATTTTAAAGGCATATCAACCCCTCTGGGGTTATGTCATGCCTAACGGTTAGGAAGTTATACATATCATGTATTTATATTTATACTTTTTAGATATTGGTTTTAAAAATGTGTTAGCATTATTGGGAATTATGTTGTATGGTATTTGTTTCGTGTCTATATTCTATGGTATAATTTTATTTTCTCTCAATAAAGAGAGAATATCCTCCATGTTGACATTTTTAAACAGATCTTTCATATTGTTTGCTTTAAAATAACGGTTTCTGATGTGAGCAAAAAACCCTGCATTCCATGAATAAGTGTTTAACTGACAAAGGTGTTTGACATGTTCCACATTGTGGTTGTTGTTCTTGTTTGAGTATATAGGAGTGCGTTAGTCTTGTATGACCAATGCGTAATCGGGACACAATGACTTGTTCCTTTCTAGACTTCCTTAAAGTTGGTCTTCAGCCTCCCAAAGTGGGTTTGATTAGGAAGAGTTTATTGTGGATGTTGTTATCCCAGTGTTGTTGTCATTTTGTATGAAGGAATCTATTGATTTTATGTTTCAAATCAGTATATGGTATCTTGAAATTGTCGGGGATCAAATCTAGAGCCGATTTAGAGTATATAGTGTAATTTCGCCTGACTTTGTATTTATAAGAATATTTATATCTAAACAAATAGATTGATATTTACGCTATGCCGATATTATAACCGCTACGATACACATGTACCCACTACAAAGTCTAGGTAATAACGTCACTCTTATGAATAAGAAAAGTGCTTTTAAAAGAAAGTTTTGAAATACTAACCACACGACAGGTGGCATTTACTCGACTGACACCCGGGTCCTCGAGGGATATATATTGAAAGAACTTAAAAATGGCGCGAGTAATCAGCTAATGAACGCAGAATTCTAAAGAGAGACGCTTGTCGTACGAGAAAAAATTATAATGAACCTTTGGAATTAGATTAACTGTTAATTCAGTTGCTATAATTAAATCTCGTCAAATATTACCTTTAGGCACCCCTTTTTGATCTCGATTAAGAAAGGACATGTTTTTCATTTACACCGTCAATATCCGGTTGTTTGTTAGGGGTTAGGGTTAGGGGTTAGGGTTAAGGGTTAGTTTTATAATTTTTAAAAAATCTAAAAATCGTCTGTTAAAACAACCGGATATTGACGGTGTAAATGAAAAGCATGTCCTTTCTTAATCGAGATCAAAAAGAGGTACCTAAAGGTCATATGGTTCTAAATCTTTTGCTGGTTAACCCTCCAGAACCAAATTAGATGGATTGATACGTGTGTGTACTAGCAAATAATAAGCGTTGTTGATATACGCATAGGAACCCAGCCGGGGGTCCAGTGACTTCGGCCCTGGACCGCATAAGTTAACATCGTTGATCCCAGGGGGCCATCTCCCCAGGCAACACCTGCCCCCACCCCCGATTTAAAGGGGCAGGGTTGGGTTTATTTCCCGGTGCCTTGAGGGGAAATGCCGACGGGATCAACGCATTGTTGCACCCGCTTCACATGAGCTTCGGTTCGTGGGTGGTCCCACATTAATAGGGCCTTGTGCCTAATCCGTACACGTGTGGTACGTGGTAAATATGTAGGAAAGGCATAGATTGCAATAGACAAATTATCGATTTTATGGAAATCTGATCTACCTGATAAGATCAAGTGAGAACTCTTTCAAGTGTGTCAGTACTACTATATGGCTACACCACCAGGACTCTTACGAAATGCTTAGAGAAAAAGCTAGATGGGAACTACACAAGGATGCTGTCTTGAAAAAATCATAGAAGCAGCACCCTACAAGAACAACTGGATGGCCACTTACCGCCCATCGCATAAACCAAGTAAGGTGAACTAGACATGCTGAACAATGCTGGATAGGCAGAGACGAATTCATAAGTGACCTTCTCCTGTGGATAGCTTCACATGAATACACTAGTGTAGGCCGACCAGCAAAAATATACATCAATCAGCCTGAGCAGATTCCGGATGCTGTATTGAGGACCTGCCAATGCTGATGATCAATAAGAATAGTTGATGAGAGAGAGTCATGGGTATCCATGCTGCCACGGTAACCTGAGGATGATGATGACTATCAACCGGGTGATCTTGTCTATTTTCGTCTAGTATAAGTAGTATAATTGTCGGGGTGGCCTAAAGTCAGTATCAGCCTATCAGTGAGGGAGTTTATCCCCTTTTCACTAGCGCTAGACCAAGGAGATTTTTTGTGCGTCTGAGGTGGAGCGCCACACGTACAACCAGCTCCTTACTTTACCGCACAGATCCCTGTGCTACTCATACGCTGAGTTGGTGAGGGCTGGTATCGAACTAGAAACCTTATGGCTTCTAGGCGAATGCTTCACCGACTGAGCTAACTCGGCCCTTCGTGACAGAATAGTTGAGTAAATAACATACAGGAGGTGACATCCTAAAAGTCGAACAGAGTAAATACTATAAATAGTACAGAATTTTGCCGTTACACTTTTTGAGTAGTGTGATGATAGCAAGAGGTTAAATTGAAGATGGTGAAGTTTTTTTTTCAGCTTTGAATTCCTTGAAATTATGAATAGCACCTGTGTGAGGAGAATTGAATGGATGGTTTGGGGTTAGAATGAATGGGTTGATAGATTGGGTGGGTGGGTTAATAGGTGGTGAATAAATTGATGTATTTGAGACACTCTTTAAATAACCAAAGCAGAAAAATAGTCATCGGGGTGGCCAAAAGTCGCTATCAGCCAGACAGCAAGGGAGTCTATCCCCTTTTCACTAGCGATAAACCAAGGAGATTGCTTGGGCGTCTGAGGCGGGGTGCCACTCCTACCATCAGCTCCTCACTTTATCGCAAGTGCTACTCATACGCTGAGTTGGCGAGGACCGGAATCGAACAAGAAACCTCGAGATTCCCAGCCGGACACTCTACCGTCTAAATTAAACCGGCCCTTCCAAAACATATTATGCCAAAAATTATGTTTATGATCAAGCAATAGGACACTGGTCTTAAATTCTTTAAAGAGGAAAGCACTGAAATATGCCAGTCTAAAAAATATGACGAACTTTTAGCGTGTCCATTCATATAAAATGGCTCCGGACACAATGAAAAATAACTTTGTTTAAATCGTATAAAAACAAATTGCACAATTCTTGAAATGACGTCCCACATTTAATCGCTATCTTCAACAAGAAGGTGTTGAAGTAATTCTAAAGACTTCTAAGATTTCCCTAAGATGATACCGCAAAAGATGCTGGGAACTTTTGCATCTTCCTAGAATAAACCTACTCATCGCGTAATGGTGTTATCCTATATTTATTCGCTAAGATCAGCAAAGCAATAAGGTATTGAATAAATTCTAAAGACTTCTAAGATTTCCCTAAGATGATGCAGCAGAAGAAGCTGGGAACTTTTACATCTACTTAGAACAAACCCACTCATCGCGTGATAAAGTGTTATAAAACTAAATAATACCATATCACATCAAACGAAACAAAAAAAGGTGTCTGCACGAGGCCGAATTCAATGCTTGATATCAAGGAGATCTAAACAATATTCAAAGTGTCCTATAAACTTTTATTTTGCTAACGGCGTCAAGTGTCGTAAAATCGTTAAAGTTTTCAATGCTTAACTTTGTCAAATCAGAACTTGGAAAAAAACACTAGAAATCTTTGATAAATATTTTTTATCTCCCGTAGAGACAGAAAAATAGAATTTTTTTAAAATCGTTAACATTCTGGCAACTCAATATTGGAAATCCATTCATCATAGAAAGTTTGGTCTCTTTTGAAAAAACCTCTAGTGTTATGGTGGCGCTCATCACGTAATGATCATCATAGAGGAAGTGGACCCGGCTATCCGAGGCTGTTTTCATTTCACATAGAGCTAGTATATATTTATCAACCCCTCAAAACGAGCAGGATGCGACGACACAAGGTCAATTTCCTAAGCGGAGTTTAACACGTTTGAATTTAGAGTTTTCCTTCTTCTAGAATGGCCACGTTGCCAAGTTAAAGAGCCTAGTCTGCCCTACTATTTACCCATTTCTTGAAGGAGAGTAGGTAGATACATACATTTCTATGTGAAATGTAAACAGCCTCATCCAGGGTTTGAACTCGGGTCGACGTGTCCATTTCCTATGATTCTGATCATTCACATAGAGCTAATACCCATTAAACTCGTTTCCCACAGGTAGGATGAGACATAAGGTCACGAGTATGGGGCATCGAACTTGGTATTCAGTAGTAAGAGATCTGCAAGACTAGCTGGCTAAACATTAGACCAGGATTATATGCCCTGTCGTTGGGAAAGGTATGAATCCAACTATTCTTCCTCCAGGAATGGGTAAACACTAGGAGAGTCTGGGATTTTAAGAGAAGTAACAATGCACAACAGAGAGCAGGGCTTTACGCCCCCAGCAACCTCGTGTCGCATGGCACACGATAACATGCTTAAATCTTAACATTTTCCTTTTTTCCCAGCTACATATCATTGACTTGCGGCTATCTCTAGTAGAAGACTATTTTCCTATAATGACATTTCGCTCAAACTAAAAAAAAAGAAAGAAAGAAATATGCTTGTTCCTTAAAAATAAAGAAATACGTTTGTTCCTTACTGAAACTCACATAACTGGGCCGTACTAAGATCCCGCTATTATTATTGGCTTGATTTTTACCCAACATTCAGGATTGTTTTAGAAGTTCCTGAACAGATTTTAAACTACATTCGGCTAAGATCATTTGATTTTTAAAATCAACCAAATGAAACTCCGCCCTGTCGGCTGGGGCGTTAGAATGCACTGACTGCACCTCTGCAGAGGGGTAAGAATACCCCAATGGGGCCACCTGTTGGCCGTGGGTGGCGACCCGTTCATGATTTGCAATACTCCACTTTGGCCCTATCTTGGGCTAGACGGGCGGTCGGAGAGGCTGGTCACGTCGAGCCCTAGCACCTATATGATTTTCCCAACCTATTGCCCTTATGGCAAGCCCCAACCCTTTTTATCATATGGGTACTAGAAGGCGGTGACTGAGGGTCTACATGTCCTGGGAATGACGTTAAACTCTATCTGATGGTGAGGTTCCAGTTTTGGAGGTTGGGGAATGTGGAGCACCCCTTCATCACCATTGCTCCCTGACTCTGACCCGGAGTGGTAGTACCTGTTAGGGTCCCATTTATGGGTTTATAAACAAAATTGTATTATGCATTAAGAATGAATTTATTTCACAACTTTTCGGCATTAAATGATCCACCGGGGTTGATATGCCGTAAAACAAAACTAAACCTAAACCAAACCAAAATGAAATGATAAAAACGCAAGATAGCTATGATTTAAAATGTAGATTACTAAGTAAGACACTTAATATTCAAAGAGAACAAAAGTTATAAGAAAACGACGATTTTTAATTAAGGTATATACACGCACCATAATATATATATATATATATATATATATATATATATATATATATATATATATATATATATATATATATATATATATCCTAACGGAAAATACGTACATTCTGCACAAAGAAAAAAAATAAGAAAAAAAACAATACAAACCATCCTTAAATAAATTAATTTTCAATGCAGTACTCACATTTTAAAATGCCTATAACACTTTTCCTATCAATTCTCCTCCTTCCAGCCTCCACATCTATTAATATACTTTGAAAAAAAATGGAACATATCACCCCTGATGATGGCACTTCGAAGTGCCGAAAGTACTCGGGATATGAACTTTGGTGGACTAATCCACGAATTCCATCCAAATATAAAAAGTTGGCCAGAAAGCTTGAAAAGATCAACAATAAAATCTTTAAACAGGAGACCTGCTTTTTGTTTAATTACACATATATAAATGAAAAAATGTTGCCCAAACACACACACACACACACACACACATATATATATATATATATATATATATATACATATATATAGTCATCCACAGACACGCGTTTCGACTTATCAAGTCTCTTCAGTGTGGCTAGATATTTGTAAGCTACCTGCGATCGGTTCAGCATCAGTCGGACAGCTTAACCGCTAGGCTATCGTCACCTATAAATGCAAGGAGGTTTTTAACTGTTTTAATACACACATCTGTATCTGTGTAAAGTCCGAAATAGAGTGCTCCATCCCTATAAGGAAAATGTTGGATTATTTATTATATTAAAAAAAAGATGGGTTTTATTGAAGTTGTTAACTTCTGGCTTTCATAATCAGTGCTAACAAGGAACAGTCTTGATGGACATCGGAGTAAGCGGGATCGAATTCCAGTCACACTATTACTTTCAATTTCGAAATAATAGCCTTGGGAAGGTACGATCCTCCTCATGCCTCTAGCTCTTGGTTATATAGTACCACTACTGTTTTTCTACAAGGATGACTTTGGCATTAGATAACCACGAAAGTTGATTGTTTGACAAGCCACAAAAGAAAGGCGGAAAAAAAAGAGTAAGGATGTAAATAATGTATTGAGGGACTAGAAAGGAGAGAGAGAGAGAGAGAGAGAGAGAGAGAGAGAGAGAGAGAGAGAGAGAGACCTAAAAGTATGGTTAACTATTGGAGGATTAGAAAAGAGAGCGAGAGAGATAGAGGAGAGTAATGGTATGGTTATGTATTGGGGATTAGAAATAGAATAAAGGTATGTTTATATATTGAAGGATTAAAAAGCCTAAACTACTCTAGTATTTACCCATTGCTGTAGAGAATACTTGTTCATATATATATATATATATATATATATATATATATATATATATATATATATATATTGGTAGTGGTAAAGGCAGCCAATTACTCACACACAAAGAGTAGGAGATATGTAATAATAGCGAATAAAATGTAAAGTTAAATATATGATAATAGTATATTTATTCGATCAGGAATTCATATACATACCAACTCTCCATCTTGTCTGTCTGACAGCTAATTTATAAGACAGACGAGACCATTCTTTTACCGTCTAGTGGGAGGGTAGGTAGTCCTATACAACAATATATATAAAACAATTTAAATTGACAGTTTAATTCTAATTCATAAGTATTATAAATCATTTTATTTGAAGACAACATCGCTGCCTTTTGAGTGAATTTTGTTGGCCATCTCCTTCAAGATGGCTGGGTGGTTCTTAATAAAACTTTGTAAGGATAATTATCGAGATTAGCAAAAATGAATAAATAAATAAAAGAATGAATAAAACGCCCACCGGGCGGTGTAAAATTTATTTTTGACAGATATTACGTAATCGGTGTGGAAGTTAAAATTCAATGTCAGAGGGTTGGAATCATAAGTAAGTAAAATCATCAAATTTATCAAAGGAGTAAAAAAAAATTAAAGAATTTGAAATGGACATTTAGTTATGTCCCCCGCGAGTAAAATGTTGTGTACATCCATTAATTATCAATTGAATAATTATTTTGAATACATTAAGTTAACTTCTTGTTACTGAAAAAAGGGTGAGAGTAAAAAATAATTTTAAAAACTGATTACATGATTGTTTTTTATTGTATGTATTGGCGATTTTGGTAATGTAACGTAAGCAGTGGCGTAGTTTTGGTTACAGACAAATTGAGAATGGATCTCCATCATTAATACAAGATGAATGAAGCGAATTTTGGTGTGGTGTTGCAGAAATCAGGCCATTGATAAAAAATGCAGTTCAATTCTAAAAATACTTGAAATGTATTTCTATTCTTGAATTTTTTTCAAATCACTTTCGAAGATTTTAAAAATGTACGCGATGAATAATCCAGTTAGAATTACGATAGTGCTATCTCGTCTTGAATTGGCCAACTGTCTACATTTTATTACTTTATTGAATAAGATGCTTGATAAAGCATAAACCTTGATTTAAATTTGCGCATCCAATCATGGTGCAATGGTTATCAAAATAGCTTTATAGATCCATTACTACTGAATAGCGAGTTCGATCCTAGTCGGAGGCCCAAAAGTTGCGACATTGTGTCCCATCCTACCCGTAGCGAATGGGCTGATTATTTAGGTACATTCCATTCTGGTGTAATGGATAGCAAGCTAGTCTCGTAGATACGGTATTACTGAATAGTAGATCGTCGCTGGATACCCTATACTTGCGACGTTGTGTCACATCCTACCTGTAGGGAAGGCGTTTGGTATTTAGGGGCATCCCATCCTGGTGCAATGGATAGCAAGCTAGTCTCATAGATCCATTACTACTGAATAGAGAATTTGATCCTCGCTGGATGCCCCATACTTACGATCTTGTGTCACATTCTACGCGTGGGGAACGAGTTTGGATAAAAAAAAGCCCTACTAGACAAATAAATAAAAAAGAAAACTGCTATATAACAAAATCCTGATTAAGAATAGTCCACGCCAGAGTGCAGCGGTAGGTTGATTGGTTGGATTTTACGGCATGTCAACTCTTGGGTTATTTTATGCCAAAGATGTTTTGTTTTATTCATTCTTGTTGGGTATCCAGTTTTTGAAAACTCATTTTAAACTCATTTTGATCTATTTTTTGAACCCAACCCTTTATTCAGTCCACGGGGCTATCTTGTTCTCATTCTGCTAACCATAGCTGGGGTACAGGTGTTAATTATTTTTCTATGCTACTGCTGCCCCAGACCAGGATTGAACCTGCAGCCTAGAGATAACTGTCACTTAGAACAGTCTTAACCTAGCTTCTTTATCCACTAGGCTATGTGTCCAATTTAGAGAAATAACATTTTGAGTAATGGTGAAGATGGGGTACTCCAATTCCCCACAGCTCCAGAATTGGAACTTCACCATCAGATAGAGTTTAACGTCATACCCAGGACATTAAGACTCTCAGCCACTGCCTTCTAGCACATATATGGCAAAAAGGGTTAGGGATTGCCATAAAAGCAAAAGGGTTGGGACAATCATATAGATGCTAGGGCTTGATGTGACCAGCCGATTGATAGAGGGGGCCTCTTCAACCGCTTGTCCAGTTAAGTAAGGGACAAAGTGGAGTGATGTATTGTTACATAATCTATGCATAGATTATTGTCAACCCCTTGTATTTCTGAAGGGATGGCCCCTTTTCATATCACGGGCGGGACTTTCCATGAATATTACAGAAAGCCCGATTAGATCTATTAGATTAAAGACTACT
>CM042148.1:74869906-74877490 GCA_023376005.1 Doryteuthis pealeii
TACTTTACAAAGCCATTCTCACGTTTTGACAGACCAATCAGAGATCAGTTGACAAGACCAGTTAAAGGTCAATCCTTGCCAATAATGTTACTAGTATTTTCCATGACTCTCCTTTTACAGAATTACCAATTACTTTTTGAATTCTATGCTACCATACAGGAAGCGCGTGGTGTAATGGTTAACGTCATGGGAAATGAACTCGTCGCCCCGAGTTCAAATCCTGGATGTGGTAATTGCATTTCACTTAGCGCTACTACCCTTGGGAAAGGTATGAGTCCTACTCTCCCTCCAGCTATGGGTAAATAGTAGGGCAGACTGGGCTCTTTAACCTTGGTTAGGCAACCGGTCTAGGAGAAGGAAAACTCTGAATTCAAACTTGCTGAACTCCACTTAAGAAATTGACCCTGTGTCACATCCTGCTCGTGCGGAGGGGTTGGTAAATATATATATACTACCATACACAACCAATAGGCTACATATTGATTATATAACAGAAGCGCATATTTTTTTAGTAGTATGAATAATTTAGAATATCAGAAGGATCTTATTAATCGACTACATTTTTCTAGAGACAATTCATCAAATATCTGTCCCTGCGCAGGTGTTTTATAGCTCGATGTGAACCTAGATAAATATATAGAGAAATCGAGGAAATATGTCTGTATATAGGCATAGACACATGGATATGTTATTCATCTATAGATAAATCTCAATGTAGTTTTAAGCATACTGATATATATATATATATATGTGTGTGTGTGTGTGTGTGTGTGTGTGTGTGTAGTCAGAATGACTGATCAAATAATATTATTTGATCAGTCCTCCTGCCTAGATGCATGAAGGCTTCTTTCTCAGATATTATATATATATATATATATATATATATATATATATATGATGCAATGGTTAAACTGCTGTAATGTTTAGAGACGTAAAAAAATGGATTCCTCTACCCGGGGTCAAATCCTGGAGGAGACTGTTTGCATTTTCCATAGCGCTAATACCCTTGGGGAAGGTATGCATCCAACTACTCTACCTCCAGGTGTAGGTTGATAGTAGGTTGAACTGGGCTCTTTAACATTGGGTAGGTAACCAGTCTAGGAGATGGAAAAATCTGAATTCAAACCTGTTGAACTGCGCTCAAGAAATTACCCTCGTGGCACATCCTGTCACTTAGAACTGTCTTGACGTAACGCCTTTATCCACTATGCTATATGTCCAATTCCGAGAAATAAAATATAGAATACTTTGGGGTATCCCAGATGCTCGGCTGGGGCTTTAAAATACGCCGACTGCACCTCTGCAGAGTGGTAAAATACCCCCAATAGGGCCACCTGTCGACTGTGAGTGATCGTCCATGATGCTTAAGTACGGAATATTGGTGGCTGAAATGTTCGACATGCAATTCCATTTAGGACCTTACTTGAGTAAGACGGGCGATTGAAGAGGCCCTCTCTGATCAATCGGCTGGTCACGTCAAGGCTTAAAACCTATAGGCCTTTATCAACCCTATTACTCTTATGGCAACCCCCCACCCATTTTTACCATATAAGGGACAGAAGGCTGTGGTTGATGGTCTTAGTGTCCTGTGTATGACGTTAAACTCTATCTGATGGTAAAGTTCTAATTCTGGAGCTCTAGAGAGTGCGGAGTATTCCTTCATCAACATTACTCCCTTGTACAGTCTGATGCGGAGTGGTAGTACCTATTAGGGTCCCATCTATGGGTCAAATAGAAAGACATGAGTTTTAAAAAAATGAGTTTGAAAAAATGTAATATCCATCAAGAATGAATAAAACAAAAACGTAAAATGACCCAATAAGTGTTGACATGCCATAAAATCGTAAAATGACCCAATAAGTGTTGACATGCCATAAAATCGTAAAATGACCCGATAAGGGTTGACATGCCATAAAATCCAACCAACCCAAGAAAATAAATATAGAATATTTTGAGATTTCAAAGATATTCGAACTGATGATCGTTAGGCACTACATGAGTAGACAGAATCGTAATTGCAAGCATCATTGAGTTATCGCAGGTGTTCAAACTGATGACCATTCTCTTTAAGGCACTGATGATTACTCGCAACAATACAATTGCAAACTTTGCAAATCATTTTAATTGGTATTTGGATGCATTCTATTTCAATATTTTCTGTCAGGGCAATGATTGTTAAAGTGCTACAAAGTTAAATGCCTCAATTAAACGGCATAATCGCAACTAGAGAGCACATCTGAACGTGCACGTCAACAGACCAGAAGTTACAATATATATATTTACCAACCCCTCCGCACGAGCAGGATGTGACACAAGGTTAATTTCTCAAGCGGGGTTCAACAGGTTTGAATTCAGAGTTTCCATTCTCCTAGACTGGTTGCCTAACCAAGGTTAAAGAACCCAGTCTGCCCTACTATTTATCCATAGCTGGAAAGAGAGTAAGATTTCCCAAGGGTATTAGTGCTAAGTGAAATGCAATTACCACATCCAGGATTTGAACTCGGGGCGACGAATCCATTTCCCATGACTTTAACCATTACACCACGTGCTTCCAGAAGTTACAATATAGAACTGATTACACCGGCCTGCGAGTTTTTAAACGTCCAATATATAATAGCTGATTTTAAGTTTTTTTTGTTTTTTTTTACACTGAATCCAAAAATCATTTTCATTTTTTTCTAATCAGATCAAATCTTTAAGATACAAGCTCTAAAAAATGTATAGAATAGTATTATAACTGTGACAAAAAGTGTCCACAGGCTTTTGAATAAGTGTTAGTATTATGAACAAATTGTTGTGAAGTATTCAAGCACATCTTAGAGACCAGACCTGACCAAACACAATGAATGGTATATTTGAATTCAGCATAAAATGGCGATCATGTATCACTTGGTAAACCTTTGACCTCTTTTAACGCAGGTCAGTGTTATTAATGTTGGGTGTAATTGGATAATTATTTTATTAAATCACCGTTACTGGTCAAATTTGATATACATGTTTGTCCCCCTCCCCCCCTCTCTCTCTCTCTCTCTCTCTCTCTCTCTCTCTCTCTCTCTCTCTCTCACACACACACACACACACACACACACATAGACAAAGACGCAGGCACAATCACACAGGCACACGCAGAGATACACGCATTCGCGTGCACACAACTCGTTCTCTGGTTTGGTTTCTTTGTTTAATGGCATATCAAACTTCAACCAAAATGGAAACAAATTGGATTATATATATATATATATATATATATATATATATATATATATCCAATTATATTTATATATGCTTATTTATATATGTTATTTATATAGTAATGACTATGGAAATATATATATATATATATATATATATATATATATATCCATTTATATTTATATATGCTTATTTATATATGTTTATTTATATAGTAATGACTATGGATGACTAATATATATATATATATATATATATATATATATATATATATATATATATTTAGTAAAGTAAGCAGAATAGCCTATTATTGGTACTAACCAGACAGCGAAGGAATATATCCCCTTTTAACTAGCACCAGACAAGGGAGATTGTTTTACATCTTAGGTGGAGCGCTACACCTACCGTAACCTCCCAATTTTGCTGCACAGATCAAAGCTGTGCTACTGATGCGTTGAGTTGGCGATTTTAAACGCACTAATAACTTGGGTTGCTTTGAGGCAAATCCAACTCGGATTTTCATCGAGACATTGTTTATGAATAAGATCTATTCTGTGTATCAATGATTTTGACTATAAACTAAATACTCAGTGATAAAATCCTTAAAAATTTACAGTTACAGACGGACAGACAACGATTCTCCATTATTATAAGATATATATATATATATATATATATATATATATATATATATATATATATATATATATATTCTCATTTGCATATATATTTACACACACACACACACACACACACACACATATATATATATATATATATATATATATATATATCCCCAAAAATATATATATAAAAAAAAATCTTATGTATTCGCCGAGGAGCATAAAGCCCCGGATGTGTCTGTTATTATCCACTCAGCGCCTCACTTGCCTCATATGGCAGTCGACGCCTCAGTATCAATGACAAGGTTAATTTCGCAGGAGTTTCTCGGTGCTGTATCGTGGCTGAAACATTATAGTCTTTAACTATCCTGCTGAGGTCCCGGTTTCGATTTCTGTCGGAGGGAAGTCGTTAGTATATATCGATGCTGAGACTTAATAAAGTTGAAACAGTGTACGATATTCTACACACCGGGTAATTCTTTGTGAGATTCACTTGTCATTATTATCTTCTATAATTATCGAATTTATGCGATATTCGCATTGTAGTTGCCTTCAAGCAAAATATAAATATTAATATATATATATATAATATTGGTGCTATATCTATAAGTAAACAGTGCGCAATATCAGTGATAGAGCATTTGTATTCAATTTAATATAACTTGGAGTCAACGGTCGTTGACTCCATGAATTTGCTACCTTAAATTAGATAAATATATATATATGGTGTGTGGGGGTTGTTTCCTTTCTTTTATACTTATAGAGAAGAGATTAATTACCTTCCGGTCACTTGCTATCTACATCCGGTCATTATGGATTTCTTGTGTGACCAAAATAGAAAGAATAATGTCGTATTTAATAAACCATCGACTCATTATACGTTCTGCATTTAATGGCGCTAGAATAATTGTGAAATCAACAAGACTCCATTATCCGGTGAGTCGTGTTTGTTTCTCCAGTTTTCGTTAAATTGTCTCTGTCGCCATTTCAATACATTATTTTATCTTCGTGAATTTCGGCGGGGGGGGGCTTCTCAGCGGGTAGAGCTTCCGCCTAGGAATCACAAGGCTCCGGGTTCGATACGGATCTCGCCAACTCGTATGAGCTGCATAGGGATCTGTGTGGTAAAGCGAAGAGCTGATGGTAGGTGTGGTGCTCCACTTCACACGCTAAAATAATCTCTTTGGTCTAGCACTATAATATATATATATATATAATATATATATATATATATAATGCAAAAATATGGCGTGGACACCATTCTGAAAGAAAAATATTACTGGAATAAGTAAAAGAAAATGTAAGTAAAGTCGTCGGGACGGCCTAAAGACAGTATCAGCCATATAGCGAGGGAGTCTATCCCCTTTTTACTAGTGCTAGACCAAGGAGATTTTTTTTACGTCTGAGGTGGATAGCCACACCTATCATCAGCTCCTCACTTTAGCGCACAGAACCTTGTGCTATTCCGGTATCGAACCAGGAACCTTGTGGTTCCTAGTCGGACACTCTACCGACTGAGCTAAACCGAGGGAAATAGATAAACAAATGGGATTAAGCCAGATAGAGGCAATACAGATATAGATATAAACACATCGGCAAGAAAAGGTTTAGAGATCAAGCACAAAACTCCGTAAACAAATTCAAATAAATATCACTGGATGAAGATAGTGTGAAAGTTTGTTGGCCACGGTACCAAATGTGATGGAGAATCCGGGCACTATTACATACCTACATTGACATCGTTAATTGTTGAGAGTTCTCAGATAAGAGAGTTCTTCAGTGATAGAGAGAGATATGAGAGACAGAGACAGATTAGAGACTTACTTGGTGAGGAGATCTTACTTGCTTCTTGCTGATCCTTCTACCATCTCCTCCGGCTGCCACATTGTTGTGTAGTTAGGTTGACTTCTATCTACTTCTTCTTAACTAAGAGCTGTTCTTCTGACTAAGGGCTGATTTGGTCATTACAATTGAATTAACAAGACATTTTTTGTTTAAAGCTTTTATTTTATCTAGCCCATGATCACCGCGCGGAGAGACCGGCCTCAGCCCGTCTTAACTCTTCGACGGCCAGGCTGAATCTCCCAAAACTCTTACCTCTCACTCTTCCTTTCTCCTTTTTGCCACGTCATCATTCCTTGTCCAATCAAAACTATAATTCATTGTCCAATCAAAAATATGCTACGCGTCCATGCTGACATCATCATTCAAATTTTTCCATTACTGATCACGCCACCACTCAAACTTTTCCGTAACTAATCACTCAGACCACCATCATGGTTCCACGTCATCGCCATTGTGTCACAATAGAAAATTAAAAGATTTACCAACCTAATGTTAGCTTAAACTTCCCCAACCCACGTAATTAAAGTTTACTTATACATATTAAGAATTTCTATTTTGATAAAAGTTGGTGAGCAGACATTTTGGTTAAATCAAGGTTTGGTATTTTTTTGTTAGTGTATTCCAACCGTTGATGCAGTGATAGATTTAAGGCAATGGGTTTTAGTGTTGGCAAATGGTTTGAAGAGTTCACCTGCAGTTGATCCCCTTGTAGAGACAGTATAATTCTTTTTTAGGATATATAGCAGTAATTTCATCTCGAACCAGTTAGATATAAGGTTCCGACGAGATGTTAACTGATCGAAACCCGGTACATCCCGAATTTTTCACACGCACACACACACACACACACACACACACACACACACACACACAAACACACACACACACACACACACATATATATATATATATATATAGTGATGAATCTGATGGTCACAGGTTCCGACGCGGCAATGTTTCGATCTATTAATTAGATCATCTTCAGGGCATTCACAGAATAACGATGGCCTTGTTATTCAGTCTGTTTAAAAAAATTTTAGGTTGAAAAAAAAAAATGTATATATATATATATATATATATATATATATAACATTAATAGATTCCTTCAAACAAAATGGCAACAATTCTGGAATAACAACATCCACAATAAACTCTTCCTAATCAAACCCACTTTGAGGCTGGAGACCAACTTTAAGGAAGTCTAAAAGGAACAAGTCATTGTGTCTCGATTACGCATTGGTCATACAAGACTAATGCACTCCAATAGACTCAAACAAGAACAACAACCACAATGTGGAACATGTCAAACACCTTTGACAGTTAAACACTTATTCATGGAATGCAGGTTTCTTGCTCACATCAGGAACTCTATTTTAAAGCAAACAATATGAAAGATCTGTTTGAATATGTCAACATGGAGGATATTCTCTCTTTTTTGAGGGAAATAAAATTATACCATAGAATATAGACATGAAACAAATCAATGCCATACAACATAATCCCCAATAATGCTAACACATTTTTAAATTACTAAAAAGTATAAATATAAAACACGATATGTATAACTTCCTAACCGTTAGGCATGACAACCCCAGACGGGTTGATATGTCGTTAAAATCAATAAACAACAAACATAATAATATATATATATATACATACATATATATATGTATATATACATACATACATATACATACATACATATATATATATATATATATATATATATAATCTGGACGAGGTGGTTGCTTTTCACGTGCATTCAACTACTTTCCTTCTAGCTATGGCCAAATACTAGGGCAGACGGGCTACTTAACCTTTGCTAGGTAACCAGTCAGGAGAAGGGAAACTCTGAATTAAAACCTGTTAAAATCCTCTTAAGAAATTGACCTGTGTGTCCCATTCACCTCGTGCGATCTCTCTG
>CM042148.1:74877590-74887590 GCA_023376005.1 Doryteuthis pealeii
AAAAAGCGAGAATTTACACTAGAGGGAGGCTATATCATATTACCAATATCTCATAGAATGTTTAAAGATTATATGTTATAGCATATGAATGTATCTCTTTATGTGTATCTGTATCGCTCATCCACCCACGACATTCTCTCTCTCTCTCTCTCTCTCTCCTCTCTCTCTTCTCTCTCTCTCTCTCTCTCTCTCCGTGTATATATATTATATATATATATATATATATATATAGTGAACAAAAAATGTGTTTGAAATGGCGAAGGCCGACAATTTTTTTGGAGATTATGTGCTTAATTAAAGTCATACCTAATTTGTTAATCAATTAATTATAATTAAATGAATTAGGCGTGCATATCGGTTTAAATGTGAAGCGTAAACAAATCGAGAAAAAGTCAATCTCTGTATGTACATTTCAGCCTATTAGGCCTCATCAGCAGAGCTATAGACATATATATATATATATATATATATATATATATATATATATATATATATATATATATGTAAGGTATCCAAAACTGGTAGTAAGGGATGATTCTACTTGGGATCTTCAAAATCTCACTGTATATATATATATATTTATTAGTATATTAATATTAATTTTTTACTTTTTATCTTTTTATCTCTTTATATATTTTTACATTTTTATTTTTTATTTTTTCATATTTAATATTGGATTATATATATTAAATTCTAACATAGATTAACTTGAAGTTAAAAACACCCGTTTTTAATCATTCTAAAACTTTTTTTATAAATAAAGTCTAAACAAATTTCTATTCTATTTTTACTTATTATAAAAATTATACATATACATTTTTTTAAATGTCAGATTAACAGGAAGCTAGAGATTCACTTGTATCTCTTTCTTCGCTTAAAATTGTACGTTTATACTTGCTGTCTGACCTACATTTAATGAATTTTCTGGTAAGATTTTCTTTGGGTTAATTCCTTTAATTTGTGATTCTGTCTGATGAGACTGAACTTTTAAGGAGTTTTAGAAATTTCTTTAAATTTTTAAAAGCCTTTTGAATTTTGGTCGAAATAAATTTATTACAGAATGACGGTTTGTTGAGTTTTTTTATCTTATTATAATGGAGATTGTGGTTTTTCTGTCTGTAACCGAAACTATATAACTTCTCAAGTCACGATTCCCTTAGTTATTTACGTCACATTCTCCGCGCATTCTATTTTTATCTAAACCTCAATTATTGACAAAATTGTTTTACATCATTAATACTGTTGACCATATCTACTGTATTTACCGCGTACCCCACTTGTACGGGTCAGGCACAAAGTCCCTATTAACGTGGGACCACCCACAAACCGAAGCTCATGGAATGGCAGGTGAAAAATTGCGTCGATCCTATCGGCAATCCCCCTCAAGGGGGGCGCCTCAGGCACTGGGCAATAAACCCAGCCCTGCCCCTTTAAATCGAGGGGGCAGGTGTTGCCTGGGGGGATGGCCCCCTGGGATCGACGCTATTAACTAGTAAAGATCCAGGGCCGAAGCCACTCGACCCCGGCGTTGGCCAGGTCTACATACGATATTTACCGCGTACCCACTTGTACGGGTCAGGCACAAAGTCCCTATTAACGTGGGACCACCCACGAGCCGAAGCCCATGGAGTGGCAGTTGAAAAAATTGCGTCGATCCCGTCGGCATTCCCCCTCAAGGGGTGCGCCTCAGGCACTGGGCAATAAACCCAGCCCTGCCCCTTTAAATCGAGGGGGCAGGTGTTGCCTGGGGGGATGGCCCCCTGGGATCGACGCTATTAACTAGTAAAGATCCAGGGCCGAAGCCACTCGACCCCCGGCGTTGGCCAGGTCTACATACGATATTTACCGCGTACCCCACTTGTACGGGTCAGGCACAAAGTCCCTATTAACGTGGGACCACCCACGAGCCGAAGCCCATGGAGTGCCAGTTGAAAAAATTGCGTCGATCCCGTCGGCATTCCCCCTCAAGGGGGGCGCCTCAGGCACTGGGCAATAAACCCAGCCCTGCCCTTTAAATCGAGGGGGCAGGTGTTGCCTGGGGGGATGGCCCCTGGGATCGACGCTATTAACTAGTAAAGATCCAGGGCCGAAGCCACTGGACCCCGGCGTTGGCCAGGTCTACATGGTATTTACCGCGTACCCCACTTGTACGGGTCAGGCACAAGGTCCTATTAACGTGGGACCACCACAACCGAAGCTCATGGAGTGGCAGGTGAAAAATTGCGTCGATCCCGTCGGCATTCCCCCTCAAGGGGGCGCCTCAGGCACTGGGCAATAAACCCAGCCCTGCCCCTTTAAATCGAGGGGGCAGGTGTTGCCTGGGGGGATGGCCCCCTGGGATCGACGCTATTAACTAGTAAAGATCCAGGGCCGAAGCCACTGGACCCCCGGCGTTGGCCAGGTCTACATACGAATAACATGTAAGTGTATTTATATATAAAACAAAATAGCGGTTTACAGTGTGAATGGGAAGACTAATTTGCATATTGATATTAAAAATGTGATTTTAATAAATATATGCTTAGTATTATTGATTTCTAATTGTTTGGTTTTATCCTATTGAATATGAGCAAAAATCTCGGGGAAAAATCTTAAAATAAATCCATTAACAAGAACAAATAACTGTAATTTTATTCTTTACTTCCTATTTTAACTAAGTAGTTAAATTAGGAAAATTTACCAATGAAAGACGGGAATAATGGAAAATAATGGAAGAGTTAGTTTCAAAGTTGTTCTATTTTTCAATCATACCCCCTCTGTTCCAAATCTTTTTATCTACATTCTTATTCAGTTTCATTAGCCTTTCTAATTTAATATGATATTTTATTATATTAAAACTTAAATACTTGCACCCGGAGGGTGCATATATTTGCTAGTATATATAAAGTAAAAAAGTAAAGTCGTCGGGCGGCCTAAAGTCGGTATCAACCAGACAGCGAGGGAATCTATCCCCTTTTCAATAGCGCTAGACCAAGGAGATTGTTTTGGCGTCTGAGCTGGAGCGCCACACCTACCATCAGCTCCTTACTTTACCGCACAGATCCCTGTGCTACTCATGGGCTGAGTTAGCGAGGGCCGGTATCGAACTAGGTTTCTAGCCCTACGCTCTACTGACTGAGCTAACCCGGCCCATGATATATATATATATATATATATATATATGAGTTAAGGTAGCGCGGACATGGAATCTACATTTGGTTTCTGACAGTTTCTCACCTATGCAATCAGCAGACCAATTGTCTGAAGATTGCATAGGCGTGAAACTCTCAGTAGTCAGGTGTTGACTCCATGTCTACGCTACCTTAAGTCAAATATAAACGTTCTATCAATATTGGGCACTGTATGCATAGTAATATAGCATCCATATTATCAACAATATATATTTATATATATAGTATTATAGTATCTATAGAAATAACCTACTCGAGTTTCTCTATAGGGATCTTCAATGCTAAATCCGCTCATAAGGATACCATAGGGATCTATAATACTAATTCCGCTTTACTTACGTATTGAGCACTTTATATTTGTTATAACGCTGACTTATCTGATCAACCTTATACCAACCAAATATTGAGACCAACCCAATATTTTTACCGGTATGTCATTCCCTTTACACACACACGCACACACACGCACACACATATATATATATATATATATATATATATATATATTCTTCAAATGTTGCTTCCACGTTTTCAATGTAGTAACATTAGGTTTCTCTCTCTCTCTCTCACTCTCTCTCTCTCTCTCTCTCTCTCTCTCTCTCTCTCTCTCTCTCTCTTATTTTACCAGCCGAATATATGTATAATAAGTAAGTAAAGTCGTCGGGGCGGCCTAAAGTCGGTATCAGCCAGTCAGCGAGGGAGTATATCCCCTTTTCACTAGCGCTAGACCAAGGAGATTATTTTTGAGGTGGAGCGCCATACCTACCATCAGCTCCTTACTTTACCACACAGATCCCTGTGCTACTCATACGTTGAGTTGGCGAGGGCGGGTATCGAACTAGGAACCTTGTGCTTTCTAACCGAACGCTCTACCGACTGAGCTACCCAAATATCCTATGAATTTTCTCTTTTATCCACACCCTCTTACCTCTTCCCACTCTCTAATCCATCTCACTCCCCCCCCCAAGTTACCCACCCCCACAAAAAAACAGAAATATGGCTATATATGCTCAGAATTCCGAAAAATAATGTTTTTGCTTTATATCTGGCGATGCTGTTACGATCTGTTTAGATGTATATAGATATATAGGAAAAATTGAAACAATTTCAGATTATGTCTGCCACAGAGATAATGCATTCTAGAACACACTGAAAACAAGTTGCTAAATAAAAAAAGAGAATTCATATCTTTTTGTAGACATGATATTTCTGCGGTGTCGTCTACCACCTGGCCAGACTAATTCTATAATTCATTCACCTTTATTTCAGACTGTCATAAAAGTTGTGTACTAACACCTTTACACGTTATTTTTAAATGTAAATATTTGAGAAGTCATGTTTTGTGCTTTATGAGAATAAATTAAAGTGTTTCGAACAATATTTAATATTGATAAAGCTTTCTTATGAATGGCAATTATGTAGAGAAATGGTAATTTAGAAGAAAGGTAAATATGAGCAAATTCTTACATACAATTCTTACATACAACTAGAAGTGGCTACCCGGCGTCGCCTGGGTAGAGGGGGGTTAAGTTAGTCCTGCAGATCCATTATTACTGAATCGTGAGTTGGATCCTCGTAGAATGCCCAATTAAAATCCCTACGTAAAATAAAGATCTTGCGTTGTTCCAGCCACTCTGCAAAGAAACGTCAATGTCTACTATTTAAAATTTCAAACGCAAAAGAAATTTCATGCTGTTATCAGTTAAATTTTATTTTTTAATTATCTTCACTAATATAAATTAAATCTTTATCATTTTTGCAAAAAAACTAAGCCCTGGTGATATTTAATGTATATATATTTTTTCTTTGTCGTAGTTTTATTTTCGAAGTTTCTTCCGGACATACACATACACACAACTGCTCTTTATATATGTATAGATAGATGTTAAGGATAAACTATCTAACTCTGGTAAGAGGAAAAGGGTACTCCAATAGATTGAGGAATATTTCATGGTTTGAATCACCATTTACCATGACAGTTAAAAACAAAATGGGAAGTGACTTTTTCTAAATAATAAAGAGGCAATTTCGACCCGTACAACTGTATAAATTATTTAACTAAAACACTGTGAAAGGGAGCTATAGCTGTATTGAAAATATTTGCTAGTGATATCTGAAAAATGATCATGGGTAAATCAATTGACCCCACCCCCCCAAAAAAAGCGGAGATCAACCAAGAATTTGCATTAAAAAAAGATATAGAGGGTTCTCGCTTTGCCCCACCCCACCACACGCTACCGCAATTCCGTGAAACTGGCTTCCCAGTCGGAGAGTGTCGCCACCCAATTAGCCGGCCCTTGGTCCATGGTGAAGTCTGACATTGGTTTCATAACCCTAGAGCCATCCAGTGCAAAAATATAGAGGTGACTCGCTTTGCCCCACCCCACCCTACCCTACCGCTATTCCGTGACACTGGCTTCCCAGTCGGAAAGGGTCGCCACCCAATTATTCGGCCATTGGTCCATGGTGATGTCTGACATTGGTTTTATAAACCTAGAGCCATCCAGTGCCCCCCCCCCGAAAAAAAGCGAAGATCAACCAAGAATTTTCATTAAAAAATGGAGTGTCATCTTGATGGTAAATGTCTAACTCAATGCATTGTATACAAATATACAAAATTGATGTATACGTTTTGTTTTATTCATTCTTGATGGATATTCAAAAATGTTTAAACTATTTTTTAAACACAATTTTTTTCTATTTAACCCATATATATATAACTCTAATGTTAGGGCATATACGAGAGAAACTAACTTTCGTTTCCTCTACAATTGACAGAAGTTTTTTCTATTTATCTGAATTTTTTAGATAAGACTTGGTAATTAGTATTATTTGAATTATTCGGACTATTGTCCTCATCTTTATTATTATCTGTACAACATTTTGGACGATATGCCCTCCGGCCTTCTTGTCAGACTCGGGAACCTTCTTTTTGTAATCGGGAGCCATCATGGACATTGAACCCAACTCTTTATTCAATCCACGGGGGTATCATGTTCTCATTTTTTCTCTTCTGCATTTCATGTTAGTAAGATGGTTGGTTGGTTGGATTTTATGGCATGTAAACCCTTGATGGGTTATTTTATGTCAAAACGTTTTGTTTTATTCATTCTTGATAAATATCCACATTTTTAAAAACTATTTTTAAACGCATTTTTTTCCATTTAACCCATATATATAGGACTCTAAAAGTTAATAGTATACACATTGATGGACAAAAAACATTCTATGGATCTACTCAAGACACATTCAAAAACAGATTTTATAATCATAAGAATTTTGTTCATGCGAAATACATATATTGTAGCGCACGTTCTAAATATGTCTTGATATCAAAAACATATATGGCGTAGATTATGCCCTGAAGTAAAGGATTATGAAAAGAGCTTGTAATTACAGGTCGGGTGATAAATTTCATCTTTTCTGTATGGAAGAAAAGCAGGCTATTGTAACTTATCTCAATTTTAAAGAGTTGTTAAATCAGTGATCTGAGATATCAAACGGATGTAGGCACAAAAGTAAATGGCTGCTCATTCGTTAACTGTCTATCTGTGTGTTTTCTACAACACTTTTGCATTTTTTTCAATATTCTTGTATATATGTACCCGTTTGTACATAACAGCTTCTTTGAGAGTTTTCCGGAAGATCCTTTTCGGTAAAACCTCGGTAGTTAACTTGTGTTACTCATTCTGTTCCCAAGATCGGTTCTATGTACGTATAGAGCATTTTTCAATATTTGTTGTCATTTCTATCTATTCCGTTTCTATAATATATATATATATATATATATATATATATATATATATATATATATATATGGGTTAAATAGTAGGGTAGACTGGGCCCTTCAGCCTTGGGTAGGTAACCAGTCTAGGAGAGGGATAACTCTGAATTCAAAATTCCTGAGGTCGGTCGTTGATTGGGTTTGTGGCAACCCTTGATGCACCAATTCTTTCCTATCGACTGTGCCAAAAAGTGTGGATGGTCCAACACAAGCCTTCACCACTATAAACAAATCACTGTGTGGGTGTTCATTGTGTGTATGAACCCTCATACGTCGAAAATCAACGGGAGAGTCCATAATATATATATATATATATATATATATATATATATATATATATATATATATATGAGTAGTAACAGTAGTTCAACAAAATTTGATAAAAATTGCGGAAAAACAGATAAAGCACAAACAACCTCATTCAATTTATATTTCGCCTCGGCATGTTCACAATATTTCGACAGAAGATTTATTTGAGACAATGGACGACTATACATTTAAGAATTAGTTAAGCAGTAATGGAAAAACTGAATGAATAAATGGAATAAAAAATGAATGAAATGAATGGAATAAATGAAAAAAAATTTTCCAAAAAAGAAAAATCATTTAGAGAGGTCCCTAATGGAAAAGCCTTCTTTATTTTTTACTGGACTCTTTTTTGAAGCATTAGATTAATAATATAATTATTATATAAGATATTGGAGAGGATAAAATAGGTGTCTTACCTTTGTGTGTTTCTACTGAGAAATGATTGAATTTTTTTTATTGTATCTAATGTTGTCTGTTCTACTGCCGGTATAAATTGTAACAATGTACACTTTCGAATTTTAGATAAAAACGGTTAACTGGAAGATTTTGAATAACTTTTACAATTGTAAAAATACATGAATAAATATATAAATAAAAAGGACTATCTTCAATTATTCATTAGAGAAATGTATGGGTTATTTAAATTGATGAATGGTTTAGGAAAACTATATTTTATGTTTGTTTTTTAGTTTTTAAAAAAATTGAATAGGTGAATTAGAATAAAATAAAATATTTAAACTATAGATGTCAAAGTGTTATTTTACCTTTATCAATAGCTCTAGTCTGACCGTAATATATATATATATATATATATATATATATATATATATATATATATATATATATATATATATAGGTATGTCAGAAGTAGCAATATTTTTGTACTTTGAGACACACCTTGTATTCTGAAAAAATAGCGTTCCATTCATTAATTTTTTCAGGATACAAGATATGTTTAAAAAAGTACCAAGATAGAAATGAAAAATGAATGTACCGTTATTTTTTTCAGAATACAAGGTGTGTCAAAAAGTACAAAAGTCTTGATACTTTTTGACACACCTTATATATATATATATATATATATATATATATATATATATATATATATATATATATTTAAAAGTAAATAGACACCTCCACAAACTACATTTTAATTCTTATTTTATGCCTAAAATGAATATAACTTGTTTCACCGGTTGATTATACCTAGATCTTCTTTTTAGATTACTATAGGATTACTGCATCATGCTACAGACAAAAAGGAGCGTTACAAGTTTCCGAAGTTTTAGTGATGTAGGTTAATATGAATGCGGACTTAGTCAAGGCAAAATGTCAGAAAACCTTTCAATCTCACTTTCTACTGTTAATAGGGTGATTGTAAAATGTAATAGACAGAGTCATGAGAGCACAGCATGTCGCTCAGGCCGCCCAGAGCCTTCTGACAGAACCCCGCGGCTTGTTTAGAGAGATATTGAGAATAATCTTTGTTGCGAGGACTCTGACATAGAAAAACTGTTGATGTCAGTTCCAGAATAACTGTTATATATCTATACAAACTATGACAGACCTGCAAGGAGGAAAGCAATTCTTCGTCCAACCATATATTATATATATATATATATATATATATATATATATATATATATATATATATATGGCAGAACTAAATAGACACCTCCACAAACTACAGTTCAATTCTTATTTTATGCCTAAAAGGAATATAAATTGTTTCATCTGTTGTTTATACCTCGATTTTCTATTTCAGTTTCCATTTAAGATTATTGCATCATCGTACAGACAAAAGAAGCGTTGGAAGTTTCCGAATTTCAGTGAGGCTTGTATTGTGGGTTAATATGAAGCCGGACTTCATATCTGAGAATCTTTCAATCTCACTTTCTACTGTTAATAGGGTATTTGTAAAATTTAATAGAAAGAGTCAGGAGAGCACAGCATCTCGCTCAGGCCACCCAGAGCCTTCTGACAAAAGCCTGCGGCTTGTTGAGAATAATCCTTGTTGCGAGGCCTTTGACATAACAAAAATGTTGATGTCAGTTCCAGAACAGCTGTCAGATATTTTTCCCACACTTGGCTACAAGGAAATAAAATCACTTCTTTGTCTAACCAATATCAAGCGGACGAAAGACTAGGCTCATAAAAAGGTTGAGAAACATGGCATTTTGCAATACTGCTATATTCTGTGGTGAGTCACAATTTACTTCATTTTCAGACAGTTGCAAGGTCTCTGACCTACCAAAAAATATTGATGTCAGTTCAAGAATAACTGTTATGTATCTTTACAAACTATGACAGACTTGCAAGGAAGAAAGCAATTCTTCGTCCAACCAATATCAAGCGGAGGAAAGATTGTGCTCATAAAATAGTTGAGAGATCTATGGCATTTTGGAATACTGTAATATTCTCTGATAAGTCACAATTTGTTATATATACTAGCATATATATGCACCCTCCGGGTGCAAGTATTTTAGTTAAATTTTATAATAAAATATGATATTAGATTAGAAAGGCTAATGAAACTGTATAAGAATGTAGATAAAAAGATTTTGAACAGAGGGGGTATGATTGAAAATAGAACAACTTTGAAACTAACTCTTCCATCATTTACCGTTACTCCCGTCTTTGATTGGTAAATTTTCCTAATTAAACTCTTTAGTTAAAATAGGAAGTAAAGAATAATATTACAGTTATTTCTTCTTGTTAATGTATTTCTTTTAAGATT
>CM042148.1:74892590-75052590 GCA_023376005.1 Doryteuthis pealeii
CGGGTTCAAGTATTTAAGTTTTAATGTAATGAAATATCGTATTAAATTAGAGGCAGACAAAAAGATATGTAACAGAGTGGGGGTATAATAGAAAAATAGAAATGAAACTTACTCTTCCATCACTCCGTCTTTCATTGCTGAATTTTACTTATTCGACTATTTAGTTAAATTAGGGAATAAAGAATAAAATGACAGTTATTTTTTCTTTTTAATGGATTTCATTTAAGATTCATTGAAGAGATTTTTGTTTATATTCATTAAAATAAAACCAAACAGTTAGAAATCAATAATACTAAGCACATATTTAATAAAATCACATTTTTAATATCAATATGCAAATTAGCCTTCCCATTCACACTGCAAACTGCTATTTTTTGTATATATAAATACAATAGCATGTTATTAGTATGTATATATGAACAATACCAATAAAAAGGTGAAGCAATTTTATTAATAATTGAGGTTTAAATATAAATAAAATCATGGAGAATGTGATGTAAATAACTATGCTATTTGTGACTTGATTAGTAATATAGTTTCGGTTACAGACAGAAAAACACACAATCTCCATTATAATAAGATGTTTAAAATGATACTATGTGTGTTATATATCATAAAGACATAAATTTTCGTATAGTATATGTTGTGAATAATTTTGCACACCGGTTTTAACAAAACCGTGTTTAATAAATGATTACTTGGTGTTTTTTATGTCTAATATTATTGTTTTATTCTCAAAAGTATTAAAAGCAAACCTATGTATAAGTTTATATTGAAATCAATTAGAATAAAGTAAAAAAATAAGTGTAATCTTTTTTGTGTTCGTATTTAATTTCCTTCGTCTTTTCTAATTCGATATAATATTTAATTATATTAAAAGTTAAATACTTGTGTCCGGAGGGTGCATTTTTTACTAGTTGATATAATATTTATAATCATTCCTCAAAATGTAACATAAGGGAGGGGGAGATATGAGTGAAACACTGACGTGTAAATTAGCACGGAAAAGATGTTAGCAAAAACATGTGTTAGATGAGAATGGAGAAGTTTAAGGATTAATCATCATAAAGACATGGCATTGCTTCTATGTGAGACGTGGCGAAGTGGGAGTGAGAAGGAGTAAGAGGTGAGAAGAGAATCGGACACGATGAGATGAAAGAACCTGACGTGCTGTTCTGTCTTGGGGGAAATACAAATCTCATAAAAAAAGATGTAGCCTTGTGTTATTACCAAAGATTCTAAATGGTATAAGGGAAGATGTATTTTAGCACTCCAAGTTGGTTTCCAGCTACCAAACAACAAGGAATTGTCAGCCAACTGAACAGCAGTCCAACAACCAATATTCAAGCCTCTCGGATGTAGTACGGTCCAGAGATAAGTATACAACAAATATTTCTTCATCAACACATCATCACTTTGAAGTAATAGTAACTTAACAAACGTTGACACGTCATCCCTCCATTCCGAGAAGGAGAGCGTAACGTTACACCCTTAAAAATTATTCTTTCATTTTATTTTTTTTCAGAAATCATTTAAATTACTATTTCTCTGAATGTTTGAGATGAGGTTTGAAGATAAGTATTATCAGCGTTATTCGGACTATTGTCCCCATCTTCATTGTTATTTGTACAAGGTTTCGGCCGATATGCCCTCCGGCCTTCTTCAGGTATTTCTTGTCGGACTTAAGTTCCGTGATGGCTCCCGATTACGACAAGAAAGTTCCCGAGTTCGAAAAGAAGGTTCCCGAGTCCGAGAAGGTTCCCGAATCCGACAAGAATACCTAATAAGAAGGCCGGAGGGCATATCGGCCGAAACGTTGTACAAATAACAATGAAGATGGGGACAATAGTCCGAATAACGCAGATAATACTCATCTAAATTAATCTTAAACTTTTTTACGCTATTGCTGTTCTTGATCAGATTAAGCATTTTTTCCATTTTTCTATGAAGCAAAAAAAATCCAAGTTTTCTAAATCTACCTTGACAGTAACTTTGTATTTTTTTAAAAGTCGACCATAATTAGTAATTCCATTTATCATTTAAAGATAAATATTTTTCCTTTTAAACAACAAATGGTACAAAGAAAAAGGTTGCAAATAAATCGAATATACTGATTACAAATCTGTACAAAATTTCCCTGCTAGATCATCGAAGTTGAGCAGCGATGATTCTGTTCAATACTTAGATGGGTGACCATTTAAGCAACAGTATGTGCTGCAAGCGATCTGATATCCAAATGATTTTCTTATAGTACCTGCTATTACCGCACATCTTTATTTAATTTCGGTGATCTAGCAAGAACCGGGCTTTTAACGTGTCTTGATTGTAAGCCAGCTTTAAAATAGTGTTGTAACTCGTGTATCCAGCTTAACAGAGAAAGAAGGAAGAAAATTCAACGAGTATTTTAGGGAAAGGAAAAAGGTTTACAAGACAGGATACAAGTGGAACAAATAATCACCAATTGACAGGTTACATTCACAAATCCAGGAGGTCTCGATCGTTCTCTCGTACAAAGTTTCATCGTTTATAAAAAAAAAAAAAGAGACGGTTCCATTCTCCTCTTTTAGGTACTATATGATAGATAAATTGATAGATAGATTGGTAGATGCTAAAATGCACACACACACACACACACACACACACACACACACACATATTATATATATATATATATATATATATATATATATATATATATATCTGTGTGTGTGAAAATAAAATGGAAATTAATCCGACAGTGTGAATATGATATATTGAAAAAACAAAGGATGTTTACAAATGCATGGGCTCCTCAGGAGAGAATGTGCAAACCGTTTCGGGGCCTTCCTCTCGACGGTTTTTGGGCAGCATTCTTTCATTTATACAAGTAGAATTAAACAAAAGGCACATCTCCTGTTTAACAATTTATATATATATATATATATATATATATATATATATATATATATATATATATATATATATATATAAGGCGTGTCAAAAATATTTTGTACTTTTTGACACACCTTGTATTCTGAAAAAAAAATAACGTTCCATTCATTCTTTTTTCTATCTTGGTAAATACAGCTTTAAACTTGGTACTTTTTGACACCCCTTGTATTCTGAAATAATTACTGAATGGAATGTTATTTCTTTCAGAATACAAGGTGTGTCAAAAAGTACAAAAATCTCCATACTTTTTGACATACCTTATATATATATATATATATATATATATATATATATACACCAAAACGACCAGGATGTGAAACTAGGTAAATTTTTGAAGCAGAGTTTAACAAATTGGAATTTAGAGTTTTCCTTCTGCTAGACTGGTTATCTAGCCATGGTTAAAGATCCCAGTCTTATCTACTACTTACTCATAGTTACAGAAAGATTAGTTGGATTTATACCTTTCCCAAGAGTATCAGCGCTATGTGAAATGCAAACAACCTCGTTGAGGATTTGAACTCGGGTCGACGAGTCCATATCATACGACTATAACTATTACACTACGCGCTCAAATGCATATGGAGACAAATTTTAAAATACCAACCGGGATTGATATGAACTGATAGGGATTCGAAATGAAAGAGCGAAAAAGGGAGAGAGAGAGGGGAAGAAAGAGAGAGAGATAACGTTATAATTAAATTTTATCGGTCGTTTTCTGCTATTTCTGCGTTTATTTGATTATTCCAGCCATGAAATCTCATGATCATTTCAAGCAAGACTAACCAGCAAGTGGAAGTACCCCGAAGGTATTAACCCTCCCCCTATCAAAGGAGCGGTCTTAAGGAAGTCACTGATAGAAAAGAGGAAATTTAACCACCTTACTTCCATTATTCCCGCCGTAATTGAGGCAAACATTTCCTTGCATGCCACAATGGCCAGAAGACGTCAGATCTGAGGTGTCCCACTAGTCAACATAGACTAATGTAGTTTTCTCACAGCTATTTCTTTTGTGATTTTGGGTTAGCATTCGATTTCTCTATAATACACGGTGTCCCGTAATTACTCAAACAACTACAAAAGTAAACCTCGGCTGGAATACTCAGAAGAGTCATGGAGACCTGAGGAAAGAACCTGTCATCTCGTGGATTATGCCGTTCCGGCTGACCACCGAGTGAAACTGAAACGAAAATAAAGAGAAATACTTGGACCTTGCCAGAGAACTGTGAAACATGAAGGTGAAGGTCGTACCAATTGTAATTGGTGCTCTTGAAACGGTCCCAAAGTTCTGGAAACGAATTTGGGTGAATTGGAAAATTAGAGGAAGAATCGAGACCATCCAAACTACAGCACTGTTAAGATCGGCTAGAATAGTCAGAAGAGTCCTAGAGATCTGAGGAGACTTGCTGTCACTCAGCCTCCAGGGAACCACCGGCTACGATAGGTGTGAAAAGTTCCATGTTGGCACTCTCGTAATGTTATAAATAATCCCTGGTTGTAGTGGCTAACTACTAAAAACGATGTCATCACATGCATATATAAAGTAAAAAAGTAAAGTCGTCGGTATCAATCAGACAGCGAGGGAGTCTATCCCCTTTTCACTAGCGCTAGACCAAGAAGATTGTTTTTTTCAGCGTCTGAGGTGGGGCGCCACACCTACCATCAGCTCCTCGCTTTACCGCACAGATTCCTGTGATACTCATACGCTGAGTTGGCGAGGGCCTGTATCGAACCAGGAACCTTGAGGTTCCCAGGCGAACACTCTACCGACTGAGCTAAACCGGTCCTTTGTATCAACAGCAATTGACAAATTAACAAACATATGGAAATCTGATAAAATAAAGCGGGTGATCTTCCAAACTGTATGTATTTACCAACACCACCGCCGAGCAGGTGGTAACTATGTTTTAAAAATGACCTTGGGTTGCATCCTTTTCGTGCAGAGAGGTTGGGTAATAGATAAAATCGCCGTTTCCTAAACTAATTCGGTCCGTAATGTTTTTGTTTTTTATTAATTTGCTCACGTTGTCGGCCTGGTTAAAAAATGATATGATATATTGGGCTACAAACTCTTGAAGTAAAGTTGTAAAAATATGACACAGTGACATACTGACATTCGTATTTATTATTAGAGAAGTTTTTTAATCTAATCTATTAATAATGGAGATTTGCTTCCGGTTTTTGTCTGTACAAAAATTACGTCACTGCTTAGTCACTGCTTACGTCACATTACCCAAAATCGTCATAACAGAGAATAAATACACTCAAAATTTGAACATGCAACATTAGACAGTCCTCATTGTTTTTAAAACAAGTTTTAATAAATACATGACTGGTATTATATATATATATATATATATATATATATATATTATATATATATATATATAGTTTGTTTTAGTTTAATACATATTTAAAGTTTACATTTCAAATTGTTTTATTTTTTAATCCTGTAATGAATTTGATGATTTTACTTACTTAGGGTACAAACTCGCTGATATTGAATTTTTACTCCACCCCTCAGGCAATATGTTTCAAAAATCTATTTTTACATCGCCCGGAGGGTGTTTTTTAATTTTGTACTAGTACTAATAATTCATGCGCAGAGGGCTATTGATTTTAGGTGGTTGAAATGCCGATAAACAACTTAGACAAATCGAACGAAACTAAACCACAGCTACACTGTCACAGCTACACTATGTTTTTTATCAATTATGTTACGTATAACGAGTTTCTACGAATCAGGGAAGGCTATTTTGTTTTGTGCATTGCTGCCTTTAATATTTCGCACTTAAGTTTATGTAGCAAGTTTTGTTTTCAGAGAAAAGGCAGATTTGGAGCTTGTTGTCGAAGCTAAAACTGATCGACATAAACAAAATGACATTAGGTTGGTGCGAAATTATCAAGATGGAGCCATTTTACTGCTGAGGGACTGCAGACATAATCCAGAAGTCGAAGGAACTTGGAGAAAATTGCATAAAAATGTAATAAGACCAATAACATTGGATTACAGCTCTTATATATATATATATATATATATATATATATATATATATATATATATATAGTAACAGTATATAATTATTACTAGCTCACTTTGTGAGTTAGTAATGGACCAGGTTTTCGCGGTATTATTAGTGGAGCGCTCAATATCAGTGAAAGAGTTATTATACATGATGCTCTCCTATAAAACGGATGGAGCCCTCTCTGTGAGAATTTTTGGCCCTGTCTCTAGGTGCTGATGATAGCCGACTGGCTAAGAAGCCTGACTGATTAGAAATCGATCGGGTTTACATCCTGGATGGAGGTAACCTGCAAATGTCTAGCACAGAAGAGACGAGATACGTCGAAACACGATGTCTGTGGATGACTATATATGTGTGAGTGAATGACTATATATATATATATAGGGTCATCCACAGACACGTGTTTCGACTTATCAAGTCTCTTCAGTGTGGCTAGACATTTTGTAAGCTACCATCAGCCGGAATTGAAATCCGATCGGTTGGGTGTCAGTCCAGCACCTTAACCATTAGGCTGTCTTCACTTACAGTTTGGGAAGGGGATTTTAACTTTTTTAATACACACATCGCTTTGTGTGTAAAGGCCGACACAGAGTGATCCATTCCTTATATAGAAGATGGATGACTATACATATATGTGTGGATGACTATATTATATATATATATATATATATAATATATATATTGCATAGAAGTAATTCTGTGACCCGGGGTTTCATACTTCTTAGGTAGGAAACCCAAGGTCACAGAATTACTTCTATGCAATAGACTGGGTTTGGTTTGCTTTGTTGTATAAACTCAATTTTTAAACATTTTTTGATACTAACTTTTTATATATTTATCACATAGGTGGAACTCTAACATGTACTACCACACCGGATCAAGGTGGACCTGGGAGTAATGGAGGTAAAGGGATACTCCCCATTCCCCAGAGCACCAAAATTAGAACCTCACTACGAGGTTTAGTTTAACATATACCCAGGAAACTAATATCCTCAGCCAGCGTCTTCTAGCATATATATAATAAAAAGGGTTTAGGGTTGCCACAAGGACAATTGGGTAGGGACAATCATATCGGTGCTAGAACTTGATGTGACCAGCCGATTGATCGTATGAGGCATCTCCAACCGCCCGCCTAGCCCAGGTAAGCACCAAGGTAGAGTTTTGCATGCCATGGTCTCATTATTCACCAGAATTCCGTCCTTAAGCATCACAGGTCACCACCCACGGCCAATAGCTGGCCCATACGGAAGGAGGGATCTCACTTATCTACAGAGGTACAGTCGGCGGATTCTACAACACCAGTCGACAGGGCTATACATATTATATTCTTTTGTTGTTACATGTAATGTATATTAAACATTCATATTTTTACTGTTCACGCGAGTTAGTTGTCTTTCTTTACCGATGTTCAGTATTAGTGTAAGTTTGGATTTTGGTGTGCTAATGTTACATAATTGATAGGTTGCCTATAAATTATGTACGGTAGTGTAGAAATTAAATCATTGAATCATGTAAAAAACTATAAAAGTAAATTAACAGTTGATCTTTTCATGACCTGGTCTCTGATTGGTTAAAAGCGATTCGGGTGAACCGGAAGAAAACTTAGAAAAATGAGCTTTTAGCTGTGGTTTTTTGAGACGTGTGCCTCCATGGTGGCTATTTCTTGTATGTGTTATGGTTATCTTGGGTTAAATAAAGACGTCTGAAAAATATCCAAATCATTGTGTTCGTTACTAAGAACAACAAGCGACACAGTGATGAAAGGACCCCAGAAATCTCGAAAAAGCAGACTATAAAAATGTAAAAAAAACAGCCCAGATAGACGATAGATGATCCGACCAGCATAGAAGAGGCCACATAGTATGAGTAGTATACATAATATAAGAGTCGAAGGAGACAGAATAAGATTACAATATGATAAGAAGAAAAAACACTTAATGCATTATAAGGACTTAGCGCCGAATTCAAACTAATACGCACTATTCTTGGAATAAAAATAGCTAGAAATATTGATAAGTACTAACAGGATCTGTGGATATACCACTGTATGATAATTTAATTATTATGATGTTCGATATGTTTATTTAAGAGCTATTGCGAAATACTTCAATCTGTAAAAAGTATAATAATCTCGATTTAATTCTCTCTCTCTCTCTCTCTCTCTCTCTCTCTCTCTCTCTCTCACACACACACACACACACACACACACACACTCACTCACTCTTTTTTCTTTCTTTTCTTCTTTTCATCTTTTCACGATGTTCAATTGGAACAGATTAGAGTTATCACTTCCGCGCAGTTAACCCCTCTCGCTATCCTTCTCCAACTCTCTTTCTTTCTTCCTTTCTTTCTTTTTTATCATATTTTTCTGTGTAGCATGAGTTTTTCGTCCTTTTCTTTTTTATATAATAAAAACGGAATGGTCCATTATTTAACTGAAGTGACGATACATAAGAAACAACATAAGCAGCACCAGATAATCAGGATTTAAATTTTTGCATTTCATCTTGAAAGATTTGGCCGGTTTCATTTTTAACCAGAAGTGTTGAAAGATGATAACGGTCTTAAAATTAAGAAACACGGACATTGATATATATAAATATATATATATATATATATATATATATATATATATATATTGTCTTCTATTTATCCATTCATACTTATTTATCACTATTTTATTCGTTTACTCCTGAGCGAGTAAGTCGAGAAGTTCTTAACTAAGTTTAAATCTGTGATGAGATAACGTCCTTCTTATTCGATTAGTTGGGGATTTGGAGGGGGGTAGTGTCAGATCACAATTGTCAGAAAGATGTTGTCACGTTTATCCAGTGAGAAGATAGTTTAGAATTTGTAATTGAGTCGACATCAATTTTGTCTGGGTTTTCTTCCTATACTTGACAATCTGAAAATAAAATCTGGGTCACTGACGGGCATTGATACTCTTTTAAATCGTAGTTAAGAACTGGGATTTGTTTATTAAGTTTTGTCAAAACGACATCGACGTGCGAATTTTGATCTCTGTCTGTCTGTCTGTCTGTCTGTCTCTGTCTCTGTCTCTCTCTGCCCTCTCTCTCTCTCACTCTCCTGTCTCTCTGCTCCTGTCTTTCTCTCTCATATCTTCATCTCTTCCATCTTCCTATATCCCAGTTCAATAAAACTCGGAACTCTCCCCCCTCTCCCTCCCCCTCCTCTCTCCCCCTCTCTCTCTCCTCTCTCTCTCTCTCTGTCTCTCTGCCTCCCTCTCTTCTCTTCAATCTTTCCTATCTTCCATCTTCCTAATATACAGTTCAATAAAACTCGGAAACTCTCCCCCCCTCTCTCTCACTCTCCCTGTCTCTCTGCCTCCCTGTCTTTCCTCTCATATCTTATCTCTTCCATCTTCCATTATCAGTTCAAAAAAACTCGGAAACTCTCTCCCCCCTCTCCCACTCCCCTCTCTCTCCCCCTCTCTCCTCCTCTCTCTCTCTGTCTCTCTGCCTCCCTCTCTTTCTCTCTCTCATATCTTCCTATCTTCCATCTTCCTAAATACAGTTCAATAAAACTCGGAAACTCTCCCCCCCTCTCTCTCACTCTCCCTGTCTCTCTGCCTCCCTGTCTTTCTCTCTCATATCTTCATCTCTTCCATCTTCCTATTATCCAGTTCAATAAACTCGGAAACTCTCTCCCCCCTCTCCCACTCCCCCTCTCTCTCCCCCTCTCTCTCTCTCTCTGTCTCTCTGCCTCCCTCTCTTTCTCTCTCATATCTTCCTATCTTCCATCTTCTAATATACAGTTCAATAAAACTCGGAAACTCTCCCCCCCTTCTCTCACTCTCCTGTCTCTCTGCCTCCCTGTCTTCTCTCTCATATCTTCATCTCTTCCATCTTCCTATTATCCAGTTCAATAAAAACTCGGAAACTCTCCCCCCCTCTCTCTCACTCTCCCTGTCTCCTGCCTCCCTGTCTTTCTCTCTCATATCTTCATCTCTTCCATCTTCCTATTATCCAGTTAAATAAAACTCGGAAACTCTCCCCCCCCTCTCTTCTCACTCTCTCTCTCTGCCTCCCTGTCTCTCTCTCATATCTTCATCTCTTCCATCTTCCTATTATCCAGTTCAAATTAAAACTCGGAAACTCTCTCCCCCCTCCCCACTCCCCCTCTCTCTCCCCCTCTCTCTCTCTCTCTCTGTCTCTCTGCCTCCTCTCTTTCTCTCTCATATCTCCTATCTTCCATCTTCCTAATATACAGTTCAATAAAACTCGGAAACTCTCCCCCCCCTCTCTCTCACTCTCCCTGTCTCTCTGCCTCCCTGTCTTCTCTCTCATATCTTCATCTCTTCCATCTTCCTATTATCCAGTTCAATTAAAACTCGGAAACTCTCTCCCCCCCCCCCTCTCCTCTCTCTCTCCCCCTCTCTCTCCTCTCTCTCTCTCTCTCTCTCTCTCTCTCTCTGCCTCCCTGTCTTCTCTTCTCATATCTTCATCTCTTCCATCTTCCTAATATCCAGTTCAATAAAACTCGGAATTCTCTATCCCCCTCTCCCCCTCTCTCTCTCTCTCTCTCTCTCTCTCTCTCTCTCTCTCTCTCTCTCTCTCTCTCTCTCTCTCTCTCTCGACACATACACCAGTACGTAATTTTCTTCAAGTGAGTCGATATCTTTTACTCAGTTGAAATTACAGTCTCTGTTAATTTTATTCTGCAAGACTGTAAATCTATTGTGCAAAAACAAGAGAATCACTAACGGTTTAACTTTATCAAGTTCTACAGAGGTAGTAATATGACGAACTATATTCACCTGGACGACTCCAATACGAGAGGTTTATATATACCACAAATAAAATTTGTTTTTTAACCATTGATTTTTGTCTACTCGCTCACACACACACACAACTAAAAGTTTCTTCAAGTGAGTCGATATCTTTTACTCAGTGGAAATTTTAGTCTCTGTCGATTTTATTCTGTAAGACAGTAATAATATTGCACAAGATAATAGAATTCACTAACGGTTTAGCTATATCAAGTTCTACTGAGGGTAGTAATATGCAAACTATATTCGCCTGGATGACTCCAATACGAAGGTGGGGGGTGATAGATTATATTACACTGTTAACCCTTTAATTCATTCAATCTGTAAATATTGATATAAATGTATGATATTATTTTTACTAGCAAATATATGCACCCTCCGGGTGCAAGTATTTAAGTTTTAATGTAATAAAATATCATATTAAATTAGAAAGGCTAATGAAACTAAATAAGAATGCAGATAAAAAGATTTGAAACAGAGGGGGGTATAATCGAAATATAGAACAACTGAAACTTACTCTTCCATCACTCTCGTCTTTCATTGTTATTTATTCTAATTTAAGTATTTAGTTAAAAGAGGAAGTAAAGAATAAAATGACACTTATTTTTTCCTGTTAATGGATTTCATTTAAGATGTATTGAAGAGATTTTTGCTTATATTCATTAAAATAAAACCAAACAATTAGAAATCAATAATACTAAGCACATATTTATTAAATTCGATTGTTTTATATCAATATGCAAATTAGCCTTCCCCTTCACACTGTAAACCGCTATTGTGTTGTATATATAAACATAATTGTATGTTATTAGTATGTAGATATGGTTAACAGTATTAATAATGTAAAACAATTTTATTAATAATAGAGGTTAAAATAAAAATAAAATCATTGAGAATGTGATGTCAATAACTAAGGGAATTGTAACTTGAGTAGTGATATAGTTTCGGTTACAGACAAAAAAGCACACAATCTCCATTATAATAAGATATACTAATAAAGTCGTGAAATTTTCACGGGTTCGACTAGTAAAAAAATCAAGATATAAAGTCGGTGCGTGAATAGCACATCTTTGATCTGTGAGATAAAGTGTGTGAGGTGGGGGGTCGGGATTGATGGTAGGTTTAGCGTTCGACATAAGAGGCAAAAACAATAGATTCCCCCCTTGTCCGGCTGATAACGACAATGGGTCATTTTGCTGACTTAACCTTTTTTTACTATTATATTTTTTTATTTCGCTTTTACTATGGAAAATGAGGAGTAAAAAAGTTTTTTTATACATATGCACACGCATTGACATATATGGAAATTCTTTCAAGTCCTCAGTAGAGCTCAATGCATGATAATTATAACATTTCATAAAGAAACATATTTACACTTCTATATAAGTGAAAAACTGGTTGTTAAGTTTTTCACGTGTATGAGAGAGAGAGAGAGAGAGAGAGAGAGAGAGAGAGAGAGAGAGAGAGATTTGACGAGCCTACATATAAAATTTTCATAAAGTATTTTAATCCATATTCCAGCGCATTTGAATGTAATGCTTTTACAAAAGAGAAAGATATTTGAAACGTTCAGTAATTTATTCATGTGAATTTTTCTTTTTATTTGTTTGTCGACTGTCAAGTTTTATTTTCAGAACCTCCGTCAGAATAATAAGTCTTATATTAATAAAAAAAAATATTCTGAAATATAAACAACGGCATTCGATGTTTTTAATATATAATTAGAGGAAAAATGTACAAGAAAAAATATCGACTTATTACTATGTCTTCTCAAAAGACAATTGTTATTAAGACATTCGACAGAAAGAGTTGTTGCTATTAACAGACTGACTAAAAGAAAAAACGTCATCTTTATTATATCATTATGTGATGAAAATCTTTGCTATGAGTATTATGATTTTTAAAAAAATCTTTTTTAAAATACCGAAGAAATGCGGGAAGATGATGTTGGTGGACAAAGAAAAATGGCCGCTAGGCAGTGTTGCATGATGGGAAAATTATATCTGTCAAAAGGAATTTATTTTCAGTTATTCTATTTATTTTCATGTTTTTTGCTGATTCTTATTGAATAACCAGTTAAAAATATCTTTGATAATTTCCCAACCAAAAAATGAAAAAAAAAAAAAAATAAAATAAAAATAACATATAAAAGAAAAAGTGAAGAATAGTTGTCAATTCTGAAAATGTGCCAAGTTAATTTTAATCGGCTTTTGCTGTGAACATAAAAAATAGTAATTCACAAAATAAGTAGGTATTTACACAACCCGTTCGACACGGGTAGGATGTGACACAAGGTCGCAAGTATAGGACACCCAGTAAGGATCAAACTCGCTTTTCATAATAATGGTGCGTGTGATACATTGGTAGGTGTTATACAGTTATTAGTTTTACTAGCTGGACCTGCGGGTATACCACATTATGATAATTTCATTTATAACAACGTTTGATATGTTTACTTAAGAGCTATTGCTAAATAGTTCAATAAGTAAAAAGTATAATAATCTTGATTTAGGTTTCTTTCACTCTTTTTTTCTTCTTTCCTTCTTTTTGTCTTTTTATTGTGTTCGATTGAAACAGATTAGCGTTATCGTTTCTGTGCGTTCAACTCCTCTCTCTCTATCTTTCCCCTACACTCTTTCTTTCTTTCTTTCTTTCTTATTATATTTATCTGTGGAGCATGTCTTTTTCTTTCTTCATGATAAAAACGGAATAGTCCATTATTAAGCTGAGTTGATGACACTCATAAGAAATAAGAATTCGGTGGATAAGGAACAACAGATAATCAGGGTTTACATTTTTGCATTTCATTTTGGACGATTGGAACGGTATCACTTTTGAAGCAGAGCGTGTTGCAAGATGATAACGGTCGTACTTTTCAGGAACACGAGAGTTAATTATTTTTATGCAATTATTTCCTGTCGGTACTGTTCCTTGCTGTCGTAGATTTTCAGTCCGAGGGAGTTAATTTTTTTTAATTAAGTGAGAGGCAAATACCCTAATAACATGGGCTTTCAAGGCCTGTGGGTCAGGTGGCTTCGGCTACTGGACTATTAGTAAAATTAACGGTGTAATCCCAGGGGAGCACCCCCCAGGTAACACCCACCCCTTGATTTAAAGGGGCAGGGCTGAGTTTATTGCCTAGTGCCTGAGACGCCCCCCCCCCTGAAGGAGAATGCCGACGAGATCGACGCATTTTTGCACCCGCCATCCCATTTTTTTAAATTTTTATATTTATCTTATATATATAGTCATATATAAAATTTTATGTTTTATCCCTGGCAATGCCAGGTTCTCTTGCTAGCATGCAAACACGTGAACACGTGAACACACACACACACACACACATGGGGGTCCAGTGGCTTCAAACTAACATCGTTGATCCCATGGGGCCATCCCCACCAGGCAACACCTGCCCCTTGATTTAAAGGGGCAGGGCTGGGTTTATTGCCCAGTGCTTGTGGTGCCCCTTGAGGGAAAACGCTGGCGGGATCACCGCATTTTTTGCACCCCCACTCATGAGTCACGGCTTGTGGGTGGTCCCACATTAATAGGGCCTTGTGCCTAACCCGTACATGTGAGGTACGTGGTAAAAACCACACAGAGCTACACGGTATTGTCCGGGATTTAATAAGTTAAAAATTAACCAAACAAAACAAGTAGGGTTTTTTTTCCCGGTGGTTGTGGTCATTGAGCTAATATGGGAGATTATGACTACAGTATAGTGAGTTCGGTCCCCATATACTCGTGAATTTATGACAAATCTCATCTTTGCAAATAATATACGCACTGTAGGGAGACAAAAATAATTGTCTTCACTTGGATAGTGGGCAGGGCTTCCTAGGTCACGTGTCCGTCAGTCACATGATAATTAAGCTGCCTAATATTTTCTCTTAGGTCTCCGTTTTTTGAATGAAAAAAAATTCTTTTTTTTTCAGTCCTCGCTTTTGGCGCGAAAGAGAAATGTTACTTTTCTGTTCGTAAAACAGAATAGAGACAATTGTCTCGAAATTCTCACCATCTTAATACACCTCACCATGAAAATAATTGAATACACGGAAAGTCATTTCTAACCATTTTCTTGTACCACTTTTTACATTTGTTTGTAGAACATTGCGTACAGTTTACCTGTTGCGACACATATGTTATTTTGTTGTTGCATGTGTATCTATTAAACATTCATATGTGCATTGTACATGCAAGTTAGTTGTCTATTTTTCCTTACCGAATGTTCCGAGCTAATACATCCATGGATGCATTAATATATTATAAGACCCTGTGTTCGTCATAAACTAATACCCACAATTCTTATAGTCCAGTAAACCATTAGTACTGTAATCAAATCTCACAGCGGTCTTCTGCCAGACTAAACTGCCTTAGTAAATATTTTGGAACCCTGCCGTGGAGTAAATGTTATATAGCTGGTTTATTTCTTTTAATATTTGTATTAAGAATAATGACTTGATACTATAATTGTTCACTAAAGATTATTATTGTTTAGTATATAATAAATAAATATGTTCAAACAAATGCTTATTATTAAATTAACTTTTTATTAAAACAATATTAGTAAGTGTATTACATAGGAATCTGTGAAACTGTATACAAATTATTTTTGCTGGCAAGAATATGCGTCACCCGGGCGTAAGTATTTAAGTTTAATCTAATGAAATATATTGAATTAGAAAGACTAATGAAATTAAATAAGAACGCATATAAAAAGATTACACTTATTTTAATTATATTTTAATTGATATAAATCATTCATAGGATTGATTCTAATACCTCGTGTTACATAGCGCCTTCTTTACCGGCACTAAATAGGTATATGTTTTATACTTCTCTTACTTCTTCTTACTCAGGTCGTCTATTCTTCTGGCCGGCTTCTGATCGTCTATCTTCTATCTTGGTCTGGTATATCTTCTAAGGTCTCGTCTGGTCTTCTATTGAGGATTCCGGGTCTGGTTTCTGTTGCTAGGGATTTCTTGTTATCAGAAGCCCTGTGTCATTGTTAGCTTTTAGTAATAACCACAAGACTTCGATTTACGATGATGTAACTTTATTCGTAGATCCCCAGACCAGACAATGCGCGCGGATCCTTACATCTTGCTAGCTTGGCTTCTAACTTCTAACTCTAACTGACTGAGTTGCTTACTACTTAAACCGGAAGGGGGCTTTCTATCGGGGTTCCGTTTCTCACGGTCTATCCCCAAAAGCAAGGTCAGAGTGAGGTCAAACATTGTCACTCACTCTCAAGGCCATCAGCTGTACTGATCGCCATAATGATTTCTACACTACCTTAAAAATGTATTAGGGATCCAATTATATAACACTCGAGAATAAAACAGTAATACTAGAGATCAATAACACAAAGTAATTACTTATTAAACCCGGTTTTGTTATAACCAGTATGCAAATTAGCCACAATATGTATTATGTAAACCTTTATTCTTAGTAATATATAAAAGACATTGCAGGGTTTTAAACGTACTAATACCACGGGCCTTTCGGGGCCTGTGTCTATTAATGAAATTAACAGCGTCGATCCCAGGGGGCTATCCTACCAGGCAACACCTGCCACCACAATGTAAAGGGACAGGGCAGGGTTTATTGCCCAGCGCCTGAGGCGCCCCCTCGAAGGGGAATGCCGACGAGATCGACGCATTTTTTGTGTCTATCACCAATGAGCTTCGGCTTGTGGGTGGGTCCACATAAACATGTCCTTGTGTCACGCCCTCATAAGTGGGGTGAGAGGCAAATACCCTAATAACATGGGCTTTCAAGGACTGTGGGTCAGGTGGCTTCGGCTACTGGACTATTAGTTAAATTAACAGTGTAACCCCAGAGGAGCATCCCCCCAGATAACACCTGCCCCTTGATTTAAAGGGAATGGCTGAGTTTATTGCCAAGTGCCTGAGACGCCCCCATTAAGGAGAATGCCGACGAGATCGACGCATTTTTTGCACCCACCATCCATGAGCCTCGGTTCGTGGGTGGTCACACATTAAAAAGACATTGTGTCACACCCGCATACGTGGGATGCGAAATAAATACCCTAATAACATGAGCAAATCGAACTCAGATTTACATAGAGACATCGTTAATAAATACGATTTATTATATGTAATACTGAAATGATTTTGACTATGACTACAAATTAGATACTCATTGATAATCGGCTGAACTTGCACAAAGGTGTCAAAATTAGGGGGACCCAGAACAAACAGAACCCACAAATTTTGTTATAAAACTGTTAATTTCTAGGGTTAGTGTTTAGGGTTTTGGGTTAGGGTTATGGTTGGGTTTTAGGGTTAATTTAATGGGAAAATGAATAAATAATTTGGGTTCTTTTTTCTAGGTCACCCTGTATACCTTGTGACCCAGAAAAAACAGAACCCACAAATTTTGTAATAAAACTGTTAATTTTAACGAGGGGGGGTAGGATTAGGTTTAGGTGTTAGGGTTAGAGTTGCGGTTGCGGTTTAAGATTAGTTAATGGGAAAATAAATAAATAATTTGGGTTCTGTTTTTCTGGGTCACCCTAATTTTGACACCTTTGGACAAGTTCAGCCTGATAATCTTACTCGTTTGTATTGTGACGTAAGCAGTAACGTAGTTTCGGTTACAGACAGACACTAATTCTCCATTATAATAAGATTAGATAGGAATATTTGATATCGTAAATGTGCGCAAAAATCTTACTTACACAAAAAATGTACAATGAACGCATTTCCAAATCCTCTAGGCATAAGATAACCTTAGTCGGATTGACGTGCCGTTAAAAATAATGGCATATCAACTTTCGTGTGTTATTTAACGCCAAAGCCATACTCGTAGAAGAACAGTACTAGTACTATTTAACCCATAGCTGAGGAGATGAAGGGAGTTCATACATTTCCCAATGGTAATAGTACGAAAGTAAACGTAATAATTCGACTGGTTTGAATTCGCTTATTACGATGTCACAGTCCAGTGAGTCTCCTCTGAACCATTTCTCAGCAACAAAATGCTAAATCTTAAGAAGTTGAAAAAAACATTTTCCCGCCATTCTTTCAAATAGGTAGTATTACAATTTATGTGATAGCATAAATTGTTGACAGACCGCTGTAGCGAGAATTCAAAGGGGCTAGTGTGAAAATCCCCAGGACTGTGGGTGACCTTGTCCACAAAGGCGCGAATCTCGAGCGTCACGTGATTAGTCAGTTTAGATTTTAGTTTTCAACCTGACGTTGGAGCAGAGAGCATCTGCCTCTCTCTGCTGGGGCTGAGTCTCCCCCTCGCGTCGAATAAGATATGGGCTAGACTAATAAAATCTTGATCAAGAAAATAAATGTCTTGTGAAATAATTAATTGCAAGACTAAAATCTAGCTCTTAGAAAAAGAAGAAGCAGTTAGAAGACAAGATATCGGCCAGAAAAAGTTAGAAGAAGTAGTAAAACAGAATGAAACAATAAGTAAGACTCTCTCTCTCTCTCTCTCTCTCTCTCTCTCTCTCTCTCTCTCTCTCTCTCTCTCTCTCTCTCTCTTCATCATCCACGTTTCCTCTCTCGATTATATATCCGATGTTGGATATACAACAATAGGTCATGCCCAAGCTGAAAATCAATATTTGGACCCTGTCTTCAGACACTGTCACCTTTGAAAAAGAGGGGTATATATATTATATATATATATATATATATATATATATATATATATATATATATATATATATATATATATATATATATATATATATATATATATATATATATACATATATATATATATATATATACATATATATATATATAATATATATATATATATATACATATATATATATATATATATATATATATATATATATATAATATATATATATATATATATATATATATATATATATATGTATGTGTGTGTGTGTGTGTGTGTGTGTGTGTGTGTGTGTGTGGAGGCGCGTGGCTAGTGGTTAGAGTCGTGGAAAATGGACTCGTCGATTCGAGTTCAATTCCTCGACGAAGCTGTTGGAATTTCATAGGTATGAATCCATATATTCTCCCTCCAGCTATGGGTTAAATAGTAGGGCAGACTGGGCCCTTCAACCTTCAACCAATTCTTTTCTATCGACTGTGCCAAAAAATGTGGATGGTCCAACACAAGCCTTCACCACTATAAACAAATCACTGTGTGGGTATTCATTGTGTGTGTGAACCCTCATGCGTCGAAAATCGACGAGAGAGTCCAGAATAGGCGTATGTGTGTGTGTGTGTGTGTGTGTGTGTGTGTGTTGTGTGTGTGTGTGTGTGTGTGTGTAATATAGTGAGAAATATGAAAAAACACAAGTTCAGATAAAATGAGTGGTAAATTTATAAGCCGACGCTGCAGCGTTTCAATCTGTTTAGTAGATCTTCTTCAGGGCTTTTGTTGACATAAGTAAAAGTTTAAAAAATTATCACAGAGCAACGAAGAGACTGCGACAGTCTTTGTTGATCAGTCTGTTTAAAAATATTTTGAAAAAGAGCTGGCGTTCTTGGGAAAATTCGAAAATTATGGTAAAGACGGTTAGAAAGATGACATCAAGTATTCTTCTTATGTGGTGTGGGGCGGGGGGCGTGTATATATATATATATATTTATCAACCCCTCCGCATGAGCAGGATGTGATACAAGGTCAGTTTCTTAAGCGGTAATTTTGACAATAAATCAAATACTCATTGATAAACTTACGCAATTCCTGAGAGTATTGTGACGTAAGCAGCGACTTGGTTTCGGTTACAGACAGTCAGGTTTGAAATCAGAGTTTTCCTTCTCCTAGACTGGTTACCTAGCCAAAGTTAAAGAGTCCAGTCGTCCCTACTATTTACCCATAGCTAGAGGCAGAAGAAGACAAGAAGAAGACAATGGTTTATTTTTACACATTATACGATATAAACAATGTCACACAACCCCCCCCCGAAAAAAAAACGTAATGTTGGTTGTTGTATTAATGTGTGGAAGATGAGCCTATTCTAGTATTAACCACTGTTATTTCCTAGTTGAGTAACATGATATTACAGGGTGACCCAGAAAAAACAGAACCCAAATTATCTATTTATTTTCCCATTAAACTAACCCTAAACCGCAACCCCAACCCTAACCCTAAACCCTAACCCTAACCCCATAGTTGAGTACCATGATATTACAGGGTGACCCAGAAAAAACAGAACCCAAATTATTTATTTATTTTCCCATTAAACTAACCCTAAACCCCAACCGTAACCCTAACCCTAAACCCTAACCCTAGCCCCATAGTTGAGTACCATGCTATTACAGGGTGACCCAGAAAAAATGAACCCAAATTATTTATTTATTTTCCCATTAAACTAACCCTAAACCCCAACCGTAACCCTAACCCTAAACCCTAACCCTATCCCCATAGTTGAGTACCATGATATTACAGGGTGAGCAGAAAAAACAGTACCCAAATTATTTATTTATTTTCCCATTAAACTAACCCTAAAGCACAACCCTAACCCTAAACCTAACCCTCTAATTGAGTAACATGATATTAAAGGGTGACCCAGAAAAATCAGAACCCATCAATTTTGTAATAAAACTGTTAATTTTAACTAGACGGGGGTAGGGTTAGGGTTTAGAGTTAGGGTTAGGGTTAGAGTTTAGGGTTAGTTTAATGGGAAAATAAATAATTTGGGTTCTGTTTTTTCTGGGTCTGTAATATCGTGTTACTCAACTAGGAAATAACCCCACTAAGATTAGTTGGATTCATACTTTTCTCAAATGTATTAGCGCTATGTGAAATGCAAACAGGGATCAAATTAGTATTGGAGATCAATTCTTATTATGGAGTGCTATGGTGTATGGTGTAGCATTGTGGCCGATATTAAGAACGTTTTGCTTTGTAACTACCTCATCGTTCTATAATAATTAGTAAGCAAATATTGCAGATCAATCTACCTTATCGGTGGGGCCAAGAATACGTCGCTTCCTAGTGTGAAATACTCATATTTCTAATCCAACGAGGCAGACTCCATTTTGTAGCCATTTCTTTCTTCCTAAACATTTTAGTCTATGTTTCTTTTCACATCTTTGTCCCTTTCTTTCTGCCCCTGCCTCTCTATCTGTATGTATGTATGTATGTATGTCTATCCCTTTCACTTTTTCTTTCTCATTATTTCTCTCTTATTTCTCTCTCTCTCTCTCTCTCTCTCTCTCTCTCTCTCTCTCTCTCCTCTCCCTCAGGCTATATGTCTATCCCTTTCACTTTTTCTTTCTCATTATTTTCTTTTTATCTCTCTCTCTCTCTCTCTCTCTCTCTCTCTCTCTCTCTCTCAGGCTGTATGTCTATCCCTTTCACTTTTTCTTTCTCATTATTTCTCTCTTTATTTCTCTCTCTCTCTCTCTCTCTCTCTCTCTCTCTCTCTCTCTCTCTCTCAGGCTGTATGTCTATCCCTTTCACTTTTCTTTCTCATTATTTCTCTCTCTCTCTCTCTCTCTCTCTCTCTCTCTCTCTCTCTCTCTCTCTCAGGCTGTATGTCTATCCCTTTCACTTTTTCTTTCTCATTATTTCTCTCTTTATTTCTCTCTTTCTCTCTCTCTCTCTCTCATTCTCTCTCTCTCTCTCTTCTCTCTCTATCTTTCTTTTTCTCTCATTTCTTTCGGTTTCTTTCTCTCTTTCTTTATCGCTCACTCTCTTATTATTTCTCTCTTCATTTATATCGTCTACGCTCTCTCTCTCCCTCTCTGTCTCTCTCTATCTATCTATCTATCTCACACACACATTACTTTTCTCATTTCTTTCACTTATTCTCCCTCTATCACTTTCTAACTATCTCTTTCTCTCTCCATGTTGTTCAGAACCTCTTTGCTAATGTCTCCCTTTTCTAATTTATCAATTGAAACACTAGTCGGCCTTTTGGGTTAGAAATGTCTGCCTTTCACAAAGCCTATTTTAGTCACATTCAATCATCAATGAATAGATGCAGTCGATATTCCACAAAATGTTATGATTAAATCAGTAAAGGCCGGTTTAATACGATTTGATTTTACACTGGCCAATTCCCCACATTTTCAGGCCGGCTTTTGACTTCTTTTTATTTTAGTTTCTCTTACAATTTATCGGCTCACATAATTATGGCAACTTTACAGACAATTTTCTCGGCTTTTCCTTCCTTGGTTCTTGGCCCGGTCAAATATATTTCTTTACATTTTCTTTTTCTTATAGATTACCCGAATGGCCCGTCTATCTTGATACGAATTTAAACACAAAACGTTTCAATTTGTAATCTTTCCTCTTCGACAAAACCATACATTCGGCGAGGCTTAGCATATGCTGTTTCTCCTGAAGATAAAGTTAAAGTAGGTGGAGTGGCCTATTTTTTCCTTTTGTCTATTTTTCTTTTAATTTTATTCATTTTTGGGACCATATGACCTTTAGGCACCCCTTTTTGATCTCGATTAAGAAAGGACATGTTTTTCCATTTATACCGTCAATATCCCGTTGTTTTAACAGACGATTTTTAGATTTTTTTTAAATTATAAAACTAACCCCTAACCCTAACAAGCAACCGGATATTGACGGTGTAAATGAAAAACATGTCCTTTCTTAATCGAGATCAAAAGGGGTGCCTAAAGGTAATATGGTCCATTTTTTTGTTTCCATTAATAACATATTCCTTGTTTCAAACAATGTTACTTCTTTACTCTCTCTTTCTCTTTCTTTCATTTTAATAGTTAATAAATATCGTCGCATATCTTCAAAATGTTAATGGGCGAGTCTATTAATAAAAAATATAAGTAAAATTAAAGTAGGTGGAGTAGTCTATTTTTTTTTCCTATTTTTCTTTTAATTTCCTTTATTCTTTTTTTTGTCTCCATTGATAACATATTCCTTGTTTCAAATAATGTTACTTCTTTTTTTCTCTTTTTCTTTCTTTCTTTTTCTATAATTAATAAATATCTTTCCATATCTTCAAAATGCTAATGGGGAGAATTTATGAATGAAAAAATGATCGAAACAAACAAAACAAACTAGAAATGTTAATCGACTGCCCTTTTCAAAGACATTGTGTCATCTAATAGAACATTTCCTCTTCCACCCCTTTTTTTTTACTTAATTATCTCCCCTTTTACTTAATTATCTCCCTTGTTGTATAATAATGTCAACCAATGTTATCAACCATTTTTACCCTCACATTTCTGCAGCAGTGATATAAAATGTCTTTCATGCCGAACCCCAATCGAAATATTTTATGAACTAGCAAAAATATGCGCCCCTCCAGATATAAGTATTTAAGTTTTGATGCAATAAAATATATTGAATTGGAAAGACTAACGAAATTAAATAAGAACGCATATAAAAGATTACACTTATTTTGATCATATTTTAATTGGTTTCTACATAAAACCATTCATATGATTGATTTTAATACGTTGCAGAATAAAACAATAATATTAGAAATCAATAACACCAAGTAATTTATCAAACCCGGTTTATGCAACTTAACCTCACCATATGTTATGCAAACCTTTATTTCTGATTGATATATAAGACAAATTGCAGGATTTAAACGCACTAATAACATGAGCTGTTTTGAGGCAAATCTAACTCTGATTTTCATAGAGACATCGTTAATAAACAAGATTTATTCTATATGTATTAATAATTTTGACAATAAATCAAATACTCATTGATAAACTTACGCAATTCCTGAGAGTATTGTGACGTAAGCAGCGACTTGGTTTCGGTTACAGACAGCCAAACACCGAATCTCCATTATAATAAGAATTATTTAGTTTGTGTTTCTAGTTATTGAGATTTGCACAAAATATCTAAAATGTCTGCATTAAGAAACCAAAAAAAAAATTCTTAAATTTTTATTTTTATTAAACATTAGAAGCGGTGTACCATAATGAGGGAAGGGGATCCTTGAGTGTAACACTAACGTGTAAATTAGCACGGAAAATATTCTACCCAATGATTAGCAAAAAATTAATGAATTGCGCTCTCGAACTAGCAAGAGAATTCATAGAGATAAAGGATGAGCACATAAAAATTATTATGCACTGCCAAAAATCAATCCTATACCACAATGAAAGGGTAATTTCTCAGTCGGTATAGGAGCGTGTGATGGGGCCGAGGCGAGTGAACTAATTGGTATATTCCTGTTGCATAAGCTATCTACTTTTGACAGGGATAATAAAGGGTTTTTTTTAGGGACGACGGACTTTGTACCGTTGTGGTATATTTTCACGGTACCAAAATGATATAAGTAACGTTGTCCTTTTTTTCGAGCGCTACTACGATAACAGTAAGGTGGCGGCGGCGTATATATTATATAGCGGGTCTCGTCCACGTGCCTCCAAATTCACAGTGCTAAGATGGTGATGGTAGAAATTACAACACGAGAAATATGTAGTCACAACTGCTAGCCTTTATTATCGTGCTCGTCTAGTGGGCTCATACCAGAGAGGAGGAAAGGCAGAGAGAAAGAGAGAGAGAACACTACTTGATTATCGTGACCCCACACTAGCCACTAGAGCCCCCATCCGTACCTTACGACGGCGGCAGGCAAAAAGAGGCCGGTCCCTTTCTTCGTCGTTCCACGTCACCACGTGACTTCCGGTCAACACCCGAAGCTTCCGGTTGCCACTCAATTCTCAGTTCGGGGTCACGCTACGGTCAAATCATCGTTCATCCTGTTTTGGGTCATCGCTATTTTTTAAACCTTTATCATCTCTTATTTATTTATTTTTTCCTCCCCCGTCCATTAGTAGTCCTAGCTCACAAAAGTCAGGATAATATATACCCAACTTGCAACAACTTTTCAAAAAGGTCAAACCAGAGCTATGGACCAAGCAAGGAAACAATTAACACGAATATTCAAAGAATACGGTCTAAAAATTGAGGTCGGAACAAATTTGCGTATAACAAATTCCCTTGATGTAACATTTGACCTAAACAAAGGAGTATACAACCCATATAGATAATCAAATAATTGAGGCACATGGTCAGAGGTATGAGCATCGGGAGCCCAGTGAGAATCGAAATCGTTAATAATGCTTGACTTACAAAGTTCATCAGCACTAATTACTTACTGTACGAGGTGCTCTATAGATAATCCACATTGGATTATATATAAGTAGATTAAGTATTTCCACAGACTTTTCGAGATTTACACCAGGGATTACACCATTTAAGTCGCTTACATTTTTTTATTGACTTTGTATCAATGGAAGGGAAAATGGTGAATATTTTCACATAAAATTGTTTTCCTACAAGGAAATTCTACGATGATTACGCTTATTTTTTTCAGTCGTTAAAAAACATAACTCCGATAAATTAATAGAAAAACATTTCCATCGTCTGCAAAGCCCGCAGTTTTTAAGATAAATCTGTGGGAATTAAAGTAATTATTAGCAGGACCTGTGGATATAATACAACTTGAAAATTTAATTATTACAACGTTTGATAGGTTTATTTAAGAGCAATTGCTAAAATAGTTCAGTATGTAAAAAGTATAATAATCTTGATTTAACTTTCTCTCACTCTCTCTCTCTCTCTCTCTCTCTCTCTCTCTCTCTCTCTCTCTCTCTCTCTCTCTCTCACACACACACACACACACACACACACACACCTCACACACTTTTTTTCTTTCTTTCCTTCTTTTCATCTTTTAACTATATTCGATTGAAACAGATATCAGCGTTATCGCTTCCGCACACTTACTCCTCCCTATCTTCCCCTACGTTCTTTCTTTCCTTCTTTCTTTCTATATTATGTTTCTGTATAGAATGTCCTTTATGTAGATAAGAGTCGTACAAATAAGGAATACAAGTATCAATATATAGATGTTATTTTGAACATCCGGTAAACTACCTATAAATCTAATTTGCACGTCCCATCGTTGTGTAATGTTTAGCGAGGTAGTCTCGCAGACCCATTTCTACTAAATAGTGAGTTCGATCCTCGCTAGATACTCCATACTTGAACTATTTGGACGATTTCATTTTTTTACCAGAGGGTTTTGTAAGATGATAACATTCGTACAAATTCTAAAGATATTTTGGGACTGAATTTGTCAATATTTTAGTGGTGTGGCATTATTTCTTTCACCGTTTGCTCGATACGGAGTATTAACTTCATGGGAATTTACAAAATGGTTCAAAAGAAATAGAGTCTATCCTTGTAAAAAGGTTTAATTTGGAATTTTATTGGTTAATAATTTTGACCAATAAATGAATAATATTCCGTTAGTTCAATTTTTAGCCTACCCCTCACCAACAGATTTCAAAATGTTCATTACACAAAAAAAGTTAAGTGAAGCCAAAATGAGACCACCATTGGTTGTAGGTGGGGTATTATCATCGTCGTCTTTGGCAATGCCCTGAATAAATGAAAAAAAAACTCTCTTTCTTGTCGGAAAAAAATGAAAACATCTACTCACCTGCAATCGTCGGGGGAAGAAAGCAGGAATGATGATTGAGTAGTGAATTATACTTGTTGTTGACGTTAACTTCTTTTTGATTGGTTGAATTGATTGATAAATACATTGTCTCCTACGAGTTCCTGGCGATTCGTAGAAGGTCTAGTTGGGCTGTAACAGATTATCGGACTTACTTGTGTGGTCTCTTAGAAAAATCGGGACGAGAAGAAATAAAATCATTCAAAAGTTTTGTGGAGTCAAAAAGTCTGAGATTTCCAGACTTGTTGACTGTTCGTGTTTCTTTGATCGAACGGGGATTGACCTTTCAATGACCGGTGGAAGTAATGGAACAATTAGAACGAATCGAAGGCTCGATAATGTTCTGGAACATTCTAAACGGTATGAGACAATTCTAGAAATGGATTATTCTAGAAAATTGCTCTTTGAAATGTATATATATGGGGATTGGCCTGGAGACAATCAGTTGGGCTGAGAGTTGGGCTACGGAATTTGCCTGTGACAGTTGGGCTGAGGCATTTCGAGGCACAAGTGGGGAAAGGGAATTGATAAGGTCTATATATTACCGACTGGAAAAAAGTTAATACCACTCAAAGTACTGAAACTCGAAGTCGACTATATAAAGACATTACTTGTTTATGAAGCTGACTCCCCTCTCTCTCAAAGTTTAGAAAATGGAATTGGGCAGCGGAAGGTATTATGTTATTTACCATTTACTTTTTGGCTAACACTACTACACCTAAGGTCTCAATTTTTTATATTACCTGCTTTCAAGGTCGCAACAAGGTTTGTTGCAAGTTTTCCCTAGTTCACTTTGATCAAGAAGACTATTTGCCTCAGCGGTTGCGGGGCATTGATTCTCCCCACTTAATTGAACTGGTATTTCGCCAGATTCTAAAACACTGCTTTTAGACGATAATCTTTATTGCTGGATGTGTTTGTGCTAGCTTCCATGCCACAAAAAGAGCTTGGGCGAGATGTATGAAGACCCTGGGTTTTCCCAAGTGATCCTGGCGTGATCTGAAGGAATGGTGAATCAATACATTCGGCGTCAGTTGCAGGAGTTGCCAGATAGTGTTTTACGCACTGAACTGTCTAACGGAGTCCAAGCTGTGATTTATTTTCATATCCAGGAGGCGAGGCTTATTCAGACTATTAACGCCTGGAAACAGCCCAGGTATTTCTGTGTTCTCGCGTTAATGTGCTAGATGGCCGTTGAGGGAGAAGCTTTCTTGCCCTTTCACAGGTTTTGTTTTTCGTCCTGCTGGGTGTCTAGCCACCCTCCTCACCAGGCAAGCTTTGGTGGGGTCTCAGTTTAGTCGCCGATGACCCAACTACGAAGCAGGTAGTACGGGGTTACATAATACCCATAGCGCTTCGTGCAACCTGATATAAAAACTCCAATAATTTAATCGTTTTCCCATTTAAGCAATATGTGACATGAAGGTGTAGGTGGCCTAGTATTTTTCAGCACTTAGGGATAATACCCTAGATTGTAACTAAGCACCTTAAGGAACGATTTGAATCCAGTTATGGATGAATAGTAGAGACTGTACTCTTAAACTTGGTATGGTAACCGATGTAGTAAAAGGAAAATTCTGAATTTAAACCTGTTAAACTTCACTTAAAAAACCATGTGCAACTTCCTGTCCATGGAGGGGTTAGGTAAATACAATTTGAAGTATCACAAATTCATTTTTTTAATACGTACATAACTTTTATAAACAAATATGCATCAGTGCTTTAGGAGTGGGAAATCTGAGTTCTAACCTGTTAAACTCACTTAAAGAAATTGACCGTATGTTGCATCCAATTTATGCAGGTTTGGTAAATATATTTTTCAACATTAGTTATAATGAAGAACTTCCTGTAGATTTTGAATTTCATTCTGAGTTAATAATCAAGTTGATGGTTTAATTAAAACCGAAACGCTTTAGCGTTGGCTTTCTAATTGTCAATCTTTGACACATTTTCTTGTTTTTTTTTCTAAAACTTTATACATATTTACATTGTCGGGTTTTATATCCATTTCTTTCTTCATATATATAAATTTCCATCCAGTGTACATCCCGTGTTTGTCTACTTTTCTTCACATGCATATTCATATATATATATATATATATATATATATATATATATATATATATATATACACACACATTTATATTTATATATATACATATACACACACACACATATATATACATATACACACACATATATAAATATACATATATACACACACACACATATATATATATATACACACACACACATATATACACACACACACACACACACACACATATATATATATATATATATATATATATATATATATTGAGTGTGGTTATATGTAATTTTTGAGACGGTACATCAAATAAGCTTTGTAGTCAAAGTGTGTAAAAACAAAAATTCTCCGGAATATTTTTTAATTTTTAATGATTCACAGGAATAACTTCAAAATAATTTCATAATCTTTTTCTTTTTTTTCATAATTACTTAATTTTTCAGAATCTTTTACAAACGATAATACAGCTTGTTTTCATTCAATCAATTCATCTTCCCGGTGACTAAAAAATTTCCACAGTTAATCAACATGAATTTATTTAAATTTCGCACTCAGTAAACGAGATGAAATGATTGCAAACAAAACACTGTTGATTAATAATCGTGTGGTTTAGAAACGCTCGTATGTTGTACTGCAATATCTAAACACGTTTACCAAACAGTCTCTTTCGAAACTAATTTAGTCGCCATTTTGTATTTGAATGTTGCAGAATTTCGCGGTAGTTGCCAGGTGCAAAGGGACAGAGAGACAACATAAATATGACATGATGATTATATACAAACAAGCTATTTTGGTTATTTTTCATATCCAATTAACAATACTAGCAAATATATGTACCCTTCGGCTGAAAGTATTTAGGTTTTAATCTAATAAAAATATTATATTAAATTAGAAAGGTTAATGAAACTATATAAGAATGCTGGTACAAAGATTTTAAACAGAGAGGGTATAATCGAAAAATAGAACAACTTAAACTTGGTCTTCCATCACTCTCGTCTTTCATTGCAAAATCTTCCTAATTTAACTATTTAATTAAAATAAGAAATCAAGAATAAAATTACTGTTATTTCTTCTTTTTAATGGATTTTTTTAAAGATTTCTCTCTGAGATTTTTACTCTTATTTATCAAGATGAAACCAAACAATTAGATATCAATAATACAAAGCACATATTTATTTAAAATAAAATTTTAAATATCAATATGCAAATTAGCCTTCCCGTTCACACTGTAAACCGCTATTTTGTTGTATATATAAATACAATTGCATGTTATTAGTATATAGATTTAGTATTAATAATGTAATACAATTCTATTAATAATTGAGGTTTAAATAAAAGTAAAATCATGGAGAATGTGACGTAAAATATCTGAAATTGTGACTTGAGTAGTAATATAGTTTCGGTTACAGACAAACACACAATCTCCATTATAATAAGAATTGGTTCGGTTGATTGGATTTTACGGCATGTCAACCCTTGTTAGGTTATTTTATGTCGAAGACGTTTTGTTTTTGTCATTTTTGATAGGTATTCAGCATTTTTTAAACTCGATTTTTTAACACATTTTTCTATTTAACCCATAGATAGGGCACTAAGAGGTAGTACCACTCAGGGTCAGAGTGTACTTGAAATTATTTCACGGTCACCTTAGCTGGTTGTCTTTCACTACTGGTCTGAGTGACAACATTAAAGTTCATAGACAAGTCACATGTACAAAAAATACCTTTCTTTTTTTTTTCTTTTTTTTTTTTTTTTTTTGTTCCGTTAAAAAAATATAACTCCTTCTCTTCTTTTCGATAACCACTTTCAATAATTTCTTTCTTTGTTCCGTTTTTTCAAATAAACTGTTTCTTTTTTCTATAACTTTCAGGTCAGTTCTCCAAATTCACTCTTTTTTTTTTCTTTTTTTTTTTTTTTAATCTTCAATAATCTTCTATTAGTCTCATTTTTTTCCTCCTTCTGCTAAAAAAAAAATTTTCCTCCGTTCCCTTCTGCTAAAAAAAAACATCTGTCTCCGTTCGTCCGTCGACATCTAACTTTCATCTAACTCACTTACTTTTTCTGCCCTTAAACCTGTCTCTATAACTCTTCCATCCATCCATCCGATTCTCACTTTTGAATATTCTAGCCGATTTTAACAATGTCTATGTTTGGATAGTATCGATTCTTCCTCTGTTTTCCAAGTCCTCAAGTCTTTTTCTATTTTGTTTTCATTACTTAAAAATCGTATCATCATCATCATCATCATGTCGCGCACGCAGCACGGGCATCCATGACAATCCTTCGCCAACCCTCCCTGTCATTCATTACACCTGGAAGCTCCTCTGCGGAGCAGCCAGCATCTTCACATACCTGGTCAATGTAGGTCATTGCTGGGCGCCCCACACTTGCATGTCCATGTGTTGGCTTCCACAGGAGAACGTCGCTTATGAGTTCATCCCTGCTTCTCCAGCAGTGTCCTGCATGCCTTGTCCGTCTCACTCGGATAGTTTGTGAGATGGGGGGCAGGTGACCGTACAGCTGTTTCCTTGTGGGGTGCTGTTTCCACGACTTATTCAAGACTGCACGCAGCATTCTTGTGCAGCTCCCATCTAGCTTATTCTCAAGACGCTTTGTCAGGGTCCAGGTGGTGCAGCCATACAGCAGCACCGACACAACCACAGCCTGGAAGAACTGTCGCTTCAGCTTGCCAGGGAGATCGGACCTCCATATGACTGATAATCTATTTGTGGCCGCCCATGCCTTTGCTATTCGTGTATTAACATCGCTCTCTGTGGAGGAGTCGTATATTATCGTATAATTCATATTATAATATAAAATATAATATATAAAGTTTTATCATAATATACGATATTTATATTATGTATATATACGATATGTATTATCGTATAATTTCGTAAAATCGTATATTTACGTTGGATAGTATCGATTCTTCCTCTGTTTTCCAAGTCCTCTAGTCTTTTTGTATTTAGTTTCCGTTTCTTAAAAATCGTATATTATCGTATAATTTATATTATAATATATGATATATCAGGTTTTATCATAATATACGATATTTCTATTATATATACTAGTACAAAATAAAAACACCCTCCGGCGATGTAAAAATAGATTTTTGAAACACATTGCCTGAGGGGTGAGAGTAAAAAATTCAATGTCAGCGAGTTTGTACCCTAAGTAAGTAAAATCATCAATTTCATTAAAGGTTTAAAAAATAAAACAATTTGAAATGTAAACTTTAAATATGTATTAAAATAAAACAAACTATATATAGATATATAATACCAGTCATGTATTTATTAAAACTTGTTTTAAAAAACAATGAGGACTGTCTAATGTTGCATGTTCAAATTTTTAGTGTATTTATTCTATGTTATGACGATTTTGGGTAATGTGACGTAAGCAGTGACGTAATTTTTGTTACAGACTAAAACCGGAAGCGAATCTCCATTATTAATAGATATACGATATGTATTATCGTATACTTTCGTATACTTTCGTATATTTACGTTTGGATAGTATTGATTCTTCCTCTGTTTTCCAAGTTCTCTAGTCTTTTTTCATTATGTTTTCATTACTTAAAAATCCCTTAAATACTTGAACAGAATCATCCGAATTGTAGATCTTTTTTTTTCTCTTTGAATACAATTTTGTCGATCGCATTGTAAATATGACGTCTCCTCATCTCATACATAAAAAAGAGAATGACAAATACTTGGATCTTATCAGAATGATGAAAAGGCTGTGAAATATGAAGGTAACGGTGACACCAATCTATATATTAATACTCGTGTTCCTTAATTGTACGAACGTTATCATGGTGCAACACTCTCTGATAAAAAAAATTAGACCATCCAAATCGTGCAAAATGAAATGCTAAAATGTAAATCCTGATTATCTGGTGTTGCTTATCCACCGAATTCTTATTTCTTATGAGTGTTGTTCCCTCAGCTAAATAATGGACAGTTCCATTTTGTTGTAAAAAATAAAGGGAAGAAAAATGATATGCTACACAGAAAGAATATAGAAAGAAAGAAAGATACAAAGAAAGAAAGAAAGAAGTGAGTAGGGGAAAGATAGAGAGACGGGTGAAGGCGCGGAAGCGATAACGCTAAACTGTTTCAATCAAACATAATGTAAAGATGTAAAGAAGGAAAGAAAAAAAGAGTGAAAGAGCTTATCATGTTTTTTATATATTGAACAATCCCAATAGCTATTTAGTAAACATATCAAACACTGTAAAAATAAAATGATCATACTGTGGCATACCTACAGGTCCTGCTAATAATAATAATAATAATAATAATAATAATAATAATAATATGCCATCTTCTCATCTCGTACATAAAAAAGAGAAAGTCACATACTTGAATCTTACTAGAAAAATGAAAAAGCGGTGGAACTTGGTGATACGAATCCTAGTTAAAACGCTTGGTGTTGCATAGGGCCAAGTTCGAGTTGTTGTAATGGTCTACTAGTTGTAGTCGTCGTTAGTTCAGAAACAATATACTCACGTTGTAGGTCACAAGGGGCTGTTTATTTATTTCTAGGCTCGTGGGTTCTTTTTCAGGGAGAAGAAAAGATAGAGAAAAAGAGAGAGAGAGGGGGTACGGTCAAACTACTCCGTCGTAAATCATGTTAGGTACTACTATGCGAAACCCATACGGAGGAATTGGGAAAGCCCACATCACCCTCCCACAAAGCCTGGCCGAAAAAAGGCCGATTTTCTTCTTCTTCCGTTTCTCGTCCTGGGGGTGGGAGAGTCACACCCGGTTCCGGTCAAAACACGGAACTTCCATTCTTATTTTTATATCTGTTTCAGGGGTCATTCATCGGTCAATTACTGGCACCCCGTTGAGTGTTTACTCTTCCAAATTGTAACCTTTGTTCTTATTTCTTCTCTTTCTCCAGAAATCCGAATACCGTTTTATTTTCAATCACCAAATTCCCCGTAGACCATAACAATTACGCTACATAGGCAGACTCCGGAAGATGAAAGAGAGGTCGTGTACAAATAGACCTTAACTTATATCACCAATAGCTGATTTCTTCGGTATACTAGACTAGACTAGGAGCTGATGGGGAAGATATGGATTCATGCCTTTCTCAATAGAATCAGTGTGTTGTAAATTAACAAAGGTTACTAAATAAGAAATAACCAATTGGAGGTTGGAAATGAAATGGAATCTTTATAACATTAACAAAATACAATACTTGCCAGCGGTGTGAAGAAATGTATACCACTGCTAGTGGTATCAGACTACGCAGTCAGCATAGTACTTCCGTATTTATATTCATGTTTATAGATAGGGTATTTAACACAGTACAAAGTGAAGGTAAAAGAATATGAATTCGAGTCACCAATTCCGTTTCGTATGAGGATATCCATTTTAATAAGAGTATATATATATATATATATATATATATATATATATATTGGTTAGGAGGTAGATTTAGAAGGCCATCACAATGCAGTTTGGAATAAATAAAAAATAATAATACGGTAACAATGGTGGTGTGTGTTGACCTGTATTTTTTTATTATTATAAAATATTATTTATATAATAAAAAAATACAGGTCAACACACACCACCATTGTTACCGTATTATTATTTTTTATTTATTCCAAACTGCATTGTGATGGCCTTCTAAATCTACCTCCTAACCAATACATACACAATGCTTCAAGCAAATTATGAAACTCTCTTATATATATATATATATATATATATATATATATATATATAGTGTCTTTGATAATGTGCTATCTTGTAGTCTCATTAACTGGTATGGTTTCATCTTTCGGCAAGAAACGTAGCGGACATGAAAATGGAAATTAGATTGGGAACTGGTTGTATGTTTCTAATACAGTATAATTGGATATTTTTGTGACATCTGTACGTAGACAATAGAAAATTCTTTGGGCGAAATTCAACATAGAGAAAAGATAAAGAAAACTTCAGAAAGTTTGAGTTAATTAGACTGATTAAACTGAAGAAAAAAATTCGATATTTAAAACTGTCGAAAGCTGGACCTTTTTTTAAATTTTTAACCCGATACCCAAGGAAAAATTCCGAGGATACATACAGTGTTTCCCCGAAAATAAGACCTACCTGCAACATAAGATCTAGCGTATTTTTCAGGATTATTTTAATATAAACTCTCCCCTTGAAATTAGCCCTAGTTGAGAGCGACAGACAGATAAAAGAAACAAACATTCTTCAAAATCTGATTATGCGATCGTGTTTCCCCGAAAATAAGACCTACCAGAAATATACGACCTAGCTTGATTTTACAAGATGATTTTAATATTAGCTCTCCTCTTAAAATAAGCCCTAGTTGAGAGTGGCAGACAGATGAAAGAAATAGGCATTCTTCACAATCACATCATGCGACCGTGTTTCCCAGAAAATAAAACCTAACTGCAAAATAAAACCTAGTGTGATTTTTCGGGGTGATTTTGATGTAAGCTCTCCCCTTAAAATAAGCCCATGTTGAGAGTGGCAGACAGACAAAAGAAATTAGCATTCTTCATAAACACATAATGAGGCAAACACTTGACATCCCCCGAAAATAATCACAAGTGTTACATGTCGGAGTGAAAATTAATATAAATCCTGTCGTTTTTCGGTTGGTTGATTGATTTTAACGACATATTAACCCATCTGGGGTTATGTCATGCCTAACGGTTAGGAAGTAATATATGTTGTGTATTTATATTTATATTTTTTAGTAATTGGTTTTAACAATGTGTTAGCATTATTGGGGATTATGTTGTATGGTATTGATTAAGTTCATATCTATATTCTATGGTATAATTTTATTTCCCTCAAAAAGCACAGAATGGTCTCCATGTTGACATTTTCAAATAGATCTTTCATATTGTTTGCATTAAGATAACGGTTTCTGATGTGAGCAAAAAAACCTGCATTCCATGAATAAGTGTTTAACTGTCAAAGGTGTTTGACACATTACACACTGTGGTTGTTGTTCTTGTTTGAGTATATAGGAGTGCTTTAGTCTTGTGTGACCAATGCGTAATTGGGACTCAACGACTTGTTCCTTTCTAGACTTCCTTAAAGTTGGTCTCCAGCCTCCCAAAGTGGGTTTGATTAGGAAGAGTTTATTGTGGATGTTGTTATTCCAGCGTTGTTGCCATGTTGTATAAAGGAATCTATTAATTTTAGGTTTCAAGTCAGTATATGCAATCTTGGAAATGTTGGGGATCAAATCTAGAGCCGATTTAGCTGCAGAGTCAGCTCTTATTTTCAGGGAAACACGTTAGTAATTAAGCCTACCATTCTGCCAAATATGGTTATATTGCAAGACTGCAATGCTCTATTATCAAGAAATGTTTTTTTTTTACAAAGTAAAAGCACGCCAGGCAGTAAAGCTATTTCTAATAATAAATGTGAATGTCAGTTTGCCACATTTTTCAACTTTGATCCTAGAGGCTGGAGCCCAACATATAATCCTTTTTGGAACCAGGCTGACCCATGAACAAATAAAACAATATTCCGGGTCGAATCCGGACCTGCAATCCTAAAATTTTGGATTCCTAGTTTTAATTACTACGAATGTTTTCGGTGATTTTTTTACGTGATATTTTGTGACAATTTTTAATTTTTTTATTTTATTCTATTTATTTATTTTTTGTATGATAATAAATTTTATAACTTGGAGATAGATAGAGAGTGAGTGAGAGAAATAATGAGAGTGATATGAATATATATATATATATATATATATATATATATATATATATATATATATATATATGTGTGTGTGTGTGTGTGTGTGTGTGTGTGTGTGTGTTTGCACACTAATAGTTTAAAATAACTGGTAAAAATTTCAAGAAATAAAGTGAAATTGCGGTAAAAATCCATTCTGAAAGGAATATATCTGATCTCTAATAAAGGTGACCTTATATCTTTTGTCCCAAATCAAAATCAGAGTATACAATTGACTACCTTTATTTGTATAAAACTAGCAAAACTTGTGATATACCACAGTATGATAATTTAATTAATACAACGTTTGATATGTTTGCTTAAGAGCTATTGCTAAGTAGTTCATATATAAAAAGTTTAATAATCTTGATTTAACTCTCCCACTCATTTTTTTCTTTCTCTCCTTCTTTTCATTATGTTCAATTGGATTGCATTAGGGTTATCACTTTCGCTCACTCACCATTCTCTCTATCTTTCCCTTAATTTCTTTCTCGTTTATTATATTTTTCTGTGTAGCATGTCTTTTTGTCCCCTTTCTTTCTTTATAATACAAACGGAATGGTCCATTATTTAACTGACGTGACCATACTCATACGAGAAAAGAATTCGGTGGATAAGCAGCACGAGATAATCAGAATCTATATTTTTGCATTTCATCTTTGGACGGTCCCATTTTTAACCAGAGGATGCTTCAAGATGATAACGGTCGTAAAATTAAGTAACACGAGTATTGATGCATAGATATTTGAACACCAATAATAAAACATGTATATTCACACACTAATAAAAAAGGAGTCATTGGAGTGGCCTAAAGTCGGTATCAGCCAATCAGCGAGGGAGTCTATCCCCTTTTCACTAGCACTAGACCAAGGGGATTATCTTTGCGTCTGAAGTGGAGCACCACACATACCATCAGCTTCTTACTTTACCGCGATGATCCCTGTGTTAGTCATACGCTGAGTCGGCGAGAGCCGGTATCGAACTAGGAACCTTGTGGTTTCTAGCCGAACGCTCTACCGATTGAGCTAACCCGGCCTTCAAGTTATAAATAACTGGTGAAAATCTCACGAAATACAATGAAATTGAGGTATAAATCCACTCTGAAAGGAAGAAATATGTCTCGAATAAATATGACCTTATTATATTTTTTGTCCCAAATAAAAATCGGTATATAGAATTAACGATTTCTATTTATACAAAATTATGTATTCCATACATTTTATTGACTCTCTGTTGGATTCATTTGGATTTGCCAAAAACAGAAATGTTGGTGGGAAGTTGGGGCTTTATAGCCCGGTCACTGGCCCCCCTAAAGCCGACTACTTTAACTGAGTTCTTTCTGGTCAAAAACTAAGTCGACAGCACTTAAACCTACTTTCATCAATGACGGACGCATAGAACGCGTCCATTGAATAAACCCATTAGAAATTTGGGAATGTTTCAGGAATTATCAGGATAGAACCATTTTTTAAGGAAAATTTATGTTCTTGGCAAAGCAGTTTCAAATACACGCACATCGACTCACACAGACACACACACACACACACACACACACACACACACACATATATATATATATATATATATATATATATAAACATACATATATTTATATCTACATACTATTATAAATGTATATATATTCATATTATATATATATTTATATATATAGATATATATACATACACACACATGTATATATATATATACATATATATATATACATATATATACGTATATACATACATATATATACGTATATGCTTGTGTTTGTATATCTACCTATTTCCTTTATATTTTCACATTTCACACACACCCATACACACATCCATGATTACATAACCGCACACACAAACACACGCATATATATATATATATATATATATATATATATATATATATATATATAATTGTATTCTGAATAAAAAATAACGTTCCATTCATTAATCTTTTTCAAAATACAAGGTGTGTCAAAAAAGTACCAAGTTTAAAGCTGTATTTACTAAGAAATTTTCTAGGAGAAGGGAAACTCTGAATTCAAACATGTTAAACTCTGCTTAAAAAATTGACCTTGTGTCACATCCTGCTCGTAGGCAGGGGTTGGTAAATATGTATACGTAAAATGCGATTCTAATGATATTACATATTGCGCGCTATTCTGCGTTTGTACCCACTTTTCATGGCGGTTTTACTTGAAAAGAAACCTTGCACTTTAACCATCAGATTTTTCTTTGCTTTCTTGTTAATGCCATCTAGGATCTGAAAACATTTTCCTTAAAACGGCGGGTTTTTTTTTTTTTTTTTTTTTTTTTGGCTTTGGGAAAAGCCATATACGACAGGAAGTCAATTTCGGACTGTGGGCGGGGAGAGCACTGACAAACTTGGGTGATGTGATTGCCAAAGTATTCCTACATATGAGTTGAACAATGAACAATCGAAATGTTCAAAATGGTTGGATATTACCCTGAAAGTCTGTGGAATAGGCAAATCTTCTTCCACTCTCTGTCACAGATTTCCTTTGATTATAGCTCCTCGACCGTTCAACATTCTCGAGGTCCCACTTGTCCAAGACTCTCGAGGAGGTGGATCGCTTCCAACAGAATCTCCGGAGATCTTTGAAGTTCTTCTCCTAAATTGTTATCTGAACAATCCTTCAAAAGGAATCTTAACCATTCAAATATTTTCAAAAGACAGATGCGCAGTTTTCAAGCATAAAATTTGATACACTGACATTGTAAATGCGATGCTCACTGTGTGCACATATCGGGCAATGGCATACTACAAATAATTTGGTTATTTATCAATTAGTCTATGGGTTCGAGGCTGTGGCATCAGTCGCTTTGTAAATTTGAGAAAGCAGGGACATCGCTCGACTGGAATCTTTTTAGAACACTCGAATGACAATATAAAAAAATGCAGGAAGAAATAAAGTGGATGGAAAGAAAAATTAAACTCCGCTTAAGAAATTGACCTTGTGTTACATTCTGCTCGTAGGGAGGGATTGGTAAATATGTATACGTAAAATGCGATTTAATGATATATTATATTGCGCGCTATTCTGCATTTTTACCCACTTTTAATGACAGTCTACTAGAAAAAAAAACACCTTGCGCTTTAACCATCAGATTTTTCATTGATTTCTTGTTAATGTCATCTAGGATCTGAAATTTCTTTCCTTAAAACGGCGGGTTTTTATTTATTTATTTTTATTTTTTTTATTTTTTTTTTTTTTTTTTTTGGAAAGAAAAATTAACAAAGACAGAGGGTGTGCACTAAATAATGATTGAATAAATGAAACGTTGATTTTTTTTTTGTTTTGTTTTACGGGAAAAGAAATTTGAAAAAAAAATCAGTGAGACGGAAAAATCTTATCTATAATATCGGATATAGAATCCTTAAATTATTAAAAATCACTGTGTAAATAAAAATTGAATTAAAGAAAAATAAACTCCCATCAGGGATGAATAAAACAAAATGTATTTGGCATGAAATAACCCAACAATATTTGACATACCGTAAAATCCAACCAACCAACCAAGCAGCTTGTTTTCACTGAACAAATGGATATGTCACTTGACCAGTATATTTTCCGTCCCTTCTTTTGTAGCTTATCAAAAACTTTTAAAACCTTTTTTTTAAATTTTCTAAAAACATTTTTTTTCACTTTTTATCTTGACGATGAAGGTCGAAACTAGTTCAGAACAATTCAAAAATGAAGAACATAAAAGAATTATTCCTGTTTTTATTATCCATTTTATTTTTGGTTTGTTTTGTTTTACGGCATATCAACCTCAGTGGGTTATTTGATGCCGATAAAGTTTTGAAATAAATCAATTCTTAATGGATAATACAATTTTTTTATAAACTCATGTTTTTCTATTTAACCCATAGATGGGACCCTAACAGGTACTACCACTCCGGGTCAGAGTAGACCAGGGAGCAATGGTGATGAAGGGGTGCTCCACATTCCCCAAACCTCCGAAACTGGAACCTCACCATCAGATAGAGTTTAACGTCATTCCCAGGACGTGTAGACCCGCAGCCACAGCTTTCTAGCACCCATATGATAAAAAGGGGTTAGGGCTTGCCATAAGTGCAATAGGGTTTGGAAAATCATATAGGTGCTAGGGCTTGACGTGACCAGCCGATTGATCGGAGGGGGCCTATTCGACCGCCCGTCTAGCCCAAGATAGGGCCAAAGTGTATTGCATGTCATGAACTGCTCACCCACCTGGGCTCTATCCTTAAGCATCACGGGTCGCCACCCACGGCCAACAGGTGGCCCCATTGGGGGAGTCTTACCCCTCTGCAGAGGTGCAGTCAGTGCATTCTAACGCCCCAGCCGACAGGGCGGTCCATTTTCTTCATCTTATATATATATATATATATAAGTCGGTGATGTGGCCAATTGTTGGAACCACCCGATAACAAAGGAATATATCCCCTTTTTGTTAGCGCTTGACCAGGGAGATTATTTTTGCTTAGGTAGAGCATCACACCTACCTCCATTTCCACACTTTCGCACACAGATCAGATCACCCAGGCAGTGTTACACAAGTGCTGAGTTTACGAGGGACAAGTATCGAACCCGGAACTTTGCAGTTGGTGGGTGGATGCTCTACCGACTGAGCTAAACATAGGATATATTCACATTGTATTTTATATATTAGTCGATTCTTTCAATTTAATCAGTTTCATCTTAGGAATTGTCAGGAAATTAATTCTTTAGACTGTCTAATAATCTTTACGCACAGAACAAATAATTAGAGTGATTTCTTTTTTTTACTTTGCTCATATTCAGATCTATAATCATGATTAATGTTAGTTTCGTCTCGTGATATATATGAAATCGAACTCTTCTATGGAGAAATTGATATCCAAGATCTCAGCTGCAGTCTGCTGATGCGATTGATCTGGCATTTATTTATTTTTTATTATATCTAAGATCACTATTAAACTGTTCGATCTCCAATACATAACAATGCCCTGGTCGTGTTGAAGCAATAATGATTATGAACTGACCCGTAAGGAAAGGTACGGTTGCTATAGACCTGAGACATTAATATATAAAAGCAATGAAGGATGACAAGGAATAAAAGTCCATTTCGATTTGTAGTTAATCGGGTGAGTCAAAAGTTTTACAATTCAGTGGTACCTTGACTTACGAGTGTCCCAACTTATAAATGCCTCAATTTACGAGTGCCCCAGCTTACGAGTTTTCTGTGACGATAGTATATCGGAACAAATCTCCGTTGGGTCTTTCAGCCGAGTCTTTCCACTGTAAATTAATCCTCGCTCGCCAGTCGACCGAAAACGTAAGTCCAACCATTTCTCTCCACTGTAAAAAAAAAACATCGCAAAGGAACTCGAACACTTTGCTTTTATGTCTGTAAACCCTTTTCGTATGCAAATAATAATGTCACCCAATCAAATACAATCTAAAAAAAACAGGAGGTTCGCCGTGACTGCCCGTCTTCGTAGTCAAATGGATTAGAGTTCGCGTCGGATTAACTACCGCCTACATATGCCGCACGCCACTCGTTGTCATTTTGAACAACGAAGACGAGCTGACTCATCGACGAAGCTGGCTGTTCGCCATGCCAATTATTTCCGCTACCGATTCGAAGCGTCAACGTTGCCTGGCGTGTCTGTTATTTTTTGACATCCTGGATGCATGCTCGGTGTTAAGCTTTTGTATGGACGGCAGTTAGTTTGAGTCGTGTCCTGGGGGCCAGGATGCTAGAAACAACGAATTCAGACACCCGTTGGAGCGCAAACACCTGTTTTATTAACGCGTACGGAGCGAAGGTTGAGGCAGAAAATTCGAATGTAGTGAGAGACAATTCCTTTTTTTCGCAGGCAAGACGCTTTGGAACGGGGATGAAAATTGTTGTAATATTTTTGCAAGCGAAAAGACTTTGTCGGTGACTTTTGTAGTTGGGAAATCGATTACCCGAATCAGTTTCCTTTTTTATACATCATTTTCCGAGTTACGAGCTGGTCACTCGGTTGATTTTTTTTTTGTTTTGTATTGAGAGCTAAAATTTGAGATACGAGTAAGATTGAGATACACTTAAAAAGTTAAGAAAACTAAAGAAAAAAGAAGAGAAAATGAAAAGAAAAGGGAAAAAGAAAGAAAGCATTTCACCAGTGATTATAATACTTTTTTTTTACATATTGCACTATTTAGCAATAACTCTGAAGTATACATATCAAACGTTGTAATAGTCAAATTATCATACTGTGGTATATCCATGGTTCCAGCTAGTTTGAACAAATTAGTTTAGCCTCCGAATGTTTTCTGTTTAAACCCAAAATTAGCGTTAGTAGTTATACTCTCTAAGCCACCCTCCGATCAAGCTGATTTAGTGATCTACTAAGCTTGGCTTAATCTGACACTAAGTATTGAATCTAGTCAATCTCTGTATGTACATTTCAGCCTATTAAGCCTCATCAGCAGAGTTCTTTGTGCGTAATTCGATATATATATATATATCATAAAAAAATAAGGTCCGTAAAATGGATTATGTTTTTTTTTTAAATATTATTATTTTAAATTAGCGACACGTGTTTCAGATCTTCTAATATCTTCTTCAGGCATTAAATAACCAATGTGGTTAATTAACACCTGAAGATATCAGAAGATCTGAAACACGTGTCGCTAATGTAAAATAATGATACATTTTAGAATAATAAACATAATCCATTTCGTGGACCTTTTAATATAATATCTAATTTTCTCTCGTTGGACCCATAACAACACTTTATATATATATATATATGAAAGAGGTTTTTTTTTCACGGAACAGATGGACTTGCTACTGCTAATACACTCTCTACCCGGATTATGATAGCAGGTCAAACTCTAAAAAAATATTTCAATTCCTATAATTCTTTTATAATGCTCCCTTTCAAAAAAAAAAGACTAGTGTACAACTATTACACCACTCGAGGTACTCCTTCACCAGTAGTAAATGTTGATTTTCCCAAGTGATGAAACTGAAGTCCCTTTAGCACTCAGAATGCTATAACCCTGTCAGCTGGGCTATAGACTACGCCGACTGCATCTCTGCAGATTGGCAAAACTACCCTCAAATGGGACATCTGTTTGCCGCGGGTGGCGACCCGTGATGCTTAAGGACGAAATCCTGATGGTTGAGCATTCTATGACATTCGACACTCCACTTTGGAGCTTAGGCTAGACGGGCGGTCGAAGTCCTTTCCGATCTATCGGCTGGTCCAGTCAAGCCCTATCACCTATATGATTGTCCCATCCGTATTGCTCTTATGACAAATTTCCATTCCTTTTTATCATACATGTGCTTGAAGGTCGTAGCGGTGGGTTTTAGTATCTTAGGTATGACACTAAACTGCATCTAGTGGTGAGGTTCCAATTCCGTCCAATTCTGGGGAGTGTGAAGTACCTCTTCATCGGCATTACTCCTTGGTCGATTCTGACCAGGAGTGGTAGTACCTGTTAGAGTCCCATATGTTGGTTAAATAGATCACAAATGAGCATAAAATAACCCAAGTGTTGACATGCCGGTAAAAACCAACCAACCAATCAACCAAACAGAATGCTATCCCAAAGTACAACCCGTTAACCCCATGTGATTAAATCAATTTCTTTATAAATGTTCCATGTACTCTTTGCTTGATAGCTTGTTCAATGGGAAACAACAATTCAACAAATGATGTTAAAACGGGCTTTAAACGGGTGGCAATTTTAAAATTAATTCCTGGTTTGTGATTGGTCAATTATTTGCTATCTTTGTTAAATTATTACGTATGTCTGTGGACATTATGTTAGCACCAACTTTTTTGATACAGTTCTTTTGATGATGATAATAATAATAATAATAATAATAATAATAATAATAATAATCTTATTATAATGGAGATTGTGTGTTTTTCTGTCTGTAACCGAAACTAAATCACTACTCAAGTCACAATTCCCTTAGTTATTGACGTCACATTCACCGTAAATTTATTTTTATCTAAACCTCAAATATTGATAAAATTGTTATACCTTACTGTTGGATTAATCTACATACTAATAATATGCAAGTATATTTATATATTCAACAAAATAGCCGTTTACAGTGTGAACGAGAAGGCTAATTTGCATATTGATATTAAGAATTTGATTTTAATAAAAATATGCTTAGTATTATTGATTTCTAATTGTTTGTTTTTCTCTTAAGGAATCTGAGCAAAAGTCTTGGGAATAAATCTTAAAAGAAATCCATAAAAAAGACAAAAGAACTGTAATTTTATTAAATACTTCATAATCTAACTAAATAGATAAATTAGGAAAAATGAAAGACGGGAGTGATGGAAAATGATGGAAGGGTTAGCTGTTCTATTTCTCTATTATACCCCCTCAGTTTATCATTTTCTAAATAGTTTGATACAATATTTTATTACATCAAAACCTAAATACTTGCACTCGAAGGGTGCATATATTTGCTAGTAATAATAATAAACTAAAATAAATAAATCAACAGGCACGGGAATTACACTACTGTCAACAATTTTCACCGCCATTAGCATCGATCACAGCCTCAATCTGGTTCCGGAACCTGGAGCAAGCTGATGTTACAGTTTCCCTGAGAACGATCACAAAAACTACCTTAATTCTATCGATTAACTAGGCTTTTGTTATCCCGGGCTTGACTACGGTGTTTAGCAACACCACGTAGGCATTTGAGGGTCCTCTAACACTATTTTCTGCAGATTTTCGATGAATTCTGTTGTACGAACGCAGTCATCTGTTATGTTGCTTTCTTTAGCCACAGCCTCGTAATCTCCATTGCAATTCTCCAGTTCATGCCTGATTGTTTTTACAGTGTTCAGGGAGCACTGGGCATCAACCATAAACTCCTTATTTTGATGGCCGCTGCAGATCATCACGATACAAGTTATTCTCTTTCATGATTCAGGCGGGTTCCAGTCATCCATTCTATCTGTCATCACGTATATGAATGAAGAAAGGTCCAAGATTTTAAATGATGCCTAGTGTGCCTCAATACCTCCAAACTACGGAGAAAGATAACCAGATATGAATATGTCAAATTCATCCCGAACACCCTATATATATATATATATATATATATATATTATATATATATATATATATGGTGTTATATAAAATAATAAAATAATCGTTCATTTAATCGTTAAAGTAACTTACAAATATTCTGTGAGAACTTTAAACTGTAATCATTATTTTGTGAATAGTTTTTTTTATCTTTTTATTTTCAATATTCCGACACCATCATAAAATGTAAGAACAGTTAATTAAATCTAAACACATTTCTTTAATTAAAAGAAAAGAAAAGAAAAGAAAAGAAAACTAATGAAATATACAAATCTCATTATTTTCCCCGACTTTGATAAGAATCATTTTTATGTCTTCTTCATAAAATCACAAGAAGATGTGGCGCGAATGTAATGGTCATTATCGCAAGAAAATAAACGTGACGAGTCTAGTTCAAAACCTGGATGATTGGTTTAGTTGGTTGGCTGGTTGGTTGGTTGGATTTTACTGTATTTCAACTCTTGTTGGGTTACTTTATGCCGAAGACATTTTTTTGTTTGTTTTACATAGTATTGCAACTTCATGTCTCAGAATTGTTTTCATTAACTTGTTAGTATGATCTAAAATGCTGAGAAAATCTTGAAATTTTTAAAAAGACAGAGAATTACTGCAAATTCTCACGAATAGATGTAACGAGATAATGAAGGTCCTGACTTTTGTGAGCGAGAACTACTATATTAGAAAAGGAAGAAGAAAGAAATAAGTGAGAGAGTAAAGCTTTTAAAAAGAGTAATTAACACAAAACAGTTTGACCGGAGCGTGACCTCCCGAATGGAGAATTGAGTGTCAACCGGAAGTTTCGGGGGTTGACCGGAACCGGAAGTCACGTGGTGACGTGGAACAACGAAGAAAGGTACCGGTCTCTTTTTGCTTTCCGCCGTCGTAGGGTACGGATCGGGCCTCTAGTGCCTAGTATGGGGTCACAGTAATTTAACAGTGTCCTCTCTCTCTCTCTTTCTCTCTGCCTTTCCTCCTCTCTGATACGAACCCACGAGAGAGCACGATAATAAAGGCTAGCAGTTGTGACTACATATTTCGCGCGTTGTAATTTTTATCAACAAGATGACCGCCACGTGCCGAAGACATTTTTAGTACAGTGAATATATCGCTTTGGGTATCGTGAATACAACAGATACCACAACGTTACATATATCATTTTGGTACTGTGACCATATACGACAACGCTACATAGGCCGACAGTTGATTTATAGTCAGGGAATTACTAAGTCATGGAATTAATTAGTGACTCCAACCAACCTCAGGCAATATTTTTCAAATTTTTTTTTTTTTTGCTATTTTGTTTTATTCATTCTTGTTGGATATTCAAGTCACGCTGAAAGCACCGGTTCCCACTATACTACCGAAGTTAAGCAATGATGAGCCTGTTCAGTACTTAGTTGGGGGACAACTTAAGCAGCTGCAGGCACTGTAAGCTACCTGAGTCCGTTGTCTATGAAAATGACTTGATTCGGCATTAAATGACCCGAAAAGGTTTGATATGCCACAACACAGAACAACCAACAACCAAATTACTTTCTTTTCATTCTTAAGCACATTTCTAAAACTGAATTCTGATCTATTTAACCAATAGATGTAATTACAGGTACAACCACTACCGGTAAGAGTGGACGGATTAATGTCGACGGAATATTTCTGATATAAGGTGTGCTCCAATTCACACCTTGAATTTCTAGACTAGGTTCACGTGGTTTACTCCCCCGGCCAATCAACAACCATAATGCGGGGCTGGTACATTACTTAAACACTGATACTTGCCACATTTCACTTGCACTCATTGAGGAGGAACTTATGACCATTGACGAAGGAACAGAGGACTACCAAGGATCCAATTCCCCTGGACAAGCGCTCTTGCTTAAAGCCTGCAGGATGGCTCATCAGATTTTAACAGAAGGGATACTCCAAACTCATCAAAGCTCCAGAACTTGAACCTCATCACTAGATGCGGTTTAACGTCATACCCAAGACACTAAAGACCCTCGGCCACGCCTTCCAGCTCGTATATGATAAAAATAGTCGAAGGTTTGCCATAAGAGCAATAAAAAAAAGGCGAGACAATCATATAGGTTTTAGACTTGGCGTCACCAGACGATTGATCGGAGAAGGCCTCTCTGACCGGCCGTCTAGCCTACGTAAGGCCAAGGTGTATTGCATGTCCTGAACAGCTCAGCCACCAGGATTTCCGTCCTTAAGCATCACGGGTTGTCACCCAGGACCAGAAGATGAGTGCCTCTGTAGAACTGTAGTCGGCCTTGAAATGAACATGGGAAAACTGAAAATAAAAAAACTTCGATTTATTTTGGTTGAAAAAAAAGCAGAAGTGAAATCCTTTGTAAATAATATAGATTCAAGTAACAATTCTTAATAAATAAAATAGTTCACACGGTTATATAGATTCATGAATTTCAATGCATGAAGTGATATTGTTGTGTCAAATGGTCATTTACCCACCCCCCTCTGCATTTGCGCCCGATAGGATTTTACACTAGTAGTGATTAGCTGGTAATAATGTGGATCATTTAAAAAATATATAATGTTCAAGCACTTGAAATGAAAGAAACGAGGAAAGAAAGAGAGGAAGACAGAAATAAAATATGGAAAGGAGGAGGGACGAGAGAACTGAGGAATGGAAGGCGAGAAAGAAAGAAAGAAAGAAAGAAAGAAAGAAAGAAAGAAAGAAAATGAAAGAAAGAAAGAAAATAAAAGAAAGGCTGAAGGGAAAGAAGGAAGAACGAGAAAAGCGAGGAAAGTGAGATGGAAAGAAAGAAAGAAAGAAAGTATGGAAAGGAGGAGGGACGAGAGAACTGAGGAATGGAAGGCGAGAAGAAGAAAGAAAGAAAGAAAGAAAGAAGAAGAGAAAGAAAAGAAGAAGGAAAAATGAAAGAAGGCTGAAGGGAAAGAAGGAAGAAAGAAAAGCGAGGAAGTGAGATGGAAAGAAAGAAAGAAAGAAGTATGGAAAGGAGGAGGACAAGAGAACTGAGGAATGAAGGCGAGAAGGAAGAAAGAAGAAAGAAGAAAGAAAGAAAGAAAGAAAAAAAAAGACAGAAAGAAAGAAAGAAAATGAAAGAAAGGCAGAAAGTGAAGAAGGAAGAACGAGAAAAGCGAGATGGAAAGAAAGAAAGAAAGAAGAAAGAAAGAAACAAGGGACGTAAGAAAGAAAAAATAAGAAAGAAAACACACACGCACACACGCATACATACACATACACACACACACACACACACATATTTCTTTGACTGAAGACCTCAACCAATATAAACACCATAAACCATAGCACAAAACATTAATAGAAATATCGAAATATTTTATTATTATATTATAGAAATATTATAAAAATAATAGAAATAGCATTATTAGAAATCGAATCTGTTTTTAGTGTAAGTGTCAAGATAATCTAATCGCAGCTTAAACTTCTTTTTATAAGAGAAATAATTGAGATTAACCTTAAGGTTTACCTTCTCATCTAAGAGTTTATTTTTAACATTTCACTGGTATTAAAATCTTTGCTTTTATTTCATTGAAGATGTACTTTTAAAATAACTGCACCTAAAGTGTTTTTCGCTTTTTATAAATGCTTTTTTGTAACATATATATATATATATATATATATATATCTTATCATAATGGAGATTGTGTTTTTCTGTCTGTAACCGAAACTATATTACTACTCAAGTCACAATTCCCTTTATTATTGACATCACATTCTCAATGATTTTATTCTTATTTAAATCTCAATTATTAATAAAATTGTTTTACATTATTAATGCTGTTGACCATATCGACATATTAATAACATGCAATTATATTTATATATACAAAAAAATAGCGGTTTACAGTGTGAATGGGAAGGTCAATTTGCATATTGATATTAAAAAGGTGATTTTAATAAATATGTATTTAGTACTATTGATTTCTAATTGTTTGGTTTTATTTTAATGAATATAAGCAAAAATCTCTTCAATAAATCTTAAATGAAATCCATTAATAAGAAGAAATAACTGTAATTTTATTCTTTACTTCCTCTTTTAACTAAATAGTTAAATTAGAAAAAATAACAATGAAAGACGAGTGTGATGGAAGTGTAAGTTTCAGTTGTTCTATTTTATGTTTCAAACCTTTTTATCTGCATTCTTATTTAGTTTCATTAGCCTTTCTAATTTAATACAATATTTTATTACATTAAAACTTAAATACTTGCACCCGACTGTTTCAACTTCGCTGATGAGAAACAGTCTGTACTTCTACACGCCGAGTAATTCTTTGCGAAATCCACTTGTCATTATTATCTTCTATAATTATCGAATTTATGCGATATTCGCATTGTAATTGCCTTCAAGCAAAAATATAAATATTAATATATATATATATGTGTGTGTGTGGGTGGGTGTATATATATATATATATTATATATATATATATAGAGAGAGAGAGAGAGAGAGTATGTGTGTGTACATATATATATATATATATATATATATATATTATATATATATATATATATATATATATATATATATATATATATATATATATATATATATATATATATATATATATATATATATATATGAATACCGTTTTACGGCTCATCAGTGTGACTAGACAAGGCAGTTTGATTACAGGCAAGTTTCGAAACCCGATCGAATTGTCAGCAGTCAAACTTCATACCACCACGCCATCTACACACCCTCTTTTTATAAATAGAATTTTACTGTGATAAACATGCTAGGACGCTCGGGAGTGCTCTATTCGTTGCCATTTTTGCGTAATTAGCGGTCACCAGAACATTTCATTTTCAGAGAGCTCAAAGAGAGAGAGAGATGGAGAGAGAGAGAGAGAGAGAGAGAGAGAGAGAGAGAGAGAGAGAGAGAGAGAGAGAGTGTGTGTGTGCGTGTGTGTGTGTGTGTGTGTGCATGCGTCTATAAATTCCCGCAACAGATAAAAATGTAACAACAAAGTCTTGTTGAAATGCAATAATCAAAACGTACATAAAAGAATAAAACTATATGAGTTGAACTTTCATTTGGCTTTTATTAAATGATTTTTCATTTGTACAATGTGAGTTATTAAGTTTTAAATTTTAGAACTGCTACAAGACATTATAAACACCCTATATATATATATATTATATATATATATATATATATAATATATATATTATATGAGGGAAAATGAGTAAAGAAAAGAAATGTAGATGGATAAAAATGAATGTAATCGATATCACTTTTGATCGACATCACTTACACATGTGTTTCGGTCCGTTTATCAAAATGTGTACGGATTACGCTATTATTATTATTAAAATAATCAGATGAAGTTGAAATAATGATAATAATAATAATAGGAAAAATATAAAAATATTCCGTACACAGAGAGATTTTTTACGACCTTCATCAGAGTGAATTTTTTATTTTTTGAGTAGAGAAAAATCCGTTGGAGACAAAACCATTTTTATCCATCTACATTTCTTTTCTTTACTCATTTTTCCTCATATTGTCGGATTCAATTCCCTTTCCATTCTTACACACACACACACACACACACACATATATATATATATATATATATATATATATAAAAGTAATTGGTAATTTGCTTGAAGCATTGTTAAGTATGTTATAAATAATAAAATTCGAAGGCAATACAATGCGTAAAAAATAAAGACAAAAAGATGTTTTATATGTCTAATCGATTTCAAAGCAAAGCTTTATCATCAGAGTTTTTTCTGAAAAAAACTCTAATGATAAAGCTTTGCTTTGAAATCGATTAGACATATAAAACATCTTTTTGTCTTTATTTTTTACGCATTGTATTGCCTTCGAATTTTATATTTTATAATATATATATATATATATATATATATGTGTGTGTGTGTGTGTGTGTGTGTGTGTGTGAAAGTCATTCTTTTTTGTTTTTTTCTGGGATCAAGCCAGTAATAATTGACCCACAGCAAATATTGTTTCCGGCAGTTATGTTATCTTGACGTCTAGTCAAGCACACGAGACATTTTCATTAAGGTCACATTGTCTCAACTTAACCTTCAGCTTTACCTCTACGTTTGTTTGTCCGTTACCTTCCGCTTCTTTTACGTTTATTTCATTTTGCTGCGACATATTTACTGTTTTCAAGCCATTAACCGAATGATTACAAACACATGACAAGCAACAAGCATTCTTAATACAAAGAGCATCGTCCTTAAAACATGATCGATTTACGATATCCATGGAAATATGTTCACTGCTGTTTAACGGACGATTTGAAATCAAGACAATGTTTGTGTAGTTAGTTACAAAGTTATAAACCCCTCCATAAACTAATCCTGTCGGATGGGGTTGTAGAATACTGTTGTGAGGTTTTAAGGGGTCAAATAAGAACAAAACAACGGGTAACGAAAAGTAGAAAAATGTATTAACAGAAAGTAGACAATACAATAGAGAGATGTGGAAATTACGTCCAACGAACAGAGTTATTGGCACTCGCATTGGCTTGCTCCTAAGCCACAATTATCCCTGTTTATTTATAGTTAGCCGTCGGCGCATTCCATTGGTCAATAGGGTGTATCACCTATAACAAATACACAGACTGCACTTCTGGAAAGGGATAAAATTTCCCACAATAGGCTACCTGTTGGCCATGGGTGGCAACTCGTGATGCTTAAGGACGGAATCCAGTTTAGGATACAATCTCTTTGAACGTCTTACGGTTAATGTCCGGTTCTCTGTATTTATTTAGTATCATTAGGTTAAATAGTATCACTACTGTTCTTCTACAAGATGGTCTACCGTTTCTAAATTTAAGGTCTAAAGGCCAAAGATGCGGATCTGTCCGAAAATGAACATAATAGCTCGACTGGAGTTCGAACTCGTTTACTATGATGTCGAGGACCACCACGTTAGCCACTACACATCAGGGACTCTCCTCCCTCACTCACCATTTTAAAAACTAGCAAGAATATGCGCCCTCCAGGCGTAGGTATTTAAGTTTTAATCGAATTACTACTGTATGGCTTGGAGAAGACAGCAAAAGGCATTGGTGTCTATGTGAACTCAGATGAAACCGAGTTAATGTGTTTTAAACAAGATTGAGACATTTCTTCACTTGATGGTAAGCCTCTGAAATTAGTAGACCAGTTCATATACCTTGCCAGCAATATCTCATCTACAGAAAGCGATGTCAATATAGGCACCGGAAAGTCATGGACTACTATAGACAGATTTGCAAACATATGGAAATCTGATATTTCTGATAAGAATACATAAGTGAATTGTTACGATTTTAGTGGCCATCCTTTAGGCTTCAAGCAAGAGTGCTTGTCCAGTGGAGATCCTTTGTGTTAAGCAGAGCGCGATCCTTCGTAAAGAATCCTTTGGTTCTTTCTTGGTGCTCCTCAGTCTTGCAGGTCCTTCGTCAATGATTGCAAATAGACGTCTCTCAGTATCAGTGATAAGTAGTCAACCAGCCATGCATTAGGGCTGTTGATTGGCCATGTTACCTCGCTTAGTCTATAAATTTAAGTGGTGTATTGTAGCACGGTTTATGTACCAAAAATAATCCAACATGAATATCCTCTAAGTTGGTTGGTTTCTTGTAGAAAAATAGTAGTTGAATTCTTAATCAACCAACTCATCTGGCCAATGTTTGGTTTAACCCATTTTCGGGTCATTCATTGCTGAATTTTGATATCAGTTTGTTTACAGTACCTGCTGTTGATTAAATGGTCACCTATCTAAGTATTAAACAGGCTTATCGCTGCTTAATTTCGATGATCTAGCGGAAACCGGTGACTTGACCGTAAGGGTTTGGCTTGTTTTGGTTTCTTTGTTTAATGTCATATCAACATTTGGGGGTTATTTAAGAACAATAGTGGTACGATTTAACCCATAGAGGGAGGGATGAAGGGGTTACCTTTCCCAAGGGTATTAGTCCGAAAGTAAGAGCGACTGGAGTTCGAACACGATTATTATCATGTCACAGTCCAGAATGTTATCCGCTATGTCACAGAGACTCTCTGCTGTTAATCAAATGATCACTCATATAAATATTGAACAGCCTCATCGTTGCTTAACTTCAATGATCTAACAGGAACCGATGCTTTCAACTTGATTTGACCGTAAGGGTTTTTCTTGGTTTTATAAAGAAGTTATATTAAGGTTGGAAATGAGTGTACGTAAAAACATTCCGACAAAGGTGTAAAACGATAACAATATTTATTCCGTAAGTGACGGAGATACATTTAAGACAAAGATATACAAAACAGATACATAAACGTATTATGAGGAAGTAGGCGTACGACTTGCGTCGTGGGGAATGTCACTTACTGGTAGCTGGTTGGGGGTCAATGCCCCCCACTAAAGGGGCAGAGGCGTCAGGTGCCTAACCCATGTGTACTCGTTGCCGGCCTGGAAGGAAAGAGACAGGAATTCAGATTTACCAGCTTATGGCCAAAACCAACGCCACCTATCGGCGAACGAAACGCAGCAAGGGGAGATAACCCTATTTGGACTTATGTCCATCCAGACTTAGCGTTTTACAGACCCAACAGTTTCTTTGTTTGGAGTTCGAACGCGCTCACTACCTTGTCGCAGTCAGGAACGTTATTCACTGCGCCAAGGGGACTACCGCTTTTGTTACATAATCTATGCGGTTGCATAAGATTATTGTCAATCCCCTGTATTTCTGAGGGGATGACCCTTTTCATACCATGGCTGGGTCCTTCCATGGAAAATTACAGAAGCCCGCCAAAATACGTGAAGTCACGTGGGACCTTTTTGAGTCCCCAGTTTGCAGTTGGACGTCAGGCAGTGAAGATGTAAACTGTGACTCACTCTGCATACGAGCGCTATGTTAGTTCGCAGATGTCTGGTGGGGATTTAACAATAAAATAAGATCAAAAGTAAACCAAAGTCTTGTGTTTATTATCTAAAAACTAACAATGACACAGGGCTTCTGATAAGGAGAAAACCCTAACAGAAAACCAGACCGAGGTCCCCAAGTCAACACCAGACGATAGGCCTTAGAAGATATCCAAGATCTTAGAAGATGCCAGACCAAGTTAAGATGATAGAAATACCAAAGACGATCAGAATACTAAAGACGGCCAAGAAATAGAATTAAAGAAAGAGGTATGCAACATTATAATTACTAGCAAATGTATGCACCCTCCGGGTGCAAGTATTTAAGTTTTAATATTACAAAATATCATATTAAATTAGAAAGGCTAATGAAACTGAATAAGAATATACATAAAAAGATTTGGAACAGAGGGGGTATGATTGAATAATAGAACTAACTCTTCCATCATTTTCCTTACTCCCGTCTTTCATGGGTAAATTTTCCTAATTTAACTATTTCGTTAGAATAGGAAGAAAAGAATAATATTATAGTTATTTCTTCTTGTTAATGGATTTCTTTTAAGATTTATTCCCGAGATTTTTACTCATATTCAATAAGATAAAACCAAACAATTAGACATCAATAATACTAAGCATATATTTATTAAAATCAAAATTTTAATATCAATATGCAAATTAGCCTTTCCATTAACACTGTAATCCGCTATTTTGTTGTATATATAAATACAATTACATGTAATTAGTATGTAGATACGGTCAACAGTCTTAATGATTTAAAACAATTTTATTAATAATTGGGGTTTAAATAAAAAATAAAATCATGGAGAATGTGATTTAATTAACAAAGGGAATTGTGACTTGTATAGTAATGTAGTCTCGGTTACAGACAGACAAACCCACAATTTCCATTATAATAAGATTTAGTGCCAGTGAAGAAGGCGCTATGCAACACTTTTGGTTAGGATTGAAATTGGATATTTATTGTTGGATTGGAAAAGTTTAGAAATGTGAGATGAATCTTGTCAAATCCACTTATGTTTGTAATAAGAAAAATCGGAACCTAATAATCTATTTGTTTCATAATTATCGACAGAGAATTGACAGATATCGAATCTTGAGAGTTAACTATAATCACGTGGTCTTTTCGTATTTTCTTATATTTCTTTGCTATTTACTATCGAAAGTCATTTTCAGACTATACATCCACCCCACCCACATATACATATGTATTCATATTATATATATGTATTCATATATATATTATATTATATATATATATATATATTCATATATATATATGTATTCACATATACATTCATATATTACATATATGTATATATGTGTATTCATATATATATATATTATATATATATATATATTATATATATCATATATATATATATATTCATATACATATATTATATATATTATATATATATATTATTTATATGATATATATATATATATATATATATTATTATAACTAGCAATATATGCACCTCTGGGTGCAAGTTTTTAAGTTTTAATATAATAAAATATCATGTTAAATTAGAAAGGCTAATGAAACTGAATAGAATTCAGATAAAATATTTGGAACAGAGGGGATAATCAGAAATAGAACAACTTTGAAACTAACTGTTCCACCATTTTCCCTTACTCCCGTCTTTCAGTAGTAAATTTCCCTAATTTAACTATTTAGTTAAAATAGGAAGAAAAGAATAAAATTACAGTTATTTCTTTATGTTAATAGATTTCTGTTAAGATTTATCCCCGAGATTTTGCTCATATTTATTAAGATAAACCAACAATTAGAAATCAATAATACTAAGCATATATTTATTAAATCAAATTTTTAAGATCAATATGCAAATTACCCTTCCCATTCACACTGTAAACCACTATTTCGTTGAATATATAAATATAACTGCATGTTATTAGTATGTAGATATTGTTAACAGTCTTAATGATGTAAAACAATTTTATAATAATTGAGGTTTAAATAAAAATAAAATCATGGAGAATATGATGTAATAACAAAGGGAATTGTGACTTGTATAGTAATATAGTTTCGGTTACAGACAGACAAACCCACAATCTCCATTATAATAAGATATATATTATTATAATATATATGTATATATATATATATATATATATTATTATGTAATATATATATATATTACGTATATATATTATATAATATATTATATTTATTTAAATTCCTTCTCTCTTTAACCGCCTCTGCCTCGTCACCATCAACCAAATTCGCAGATATTATTTAGTGAAGAAAATAGAGTTAATATTAGTTTGCAAAGAAAGAGCCAACAATAACATTACGAAATAGCGATTTACTCTCTCGGTAGGCGCTAATAATTTAATAACAGACATTTTGTAGGAATTTTTATTACGAAGAACAAGCAAATTGAACGTTGATTTTATTGTAATGATTCTGTTTTTTTTTGTAAAAAACTAATTTTCGTTTTTTTTCGAACAAAATGAGTTAATATTTTTTAAGAATTATTGATTTTACTCTTTTCGACGATATTTCGACCGAACAATTCTTTTGTCTTTTTGTCTGAAGTATTCAGTCTGTGTGAAAGCAGTGGGGGATTCACTTATTACAAATGACATTCAAAAATCTCTTTTATCAGCAAGGGCCGGTTTAGCTCAGTCGGTAGAGCATACGGTTAGGAACCACAAGGTTCTTGGTTCGATACCGGCCCTCGCTAACTCAGCGTATGAGTAGCACCGGGATCTGTGCGGTAAAGTAAGGAGCTGATGGTAGGTGTGGTACTCCACAGACGCAAAAACAATCTTCTTGGTTTATCACTAGTGAAAAGGGGATAGACTTCCTCGCAGATTGGCTGATACCGACTTTAGGCCACCCCGACGACTTTACATGTATCTGTGTGGTAAAGTGAGGGGCTGATATTAGGTGTGGCGCTCCACCTCAGACGCTAAAATATTCTCCTTGGTTTAACGCTAGTGAAAAGGGGATAGACTCCCTCGATCTCTGGTTGATACCGACTTTACGACTTTACTTTTAGTAGTCATAGTGTTAGCGTGGCAGAGGTAGACAACATTATAGAGCACTCTATGAGAATCGAACTTACTAACAATGGTCTGCAAGCTTGGCTCGCTAATCAATAGACAAAAACATTTTGGGATAGATGTAATTCACAGTTACACGGGGGTTTAATATCCTATCAAGTAAGATCCAAATACAAGCATACTCGTAAGAATCTGTTTTAAGTGTCGCCTTGGTTTGTATGTGTGCGGATGTGTGTGTGAGTGTGTGTTTAAAAGAATAGTCTCCAGTGACAACTTGATGTGTGTGTATATATATATATATATATGTGTGTGTGTGTGTGTGTATGTGTGTGTGTGTGTGTGTGTGTGTAAAGAAATAGTCTCCAGAGATGTCTTGAGTATGTGTTGTGTCTGTGCGTAAAATAATAGTTCCAGTGTCCTCTTAGTTTTGTGTGTGTGTGTGTATGTGTGTGTGTGTGTGTGTGTGTGTGTGTGTGTGTGAAAGAATAGTCTCCATTGACATCTTAGTTTGTGTGTGTGTGTGTGTGTGTGTGTGTGTGTGTAAGAGAATCTTCTTGTCTCAATCTCAAGATGGATTATTGGTCAGCAAGTCCTTTTGTAGCCCCACAGCTAACATGGCGTTCTTTCGGAGAATATCGATCCCCACAAAAACAAAATTAGATCTGATAAAATCCAGTAAGACAACCTGAAATACTTCCAGAATTAGAACAATTTCTAAAAGGTTGTCAGAAAAACTTTCACTTTTGCATATTGTTGTGATGTTAATTCAACAGTAAAAAAAGAAGTCAAGTCGAGGTAGGGTAAAATGAGACAAGTGTATTTACAATAATGGTACAAGAACGGCTAGCTTGCCGTTAAACGGTAACAGTACAACCTTTTCATTTGGTGTCTCACTATTTATAGTGAGAACCGGTGTATATTCTCCACTGTAGGAACGGCCGGTACAACACATATCAAAAACAAAACTTACAAAAATCGAAATTCCTATTGACTCCTTGCATAGAGCATCAAGTAATGGCTACGTCACGGCTGTGACGGACCTGCAGTTTTCTTGCCAAGTAGGTTTTGAATTCTTGGGTTTTCCTTCTGACCGGTTTGCCCGATTACAAAGCTAGTGAGCCCAATCTGTCTTACTATTTGATCAAATATTTTGAATAATTATTTATTCTATAACTTCTTTTACAGTAATTTTTCTTGCTTTTTAACAGGCCTGGATAAAAAGTTAGGATTAAATGCGAAATGATAGATTGTGTGTGTGTCTGTGTATGTACATAAAAAATAGTTGCCAGTGTCATCTTAGTTTAAGATGATTTTTTTTTATTGAAACCTTATTTACTTTATATATACGCTCCTACATTTGCGACGTTGGTAGGTGTCGTCAGTGATGTATTATGCATGGGTCACAGGTAAGTTTCGGGTCTTTCAACATCATACCTCCTTCCTAGGATGTCCCTATCAGAGATGATCAAAGTCTGATCCACCCACTGCCTTTAGACGCTTTAGACGTTTGGCATTTTATTGTTTTTGACGAGTGTAAAACTCTCTACCGCGCATCTGATTGGCTGGTGCGAACAACCAGTCAAATCCACGGCACAATTATTTAAGTGGTGTATGCGGACAATAACACTTTTTTCTCAAAACGGATTACGAGCTTTAGAGGGGAAAATGTAAGTTAACCCTTTATTATTACAGACTTAAAAAGCCTTTTTTTTTAAATATTTTTAACGTTTTTTTTCAATTTCTAATTTTCTATTTTATATATCTAACTCTTTTCTCACTCTATTTTTCTTTCTTTCCTTTTTTCATTATGTTCAATTGAAATAGATTAGCGCTATCGCGTCACACGCTCACCCCATCTATCTTTTCCATACTCCATTTCTTCTTTCTTTCTTTCTTATCATATTTTTCTGTCACATGTCCTATATTAAAAAGGAATGTTCCATTATTTAGCTGAGGTGATGACACTCATGAGAAATAAGAATTTGAGGGATAAGCAACACCAAATAATCAGGATTTACATTTTTGCATTTCATCTTGAACGATTTGGACGGTCCCATTTTTAACCAGATCGTGTTGCAAGATTATATCGATCTTACAATTAAGGAACACGAATATTAATATATATATATATAAATGGACAAAATTACACCCGGAGAAAGCAGGAGAATAGACTGGTCAAAAGCCTAAGAACTATGACCAATGTGAGGAAAAAAAGAAATATTGAATATTAACGACTTTTTTCAAAATCCCAGACAGTTTAATCAGAGATTAATTTCCTTACTCGACATTTTTTTATTTGATAATAGATGCGATATGCGCCACATTATTGGGTAATGGTTAGCAAGTCAGTCTCTTGGATCAACTACTTCTGTGTTTCAAGTTCGATTCTCACCGGTTGTACCAAATTTAGCCTTAGTACAGCTCAGTCGGTAGAGTGTTCGGCTAGGAATCACAAGGTTCCTGGTTCGATACCGGCCCTCGCCAACTCAGCGTACGAGTAGCACAGGGATCTGTGCAGTAAGTAAGGATCTGATGGTAGGTGTGGCGCACCATCTCAGACGCAAAAAAAATCTCCTTGGTCTAGTGTAGTGAAAAGGGGATAGACTCCCTCGCCACTCCGATGACTTTACTTTTTTTTGCAGAATCTATGGCGGCGGTTTAGCTCGGTAGAACACCTACCTAGGAATCACAAGGTTCCGGGTTCGATACCGGTCCCTACCAACTCAGCCCATGAGTAGTAAGGATTGGGTAATCTTATCTGTGTATTAAAGTGGATAGCTGACGGTATGTGTGGCACTCCACCTCAGAAAAACAACAATCTCCCTTGTCTAGCGCTAGCGAAAAGGGGATAGATTCCCTTGCTGTCCAGCTGATACCGACTATTGGCTACTCCGCCAACTTTACTGAATCTAAACTAAGGTGAGTTTTTAGGACTTACGATTAAGGACTGCTTCTCGATATGTCACCGAAATTAAAGAGCGAATAGTTTGTACAGAACCAAAATAGGGGATCACTTAAAAACTACAGGTAACACTTTTTTCTTTCTTTCTTCTTTCTTTCTTTCTTTCTTTCTGTTCGACTCATTTTTGCTACTTTTTTTTTCATTTTTTTCATTTATTTCTCTTTCCCTCTTTTCTTTCTCTCCCTCTTTCTTTCTCTCTTTCTTTCTCTCCCTCTTTCTTTCTCTCTTTCTTTCTTTCTTTCTTTCTTTCTATTTGACTCGTCTTTTTAGATATTTTCTTTTATTTCTTTCTTTCTTTTTCTTTCTTTCTTGATTACTTTCTTTCCTTATTTTTCTTCTTTCATTCTTTCTTTTTGTTCAACTCGCCTTTTTTTTTTGTTACTTCTTTTTATTTTTATTTCTTGATCGATTTGTTAGCATTTTTTCTCTTAAACGAAATTATAAATGCAAGCAATTCAACCTAACCTTTATATATATATATATATATATATATATATATATATATATATATATATATATATATATATAGCAAATATATGCTTCGGGTGCAAGTATTTAGTTTTGATGTTATAAAATAATTTATCAAATTATATACTATTAGAAAATGATAAACTGAAGGGTTATATCGAAAAATAGAACAGCTTTAGATTTAACTCTTCTATCATTTTCTTTCACTCCCGTCTTTCATTTTCCTAATTTTATATTTAGTTAGATTATGAAGTATTTAATAAAATTACAGTTCTTTCGTCTTGTTTATGGATTTCTTTTAAGATGTAGAGATCTTTGCTCAGATTCGTTAAGAGAAAACCAAAAATTAGAAATCAATAATACTAAGCAAATTAAAATTAAATTTTAAATATCAATAAAAATTAGCCTTCTCGTTCACACTGTAAACATTTTGTTTTATATAAATAAATTACATGCTATTGTAGTAGATATGGTCAACAGTATTAAAAGGTATAACAATTTTAAAATAAAAATAAATTCATGGTAAATGTGACGCAAAACTAAGGGAATTATGACTTGAATAGTGATTTAGTTTTTACAGACAGAAAATATCTCCATTATAATAAGATATATATATATATATATATATATATATTATATATATATATATGGGTAAATTCAACAAAATTTGATCAAAAATTGCGGAAAAAACAGATAAAGCACAAACAACTTCATTCAATTGATATTTCACCTCGGCGTGTTCACAATGCTTCGTTAGAAGATTTATTTGAGACAATGGACTACAGTCTGTATATATATTGAAAAGGTGGAGGGAGAGGGAAGAGGAGGGGAGAGTGAGTGTATGTGTCGAAAGATGTTAGGAAAAAAGAAGAGGTAGGAGAAGTGTCAACAGGGATATGGTTGCTTGTAAGTTCAAAGCGGTGCGGTTAGGGTAACTGAAAGTCAGGAGTGGAGGAAGGCGCCGGGCAGTAGTTGGTGTCTTTTTTTTTTACGGTTGTGATGGGGGATCAGGATTTTTGTTTGGGTTGGTTTCAGAGAGTTTTTTGCGTTTTCGTGATTTTTTCGAAAGTTATCCTTTTGTCTATTTTGATTTTTTTCTCTTCAGTTACGATTTTTGCAATGGCTGACATAAGGTGGAAGAACCGGGGCCTTTATTTTTATAATTTCTCCCCCTCCCTCCACCTTTTCAATATATAAACAGACTGTAGTTCATCGTCTCAAATGAATCTTCTGACGAAGCTTTTGAACACACCGAGGCGAAATATCAATTGAATGAAGTTGTTTGTGCTTTACCTGTTTTTCTTCACAGCCACGACAAACAACACACACACACACACACACACACACATATATATATATATATATATATATATATATATGTGTGTGTGTGTGTGTGTGTGTGTATCAGCCCCTCCGCTTGATTAGGATGTGACACAAAGTCAATTTCTTTGGCGGAGTTTAACAGGTTTAAATTTCTCTTTTAGACTGACTGCCTAACCCAGATTAAAGATCCTTGTGTATCCTACAATTAAATTGAACATACCTTTCCCAAAGGTATTAGCGAGATGTGAAATGCAAACAGCGTTTTCGAGGATTTGAACTGTCTAAGAATTTCCATTTCCTACAATGTTAACAATTACACGACGCGTCTCATATATATATATATATATATATATATATATATATATATATATATATATATTGTTGGAACCTTCCGTCTATTTAAGACGATGGCGTAGTGTCCATTTTTTTTTTTTTTTTCTATTTTTTTTTACCTACAGTTACGTGAGTGGCTGAACAGACCGATCCTTGAATGGCAGTCTCTGGTACAGTGATTGCAAACAAAAGGTGATGCTTTCTGTAGGTGTTGGGGGTGCTGTTGTCTATCCTTCTTCTTAGCTCTCTTTTCTGTGGCGGCTTCTTTCCTCTCTTTTTCACCCCCATTCGTTCCTTGTGTGACGACGAGGTGCCAGGTCGCACGGTCTTCTACACAAGCCTCTTATGTGTTTATGTCGATGTGGCATGTCTTCATATCTCTCTTGCAGACATCTTTGAAGCGTAGGCGTGGTCTCCCTACCAGTATATATATATATATATATATATATATATATATATATATATATATATATATATGTAAATGTAAACAAATATGGCTATTTTCAGCCGACAATATTTGGGAGAATATGTGCTTAATTGAAGTCAAACCAATTTTTTTGAAAGTTAATTCATTAATGATTAATTAGGCGGGATTTAACTACTTAAATGTAAGGCTAAACAAATCGAGAAAAATCAATCTGTATGTACATTCGGCCCATTAGGCCTCATCAGCAGAGCTATAGATACGAAGATCGCCTCGTGTGTGATTCGAAACCTGTATGTCGGATCGACAAAGCAAGCCTCTTACCTCTACACCAAACGGAACCTCGCAGTTTTTCATCGCTTTATTTAGGTAGTAGTAGTACTCATATTCCTCGTAAGAGACTTCGCACGAACTTACGTGAACGTAAACAAATATGGCTATTTTCAGCCGACAATATTTGTAAGAGGCTTGCTTTGTCGATCCGACATACAGGTTTCGAATCACCACGAGGCGATCTTCGTATCTATAGCTCTACTGATGAGGCCTAATGGGCCGAAATGTACATACAGAGATTGATTTTTCTCGATTTGTTTAGCCTCACATTTAAGTATTTAAATCCCGCCTAATTAATCATTAATGAATTAACTTTCAAAAAAATTACGTTTGACTTCAATTAAGCACATATTCTCCCAAATATATATATATATATATATATGTGTGTGTGTGTGTGTGTGTGTGTGTGTGTGTACGTGTGTGTATGTGTGTGTGTGTGTGTGTTTGTGTTGTGTGTGTTGGATTGTTACAGTGTATGCATTGATAAACCACGTAAACAGTCTGGTTTTTAATCGGATTAAAATTAATCGAGTCACAATTAAAAAGAGATATATCACACATACCAGTCTTTTAAAAAGGGTCTCCGAACTTTTGAGTACCCGGGTTATATCATCTATATTTTCGTGGGCCAGAGAGAAAAATCAATTTCACAAATTAATATAATGTGACTTTAAGTGTAACATCGTTTTAAGTGAGCGTTGCTGAGATGTCAAGGTTATTATGAGAAAGTGACAAGTTGAAGTGCTCACTCGTCCACTTTCAACCTCGCTACTTCACGCTGCTGTAATCAGAGACAGAATCGTTATTAGGTTGCATTACAAACATCAATTACTGTGCGACTTCAGTGACAATTCTCCTCAAATAAAGTACGTAATTGTACAATTCATTGGAATCTAGAGGTCTTAACTTTATTCGTAATTCAGAGTACATCAAACTAGGAACAAATATCAATATCAATCAAATCGTCATCAGGTCACGCTGGTAGCACTGTTTCCCATGATTCCTCTCTAAAACTAAGTTAAATAAGTACATATTGATCCCGGTTTTGGGATTTTTAATAAAGTTAGTAATTGAGAACGAAATATGTCCCGCCCTGTCGGTGGGGCATTAGAATGCACCTCTGCAGAGGGGTAAGACTCCCCCAATGGGGCCACCTGTTGGCCATGGGTGGTGACCCGTGATGCTTAAGGATAGAGCCCAGGTGGATGAACAGTTCATTACATGCAATACTCCACTTTGGCCCTATCTTGGGTTAGACGGGCGGTCGGAGAGGCCCCCTCCGATCAATCGGCTGGTCACGTCAAGCCCTAGCACCTATATGATTTTCCCAACCCTATTGCCCTTATGGCAAGCTCCAACCCCTTTTTTATCATATGGGTGCTAGAAGGCGATGACTGCGGGTCTACATGTCCTGGGAATGACGTTAAACTCTATCTGATGGTGAGGTTCCAGTTTTGGAGGTTTGGGGAATGTGGAGCACCCATTCATCACCATTGCTCCCTGGTCCACTCTGACCCGGAGTGGTAGTACACGTTAGGGTCCCATCTATGGGTTAAATAGAAAAATGTATTTATAAAAAAATTGTATTATCCATTAAGAATTGATTTATTTCAAAACTTTATCGGCATTAAATGACCCACTGAGGTTGATATGCCGTAAAACAAAACAAACCAAATATGTCGGGATTATACTATTTCTATTCAATCAAAACGGACATTATTAGGTATTATTTATGGTATGACGTCAAACCTATCTGATGGTGAAGTTTCAATTCTGGAGCTCTGGGGAATGTAGAGTAGCCCTTCGTCACCATTACTCCCAGGTCCACTCCGACACGGAGTGGCAGTAACCGTTAAAAAGAAAATAAATGAGTTTTAAATGAATATGTTTAAAGAAATGGGTTTGAAAATATATTTTTTTTAATACACCTGAACAACAGAACAAAACGTCTTCGGCATAAAATAACACAAAAAAGGGTAAATGCCGTAAAATACAACAAACCAAACCACCAGGACTCAATATTTCCTAGTAAAAACTAAGTTAAATAATTACTTATTGATCCCAGGTTTTTGATTTTTAATAAAGTTAATAATTCGGAACCAAATATGTCAGGATTATACTATTTCTATTCAATCAAAACGAACATTATTAGGTATTATTTATTAACATATTTTACTGTATTGAAAATCTGTAATCAAAAATATTAATATTATTTTATAGTTGGGGTTTTCTTTCTTTTGTTCTGTCTTTCTTTCTTGATCTTCCGTTTCAGTTTTTCTTTTTCTTTTTACATAATTGCTAATGTCCTTGGGAAAGGTACGATTCAATCTCTTTCCTCTCCAGCTATAAGTAAATAGTAGGGCAGACTGGGTTATTTAGATTTGATACAGTCACTTATCTGGTAGAATAAATAGACCTCGTGAGGCATCATTGTCATGGTTAATAAATAATAAACAAGAATGAAACGATACGTAAAATCTGATTGGCATGTTTTACTATGAGAATAGCGTCGTCAGAATGAACTTGTTATCAACAAAAAAAAAACGAAATTATAACGTATCAAGGAGAGTAGTGTGATCTCTCTCTCTCTCTCTCTCTCTCTCTCTCTCTCTCTCTCTCTCTCTCTCTCTCTCTCTCTCTCACCTCTGGTGGGTTAAGCACTTTGGATGATCAGGAAGTAGTACCTGTGCACTTTGCCAAGTGTCAATGTATTGCTGGTTAGGCCTTTGTGTTGAATCAGCAAATAGCGTATGTGTGTGTGCTTACGATTAAACTCATTTCCAGGTCTAATGGTGAACTTCAGAAAAGTTTGGTTTGTTTTTCTTTGTTTAATGTCATATCAAACTTTGTGGGTTATTTAATGCCTGTGCCATTCTTGTAGAAGAACAGGAGTGGTACTACTTAACATATAACTGGATACATGAGAAGGTTCACACCTTTCCCAAGTGTATTAGTCAAAACGTCGGATGGTCGGAGATGCCCCCTCTGTGCAATCGGCTGGTTATGTCAAGCCCTAGCACCGATTTCATTTTCCCAATCCTATTGCTCATATTGCAAACCTCCAATCTTTATATAGTTATTTACTACGCTTAGCTTAGATGTGGTACAAGGATGGATGTATGGGACGTCCAATGAGAATCGAACTCACTAACAATGGTCTGGGAAAGCGAGCTTGCTAACCATTAGACCACGTGAGGTGTCCAAATACCCTAATATATATATATATATATTTACCAACCCCTCCGCACGAGCAGGATGTGACGCAAGGTCAATTTCTTAAGCGGAGTTCAACAGGTTTGAATTCAGAGTGTTCCTTCTCCTAAACTGGTTGCCTAACCAAGGTTAAAGAGCCCGGTCTGTCTTACTATTTTACCCATTGCTGGAGGCAGAGTAGGATTCATACCTATCCCAAGGTATTAGCGCTAAGTGAAATGCAATTACTACGTCCAGGATTTGAACTCGGGGCGACGAGTCCATTTCCCATGTCTTTAACCATTACACCACGCGCTTCCTAATACCCTTATACCTTATAATACCCTTCCAAATACCCTTATATATGATATTCGTATTTGGTTATGATTAATACCTAATAGTATCCGTTTTGATTGTATAATATGTTAGGTTGCTTTCTTCAAGCCAGATAATCTCTATTGGCATTCTCCAGTTCATGCCCGATTGTTTTTACAGTGTTCAGGGAGCATGGGGCAGCAACCATAATCTCCAACATACAGAGAAAAATAACCAAATATAAATATGTCAATTTATCCGAACACTATATATATATATATATATAATATATATATCATACGATATTCTCTCTCTCTCTCTCTCTCTCTCTCTCTCTCTCTCTCTCTCTCTCTCTCTCTCTTTATATATATATATATATGGTTAACGGAATTAAACCCCTGTGGATTGAATAAAGTGTTGTTCGAAGTTCTTGAAGGCTCCCTATTACGACAAGAAGGTTACTCAGTTCAAAGAGATGGTTCCCAAGATCGAAGAGGGGTTTCTGATTTCAAGAAATTTCCCGAGGACGACAAGAAATACCTGAGGAAAGCCGGAATGCTCATCGGCCGAAACGTTGTGCAGATAAAAATAAATATGAGGACAATAGTCCGAATAATACGAATAATCAAGCCTCATCTCAAAGTTCAGAGAAATAGTTTCATTGTAAATGTCAGAAAATTTCAATAAAAACTTTAATTCTATAAAGTTTTCTTATTGATCTTGAGTATTATACGGAGACAAATAAAAAGGCTGAATAACGTATGAATCACCAGGCATGATTTTAAATTTATCTATCTATACACACACACACACACACACACACACACACACACACATACATACATACATATATATATATATATATATATATATATATATATATATATATATATATGTAAGGATAGTTGTGTGTATGCATGTCCGTAGGAAACTACGAAAATAAAACAATTAACGACAATGTAAATATATATACACATTTACTATCACCAGAGCTTGCTTTTTGTGCAAAAATAATGATTTAATTCATATCTGGGAAGATATCTAAAAATTAGGATTTGCATAGTAAGAAAAGGGAAAGTCATTGGTTGCGTTTGTGATTAAAACATAAAATCAATTATGTAACACCAAAATAATCAATCGATCTGCAAGACTAACTTTTTATTATCCTCTCCTCTACCCAGGCAACACCGGGTAGTCGCTTCTAGTTGAATATAAAATTCGATCTTTATTTGTTTTGTGTTTTTACTTTTGAGGTCAGGGGTAATGAAAGTGTTATCTTTAAACTGTACATACGGATCGTTTATAATGTTTCTCTGCATATTACCGTCGAATTGGTAAGACAAGGCAACAAGTAGCTGTGACAATACAGATCTAATCTTGTTGCAATCCTACTGCAGAATGCCAGAGTATTTATGAAGCCTCATAATATCATAGAAACAAGCAGCCAATCAGCACTCAAGGAATGGAATCACCCAAATACATGAATGGACTATTCTTGAGTCCCATAAGTACCAACTGTCTTGGGCACTAGTTCAATTGTACTTAGCCAGTTGCTGTTGTCCAAACCAACAGTATATTAACTAACTGACTTCAATAGGGATTAAAACATAAAGCAATTATGTGAGACCAAAAAAATCAATGGATCTGCTCGACTAACTTTTTATTATCGTCCCCTCAACCCAGGCAACGCCGGGTAGTCGATTCTAGTTGAATATAAAATTCGATCTTTATTTGTTTTGTAATTTTACTCTTGAAGTCAGAGATAATGAAAGTGTTAACTTTAAACTGTACATACGGATCGTTTATAATGTTTCTCTGCATAAACTACACAATTTCAAGTTGGCATTCGCGTTGAACAAAGGGCATTGGATAAGAATAACAAGAACAAAAACCTGCCTCGAGAACAACGTGTCTTCCAAAATGTCAATTTGTTTCTACAACGTAAAAGAGCAAAGGAAATGAATGCCTTCGAAAAGCGTTCCATACTGACAAATACATCCGTTTAGAACGTCAAAGGCTAACGTCCATGGATCAGTTTTAACTCTTTGCCTACTACTGTTCCTTATATGGAACACGATTTTCCGAGGCTAATTTCATTAAGTTTTTACGAATAGAATGAAACCTAATATCTGCTGTTATCAAGAACTTAAAAATTGAATTTTAAATTATCTTATAATAATATAATTCGGTGTCTGTCTGTAATTAAAACTATATCACTGCCTACGGCACAATATTCTCTGGAATTGCGTAAGTTTATCCATGAGTATTTACTTCATAGTCAAAATCATTAATACATATAATAAATCTTATTCATTAACGATGTCTTTATTAAAATCTGAGTTAGATTTGCCTCAAAACAGCCCATATTATTAGTGCGTTTTAAATCCTGCAATGTGTCTCATATATCAGTAAGAAATAAAGGTGAACATAATATATGATGTGGTTAATTTGCATACTGGTTTTAACAAAACCGGATTTAATAAGCAATTACTTGGTGTTATTGATCTCTAATATTACTTTTTATTCTCCAACTTATTAAACCTCAATCCTATGAATGATTTTATCTAGAAACCAATTAAAATATGATTTTAAAAAAGCGTAATCTTTTTATATGCGTTCTTATTTAATTTCGTTAGTCTTTCTAACTTAGTATATTTCATTGCATTAAAACTGAAATACTTACGCCCGGGTGATGCATATTCTTGCCAGTTAAAAAAGGGAGAAAAAGACAATCTTAGAAAGTTCAGAAATAAAATTAGTTTAGTTTTCTATTAAAAAAAACTTTTTTTGCCAAGATCAAGCTTTTCACTAAAAATTGAATAAATGTAACCAAATACTACCGTAAAACCCATGCTCTCAAGCCCAAAACCCATTGGGAAGGCACAGATAATTTAACACTTGTTGGTATTAAATGACCCATAGAGGTGGATATGACGTTAAATAAAACTTAATCTCTTTTTCTTTTTCTTTTTCTTTTTCTTTGTCTTTTTTTCTGTCTTTTTTTTTTCTTTTTTCTTTTCTTTTTCTTTTTTTCTTTCTTTTTTATCTTTCTTTTTTTTCTTTCTTTCTTCGTTCTTTCTTTCTTCGTTCTTTATTTTTTCGTTCTTTCTTTTTTCGTTCTTTTTTCTTTCTTCTTTTTCTTCTTTTTTCTTTTTCTTCTTTTTTTCTTTTTTTCTTTCTTTTTCTTTTTTTTTTTTCTTTTTTTTTTCGTTCTTTTCTTTCTTTTTTTTCTTTCTTTTTCGTTCTTTTTCTTTCTTTTTTTCTTTCTATTTTTCTTTCTTTCTTTTTTTTTCTTTTCTTTTTTTTTTCGTTCTTCCTCTTTTCGTTTTCTTTTTCGTTCTTTTTTCTTTTTTTTTTCTTTATTTTTTCTTTATTTTTTCTTTATTTTTTTTTTCGTTCTTTTTTTTTTTTTTTTTCTTCTTTTTTTTTCTTTCTTTTTTCTTTCTATTTTTCTTTCTTTTTTCGTTCTTTCTTCTTCGTTCTTTCTTCTTCGTTCTTCTTTCTTTTTCTTTTTTCTTTCTTTTTTTTTTCTTTCTATCTTTTTTCTCTTTCTTTTTGTTTTTATTAAAATTACAGAAGTTACAGTCTTCGTTTCTGAGTATTTATTGGTCAGTTGTAAAAAGATGTAAAATTTGTCTCAACTCTAATAGCACCTACTATGCTAGAGATTCTATTTCCATGTTTGGTTGGATAAGGGTTAATTTAGTTTCAAAATAAAGTATTTTATCTATCAAAGCCAAAAATTGAGGTTTAAATTGTTCAAAAAACTTTGAGGAATAAGTAAGTAAATAAAGTCGTCGGGGTGGCCTAAAGTCGGTATCAGCCAATCAGCGAGGGAGTCTATCCCCTTTTCACTAGCGCTAGACCAACGAGATTGTTTTTAGCATCTGAGGTGGAGCGCCACACCTACCATCAACTCCTTACTTTAGCGCACAGATCCCTGTGCTACTCATACGCTGAGTTGGCGAGGGCCGGTATCGAACTAGGAACTTTGTGGTTTCCAGCCGAACGCTCTAACGACTGTATAAAGTTCTATAACAAAACATAATAATCACAGAATTTAATTGCTGTTTTCATATTCGGCAGGATAATGGTTGATGTTTATGTGTTGTGCTTACCCAAACCCTTACTCACGAGAAGGCTGTAACACATGGTCAGTTTTAAGCGATGTTTAGCAGGTTTAAGTTCACAGTTTTCATTCTCATAGAGCGGTTGTCATACCAAGGTTAAAGAGTCCTGTCTTTCCTACAATTTAAACATAGCATAAGGGAACATAATTGGATTTATGCCTTCCCCAAGGGTGCAAGCGCAATATGAAATGTAAATATCCTCTTCCAGGATTCCTACGATGATAACAATCATAATCCTGAGTAAGAAAAAGTAAAGTCATCGGGTGGCCTAAAGTCGGTATCAACCAGACAACGAGGGAGTCTATCCTCTTTTCACTAGTGCTAGACCAAGGAGATTGTTTTTGCATCTGAGGTGGAGCACCACACCTACCATCAGCTCCTTACTTTACCGCACAGATCCCTATGCTACTCATACGATGAGTTGGCGAGGGCCGGTTATCGAACCAGGAACCTTGTGGTTCCTAGGCAGATGCTCCATCAACTGAGCTAAGCCGGTCCTCACATCTGGTTAAAGCTTATTTGTGAACTCGGTATAATCTATTTTAAAAATGACGAAAGAACTCACTGTGTCCTATTTCTAGAGACGATAACCATTACACGACAAGCGCCTCTGATCTGCTGTGGTTTCCGAAGAAATAAATAAGGAGTATTACTTTCCGAACGCCACATTATTGCTGTGTCTTGTTTATTTTGAGTTAAAAATGTATATCCACGGATCACCATTGATTAATTAGTTTTGATAACAATGAACAAGTGCCTGTATCCTTCCTCTATCCAATGATGCTATTGTTCATGTATATGTTGTATTGTTTATGCTAGTTACTATACTGCCATGAAAAGTAAATATTTTTTCTTATTATTTAGTGTTAACCTTGTTTTTCTGGAATTGTTGCAGTGACATTTTTTATTCGGTGTAAAATTTATATTGGCGATGCTAAAAATAATGTTGCTATCCATGTTACTGATCATTCTTCCAATTCTGCAGTTCTTCAAGCAGAATGGAATCTTTTCCTTTTTCATAAAAAATGTTTTTTCCCAAGTTCCATCGTTAAAGCCGGCGGGAATATTAGAACGTCCCCTTTTATCTGCGGATTCGCTATCCGTAGTTTAATTCAGTTCGAGAACTCGCGGTCAACTCCAGAAATAAAAAGAGGGTTTACTCAACGACATTCTCAAAATACAAGGTCATGTTACTGGCAAAGGGAAAGCATATGCTTTACATGAAAATGTTAATAACACAAATGGATTTAAATAAAGTGTCATTCTAAGAAGTGTAGCAAAACGTGAGTCTCTCCTCACTAGTCCAACGCTGAAGAGCCGGAACACCAGTCCACAGGGAACAAATTCTTGTTTGACACCGAAAATCATATCAAAACACACCGTTTCTGGTATTTGTTCACGCTCACCCAACTCACTACGTGAAGTTTGAAAAATACCGTTCTGCTCAAAACGACCCCCAATCTTTTATTATGGCTAGCTACAACCGATTGTCCTATCAAGACACCTGGCTTCCTTTAATGATGAAAGCCGGGTTACCATAGTTTTACTTGACAATAAATGCCACTGCTGCCTGTAAGGTGATAAAGTAATATAAAATTTATATTTTATATCATACACAAGCCAATCTGACTATTCTACCAAATGATATATGCACAAACCAGAACCCGTCCTAGAAAATGTAACGCATAAAATGGGATTTGGAGATAGAGACGAAACATCCTATTCCGGATTGAAAACCAGACCCAGAGTTAATTAACATGGATTTCACCATCGCGGCGGATCACAGAGTGAATATGAAAGAAAACGAAAAGATAGACAAATACTTAATTGAATCTACAGAAAATCTATACAACAACACACAACCGAAAGGAAACAACAAAACTAAATTTTTTTTTCTAATGACAATTTGCTCATTTTCACACATCATCATAAAATAATGATTAGATGTTCTAGAAATAGATTGGATCCTGTAGGTTTCACCAAAATGGGGATGAAATAAACAAGATTGTACTGAATTGGACCAGAGTTGAATATTTTCTTATAATAGTTTTTTTTCCTTCAACTGGAGTCCGTTCAATTGACACCAGTATTTCCTTTCCTGCAATTGTCGGTCTGGCACCGGAGATAACCAGTTTCCTTCACTCAACAAATCCTAGCTGTCATCCGAATTAGAACGTTCCTTTTGGGAAATAGATTGAAGGAATTGGAAATTAGAGGAAAAATGGAAACCATCCATACAACAGCATTGTTAACATCAGCTAAAATGCCCTGAAGAGTCATGGAGACCTGAGGCGACTTACTCTCACTCAGACTCCAGTGAAAGACCACCGGATAAACCTGGTGTATAAAACTTGCATGGATTACTATAATAATGTTAATAATATTTCTTTATTCATATTTGAATATGAACGTCTGTTTATATAAGATTTGACACTGATGTAATCTAAAGTTTCCCCTTTGTACTGAAGCCCTTCCAGCTATTTGTTTCGAAATGCTTTGTTCCATTACAATCCTGGCCAAGACATTCTAAATACGTAGCGCCCACACAACCAAATCTGATTACGGGTTAAGTCTAAGTTTACTGATACCTTGACTAGCTTTACACCGCTTCCCAAACTGAGGCAGACATTTCGATGCTGCATCTACCATATCTAAGAGATTTTGAGGTCAAAGGTTAATTAGATTTCTTCAGCAAGGGTCGTTAAGGAAATCACCTTTCACTGCAAATTTATATGGATCATTTTGAGCCGACGACAATATTTCGATTAACAGTTAATTTAGTTCCGTTATAATAGCGCGTATATTTAGATTTAATCTCTTTATCAATTACGATATTGTATGGAAAAGTTGTAAAATAAACTTTTCATTATAATGAAACATAACTGAACATATCCTTCAGGTATTTTTTTTTTCATGCCAAATTTTATAATCATTCAGATCAAGCATTACATTTTCTATTAAAAGTTGTCATTCAATTTTTGTTTTTTCTGATTATAAATATTAATATTCTCATAGGATTTTAAATAAAGCATTATTTACACCAAGATATCAGCGGTGAATAAACAAAATGTATTATCTGTAAGCTAATTTTAACTACTTTTAATGTTTTTTATCAATAAGGTTATAGAAATCTTAAATATAGAAAAAAAAGACAAACGAAAACGGATGCTACTATAACAATAAAAAACAACAGCACTAAAAATGTACAAGGGAGACAGGACGAGGAAGGGTAACACATAGATATAAAGATATATCTATATAGATATATATCACCAGTGTACATAGGAAACATATTATTTCTTTAATTAGTTCAGTGTTAATTAAAGAAACGCAAATACATCATTAAATGACCCCCTTTCCGACGTGAAACGGTTATCGTCGTAAAAATGGACTTCGTTATCCGGGTTCAAGTCCTGGACCAGGCTGTTAGGGGAAATTCGGCTTCTCAACGAGAGGGTGTCTCTATTCTTTTTTTAAAAAAACATTGGAAGTTTAAAATGCATGGTTACAAATTGCTTAAAAAAAAAAAAAGTTATCTATGACTCAACTCAATATATTAGTCTGTTTATATCTATTTTTGTCTGTTCATATATATATATATATATATATATATATATATATATATATATATATATATATATATATATATATATATATATATATATATATATATATATCATAGTTTGAAGATATATATGAACAGAGTAAGTTATTGGGTTGTGTCATAAATAATTTCAGTTTATATATATATATTATATATATATATATATATATATATATATATATATATAGTCGTTGATGCCTTTCAAAAATATAACGCAGAACAAATACAGTTACACAACAAAAAAGATTTTATAAACATTTTCATCTCCTGTCATCTATAAAACATCCATCAATTTCTTCAGCCCATAATACATCCTGATGAAGGTTTAATAAAACCGAAATGTTTAAACATCGATAAATAAATTCATCCTATTTTCGGAACACTTGTCTTTCAAGTTTCTTAATATTGTCGGATTTATTTTCTATATTTACTCCCATATATATATATATATATATATATAATATATATATATATATATATATACCAACACGTCTGCACGAGCAGGATGCAACACAAGTTTAATATCTTAAGTGGAGTTTAACAGGTTTGAATTCAGAGTTTTCCTTCTCCTAGATTAGTTGCTTAACCAAGGTTAAAGAGCTCAATCGGCCCTACTATAGCTGTAAGTAAAGTAGTCGGAGAAGGGTATCATTGCTATGTGGAATGTAAACAGCCTTGTCTAGGAATTGAACTTGTGTTAACGAGTCAATTTCCTACATCATTTATATATATATATATATATATATAATATATATATTATATATATATATATTAATTGGGAATAGTTTTTTCTATAATAATTTTTGTTCTATATAGATAGTATGTTGTAATGGTTACCGTCGTAGGAAATAGAATCAGCGGCCTGAGTTCAAATCCTAGACGGGTTTGTTGACATTTCACATAGCGCTAATACTCTTAGGGAAGGTATGAATCTAACAATTCTCCCTCCAGCTATGGGTAAATAGTTAAGCAGTTTGGCTCTTTAACCATGGTTAGGCAACTAGTCCACGAGAAAGAAACTCTGAATTAAAACCTGTTGAATAAACTAACCTGTGTCACAACCTGCTCGTGTGGAGGGGTTGGTAAATATACATAGATAGCCAAACTGTGTAAGATTACATACCATTTGATATGGGTAGTTATTAAACCTTGAGCACGCCATGTGGTGCGATAGATAATAAGATTGATTAGCAAGCCATTGTTAGTGAATTCGATTCATACTGGGTGCCCTATGATTGTCCCGACTCTTATGGCAAGGCCCAACTCTCTTTATCATATATCTGCTAGAAGGCGGTCACTGAGGGTCTTAGTGTCTTTGGTATGACGTCAAACTCTATCTGATGGTGAAGTTTCAATTCTGGGCTCTGTGGAATGTAGAGTAGCCCTTCATCACCATTACTCCCAGGTCCACTCTGACACGGAGTGGTAGTAACCGTTAAAAAGAAAGAAAATGAGTTTTAAATGAATATGTTTAAAGAAATGGGTTTGAAAATAATTCTTTTGAATACACCTGAAGCCTTAACAGAACAAAACGTCTTCGGCATAAAACAACACAAAAAAGGGTAAATGCCGTAAAATACAACAAACAAAACAAACCAAACTCAATATTTCCAGGTAAAAACTAAGTTAAATAATTACTTATTGATCCCAGGTTTTTGATTTTTAATAAAGTTAATAATTCGGAACCAAATATGTCAGGATTATATATTTCTATTCAATCAAATCGGACATTATTAGGTATTATTTATTAACATATTTTACTGTATTGAAAATCTGTAATCAAAAATATGAATATTATTTTATAGTTGGGGTTTTCTTTCTTTTGTTCTGTCTTTCTTTCTTGATCTTCCGTTTCAGTTTTTCTTTTTCTTTTTACATAATTGCTAATGTCCTTGGGAAACGCACGATTCAATCTCTTTCCTCCCCAGCTATAGATAAATAGTAGGGCAGAGTGGGTTATTTAGATTTGATACGGTCACTTATCTGGTAGAATAAATAGAACTCGTGAGGCATCATCGTCATGGTGTAGAGGTTAATAAATAAAAATATCATTAAGTAAAACAAGAATAAAACAGTACGTAAAATCAGATTGATATGTTTCGATATGAGAATAGCGTCATCAGAATGAACTTATTATTCAACAACAACAAAAAACGATTATAACGTATCAAGGAGAGTAGTATGATCTCTCTCTCTCTCTCTCTCTCTCTCTCTCTCTCTCTCTCTCTCAATCTATCTATCTATTTATATATCCACCCCTCTCTTTCTCCCTCTCTCTCTTTCTCTCTCTCTCTCTCTCTCTCTATACATATATATATATATATGTGTGTGTGTGTGTGTGTGTGTGTGTGTGTATGTGTGTGTGAATTATAATAAAATCAAAATATCTAAATCAATCATCCACCTGATGATCGTAAATACCGACCGTACCTGAAACTTTCAGTCATGCTAAACATTATAGCATTTTTATTTTTAATTATATATATAATATATATATATATATATATATATATCGTTGGAATGTTTTAATGAAGATGACAGACAAGGACATTGTGCTAGGCTTTTTATTTAGCGTTTTCTTTTTGTCGAACGAGATGTTGCAACTGCCCAATATCCATTTGCGTAATCCAAGTACGGGTACTTTCGACCATTTTCGGTAATTCCCGACGACGCAGGTGCTCCTATGTTGTGAAGTGCAGCTTTGATTCCGCGTTCAGGGAATTTTTAGGTGGGCGTGACATTATGAACGAACACGTAAGCCGTTAGTGCTGGTTTGAAGCGTACACATGCCAGCTAAGAATCACGTGACTGAGAATCCACTAAGGCGTAGGAGTTGTGTCTCAATCAAATTCTTTTTAAGTCTCCCACTCACAAGCTCTAAAAGAGATTTTGATAAATGGAGGCTATCTATATTTTATAAGTATCTATTTTCTGAATCCAGCCACGTGGGAGGAACATCAACTCCGATTATCGTAAGGAGCCGCGAACAAACCGAAGCTCATACAGTGGCCAGTGTAAAAATTGCTTAAATACCGTCGGCACTAAGAAAGCCAGCATGCGACAGAACCATATAACGAAAGGAAGCGCGTGGTGTAATGGTTAAAGTCATGGGAAATGGACTCGTCGCCCCGAGTTCAAATCCTGGTCTTGGTAATTGCATTTCACTTAGCGCCAATACCCTTGGGAAAGGTATGAATTCTACTCTCCCTCCAGCTATGGGTAAATAGTAGGACGTTGGGCTCTTTAACCTTGGTTAGGCAACCGATCTAGGAGAAGGAAAATTCTGAATTCAAACATGTTAAACCCGCTTAAGAAATTGACCTTGTGTCACATCCTGCTCGTACGGAGGGGTTGGTAAATATATATATAACGAAACTCCTCTCCCCTCGGAACCATAAAACGTGATTCGTTCTTCCTCAGATCTATAAAATGAGTCACCTGTCCCTTCCCTACAAAAACTCACTACAGAGAATGATAACAAATACAGCCACTTGGTTTGAGAATCGCATAGGTGAGAAACTGTCAGTAACCAAGCGCCGTCAACTTCCTGTCACGCTATCTTAACTTATACACTGAGCATTATTTACTTATACATATATATATATATAAATACTTATAACACAACAACTTTTATATTAACAATTGGATTGGTTTAGTTGGTAGAGCACCCAACTCGGAACCACAAAGTTACGGGTTCAATACCGGCCCTCGTCAACTCAGCGCATGAGTATCACGGCCTGGGTCTGTGTGGTAAAGAGGGAATCTGATGGTAGGTGAGGTGCTCCAACTCAGACACACAAACAATCTCTCTGCTCCAGCGCTAGTGAAGAGGGGATACTCCCTCGCTGTGAGGCTGATACAGACAATAGGCCACTCCATCAACTTTAATAATAATATATATATATATATAATATATATATATATATATAATATATATATATATATATATATGTGTGTGTGTGTGTGTGTGTGTGTGTGTATGCGTATGGGATGCTTTTCTCCTTTGCTTTGTTTTTCATTCCAGACCTTAACCACCTCAAAAAGTAGTTTTTGCTTCTAGTTCTTACACGTGAGTAAAGGTGGCCAATTACTCACACACAAAGAGAAAGTAGGAGATATGTAATAATAGTGAATAAGAGGTAAAGTCAAATACTTGATAATAGTATATTTATTCGGTCAGTAATTCATATACATACTGTAGGGGATTATCTTCCTTTTGCCGGAAGAGTTATCTTCTCGCTGCGTTGCTGTTTGTTCCCACTAGGGGGACCTCTGGTATTTAAGCGCGTTCATTCAAACGCTGCTTCCTCTTTTAGCTGGATCTTCTCAATAACTGCTATGGGCTAGAGTCTATCGAACCCCACCTTCGATGGGGCTTTTGCCTCCCCCTTACATGACTGTAAGTCCTTTATACAGCATGGACTATCCTTTAGTTCCATGCCTGTAACATTTATATGTTTGGTACATTTGGTATCTTGTTTATACCTAAATATTGTATATGTATTTACATGTTCTATTCTCCTGTACATTATGTATCGTTTCCGTGTGCTGTTATATATATTAAATGTTTTGTCTCACAACGTGTCGGACTTGTATGTTATTCAATTTTCAACCTTGAATCTTACAATACTAAGTCTCTGTCTTATCTGTCTGACAGATAATTTATAAGACAGAGGCAACCGTTCTTTTACGATATAGAGGGGAGATAGGTAATCCTATACAAGATTCTTCTGCCTAAGGTATCCCATATTCCTTAATACAGATAAGTTTTATTTTGTGACTTAATAAAGCAATACAATTGTGTTTCCATTATTTTAATTACAACTATATAATTAAGTCCTAGAAGAATAGATTGAAATTTAATTATACCATTTTCAATTATATTTACTAGCAAATATATGCACCCTCCGGGTGCAAGTATTTAAGTTTTAATATAATAAAATATCATGTTAAATTACAAAGGCAAATGAAACTGAATAAGAATGCAGATAAAAAAAGATTTGAAACAGAGGGGGTATGATTGAAAAATGGAACAACTTGGAAACTAACTCTTCCATCATTTTCCATTACTCCCATCTTTCATTGGTAAATTTTCGTAATTTAACTATTTAGTTAAAATAGGAAGTAAAGGATAATATCACAGTTATTTCTTCTTGTTAATGAATTTCTTTTAATATTTATCCCCGAGATTTTTTCTTATATTCATTAAGATAAAACCAAAAAAATTGAAGTCAATAATACTAAGCACATATTCATTAAAATCAATTTTTTAAGATCAATATGCAAATTAGCCTTCCCATTCACACTGTAAACCTATTTTGTTGTATATATAGATACAATTGCACGTTAATAGTAAGTAGATATGGTCAACAGTATTAATGATAGAAAACAATTTTATTAATAATTGAGGTTTAAATAAAAAAAATAAAATCATAGAGAATATGATGTAAATAACTAAGGGAATTGTGACTTGTATAGTAATATAGTTTCAGTTACAGACAGATAAATCCACAATCTCCATTATAATAAGATAAGATTTCTCAACTGAACTCTAACACAAAAAATCCTCTCCGAGTGGTAGTTTCCAGTCTCCTGGATACCACTCAACCACTTCACTGGTCTACCTGTTATCTGGTGATCCTTGCGATGGGCCAGCAGAACTAATTTCGGTACTTCCGCAATTTCTTTCTACTGAATAGCGACTTCGATCCTCATTGTATACCTTATACTTATGACCTTGGGTCACATCCTACTCGTTTGGGACACATGACGCAACGGATATAAGGGCTGAGGTAATACAGTTCTAAGTGACAATCATCTGTAGGCTGCAGGTTCAATCATGGCCAAGAGCGATAATAAAATAGAATACTTAACATAGCTAAACACTCGTACCCGGTCATGGTTGACGTAATGAGATCAGTCTACCCCCGTAGATTGAATAAAGGGTTCGGTTCGAGTTCCATAAAGGCTCCCGATTACAACATGATGGCTCCTGAGTTCAATGAGAAGATTTTTGAGTTCGAAGAAATTTCCAGAGTTCGAGAAGGTTCCTGAGTTGGAAAAGAAACATCTGAAGAAGGCCAGAGAGCTCATTGGTCGAAACGTCATGTACATAACAATAGAGATGAGGAAATAGCCTGAATAATCCAAATAAGACATATTAATCATGATGAAAGGGTTGGGTAAATGCCTACGTTTGCCAAGGGTATTAGCGATGTGTGAAATGCAAACAGCCTCGTCAAGGATTTGAACTCAGGTCGTAGTTATCCATTTCCTACGATGATAACCATTATACCATAATCACATTGATATAGGCACCAATAAAAATTCTGACGCTTCTTTAGGTTACTTCCTCTTATCAGTCATATTTTCAATACATGATGTTTGTTGATAAAACTATGAATAATTCATTATGCACTTCGCATAGCCCGAACCTCAGTGGCCACAATCCTCGTCTGTGTCCACCTTACATGCTTAACTATGAATGAAATTCATATCGGTAGTAGTAGTAGTAGCAGTAGTAGTAGTAGTAGTGTAAAATAATGGGGGGTGTAGAGCCATGAGTATAGATGTTACATAATCATTAGATACCTAATGATTATGACAATAGTGTAGAAATCATATTAGTGCAGCTGATGGCCTTGAGAGTGAGTGACAATGCTTGACCTCACTCTGACCTTGCCTTGCGGGATAGACCGTGAGAAACGGAACCCCGATAGAAGCCCCCTTCCGGTTTAAGGGGTAAGCAACTCAGTTAGTTAGAGTTAGAAGAGAAGCCAAGCTAGCAAGATGTGAGTCTCACTGCGTGATTGTCTGGTCTGGGGTTCTACGAATAAAGTAACATCATCGTAAATCAAGTCTTGTGGTTATTACTAAAAGCTAACAATGACACAAGGCTTCTGATAATAAGAGATCCCTAGCAACAGAAACCAGACCCGAAGTCCCCAAGAAACACCACGACAAGACCAGACCAAGATAGATGATAGAAGAACCAAGCCGGCCAGAAGAGGAGACGACCAGAATAAGAAGTAAGAGAAGTATATAACATATAGATATTTAGTGCCAGTAAAGAAGGCTATCCAATATAACCTGATATGTCAATTAGTACGGAAAAGTTTTTAGCAAGGTTTACGTGTTAGATGAGAATGGAAAAGTTGAAGTATGAATCATCACTGTCACATAGCTTTGTTTCTATTGGACGAGCCGTGAGAAGCGGCGAAGTGGCAGAGAAAAGGGGTGAAAGGTCAGAGTATGAATTGAGTCTGGCCGAATGCACTGACAGGGTAAGGCGTGGACTTTTGCTCTCGACAGTTGTGTCCTTGGGGGAAAATAAAAATCTCATGAAAAAAAGAAGTGGCCTTTTGTTATTACTAAAAACTCTAAATGGCACAAGGCAAGATGCCGCCCACCAATTTGGTTTCCGACCCAAAACATCCAGGGATCTTCAGCCAAATCCAACATAGACACAGCAACCCGGATTCCAGCCTCTCTCGTGTAGTACCGGTCCAGAGATAAGTAGGTATTTGCCTCTCATCCCACTTATGAGGGCTGGATACAAGGTCTCATTTTTATGTGGGCAATAAACTCAGCCCTGCCTCTTTAAATCAAGGGGGCAGGTGTTGCCTGAGGGGATGGCACCCTGGGTTCGATGCTATTAATTGTACTCTTACCAGTCCAGTGGCCGAAGCCCACTGGACCCCAGCTGAGGCCGGGTATGTGAGGTCAGGAGACCCTACACAAGTAAGAGATAAGTATACAACTAATTATTTCTATCAACACATAATCACTCCATTCGGAAAAGAGTGTCATAAAGTAACAAGAGTTGACACGTCATCTCTCCACTTCAACAATGAAAGCGCAATGTAACAGTAGCGGTAGTAATAGTAGCAAAAATACAAGGGAGTCAAAAAGTAATGCCATTTTCTTTATTTCATGTGAGGTTTGTTTTTTAATTATAAAACTAAGGCCTACATTGAGACCCTAAGGAGGCGCAGAGCAAGAATCCGACGACTAAGACTCTTGCCAATAGACAATGTCCTTCCCTCTGCCTGACAATGCTCGACCACACACAAGCATCAGGACAAGGAGACAATCGCCTCATTCAGGTGGACAACTTTACCGCATCCTCCGTACTCACCAATGTAGCGCCTTCAAACTATTATCTCTTCGGTCCCATGAAAGAGGGTTTGAGAGGCAAACATTATTCCAGTGACGAGGAAGTGAAATCTATCGTGGCTCAAAGAACAGTCAAATTAATTTTACGTAGTACGGATACATGCTCTCATTCGAAGGTAGAACATTGCTAGTGAGAGAAACGGTAATTATGTTGAGAAGATGTGATCTTCAGAGAACCAGCTTCATTTTGATGTATGATACATGTTCCTGTGTTGGTAATTATAATTGTCCTAAACAAAATGGCATTACTTTTTTATTTACCCTTGTATAACGGATATGCAATATCTAGTTAGAATTTGCTTCTTGAGATTTCTATCCATTTATACTTCTAATACTGTAAGAGAAAGCGGGCGGCACTAAGAATTACCATTTTTATTCCATGATCTCTAAAGAGCCTGTCTTGTCAGCTGGGATTAGAATCCGCCGACAATCCCCTGCAGAAGGCCTTATCTCTGACAAAAGGATTCTGCTCAATGCCACAAAAGCAGGATAACTCTGTTGGCTTTGAGAAAACTTTTGCGAACACATCACACTAACACCAACGATTAACACCAACGATTATATAATGCCGCCATCATCATAGTCTTTAGACTCTGATAACGACAGAATTTCGTCGGAAAGACTTTGCTTGAAGCCAATGGTAATTTCTTTGAATAGATTTAATCTATAGTATTTCAGGACATTTTTATGTAATTTTGGTAAATGCACACACACACACACACACACACACATATACATAGGTAGGTATATATATATATATATATATATATATATATGTGTGTGTGTGTGTGTGTGGTGTGTGTGTGTGCGTGTGTGTGTGTGTAAATATATGTATATATACATATCTTTATATATATTTGTATATATATATATACATATGTAAATATATGTGTATATATATGTGTGTAAATATATATGTGTATATGTATATGTATATATACATATCTATATATACATATCTTTATATATATATATATATATATATGTAAATATATGTATATATATATGTGTGTGCAAATATAGATGTATAGAAGTATATATATATATATATGTATATATGCATATCTTTTATATATATATAAATATATGTATATATATATATATGTAAATATATGTATATATATGTGTGTGTTAATATATATGTATATATACATATCTTATATATATATAAATATATGTATATATATGCAAACATATGTATATATATATGTGTGTAGATATATATGTATATACATATCTTTTATATATATATATGTAAATATATATATATATATATAAATATATATATATATATGTAAATATATATCTATGTAAATATATGTATATATATATGCGTGTGTAGATATATATAGTATATATACATATATTATATATAATATATTATATATATATATATATATATATATATATGCGTGTGTAAATATATATATACATATCTTTCAAATATATATGTAAATATATATATGTATACATATCTTTTTTGTATATATATATGTATATGTATATATACATATCTTTATATATATATATATATATATATGTAAATATATATGTATATATACATATCTTTAATATATATATATGTATATATACATACATATATATATATATATATGTGTGTGTGTGTGTGTGTGTGTGTGTGGTGTGTGTGTGTGTGTTGTATTGAAATCCCAATCCTCACTGAACAATTAGAAATGTGTGTTGCCTTTCCATGATAACACAGCACTGCGAAATGCATTCAGAAATGCCAAGTCTTATCTTATGCCCTCGCTAATCTGTCGATTTCGCTTCGTCAAAATATCACCTTTTCCGATCGTTACACAAATTCCTTGGAAAGTAAAGAGTTATCCCCCCTTAGAATACACCTAATTCATCCCTGTAGAAGGATAAGAACTCCATCCAAATAATGTTTCCCAGCTATAACACCATACTGTATCTAGTGGTGAGACTTCAGTTCTGGAAAGTGTAGCTTCACCTCTTCTTTGTTATTACTCCCAGGTACACTCTGACCCAAAATGGTAGTAATAGTAGTAGTCGTCGTCGTCGTAGTAGTAGTAGTAGTATGTTTGGTTTGTTGGGTTATTTTATGCCGAAGGCGTTTGTTATATTCCTTCTTGGTGGTTATTGAAGTCAGTAAGTATACCGTTGATTTTGACAACACCAACTGGTAAAGTAGCATACCAACAGCATATTTTATTTTACCAGAGGGTGGGAGGTCAAAGTTTAGTTACCGGACATGTATACCGAAAATGGGATTCCTTAAGAAAAAATTGTATTATTATAAAAGTTATTATAAAAAAATACCAGATGCCTCTAAAGGGATTGGGGTCATTCCTAAAATGACTTAACCAAGTGAGTAACCAGTACAATTAGTATTTTTGTAATTTAACCTGTAGAATAATCATACTAGGTTCCAATTACCGTCGAATTGGTTTGGACAACAGCAACTGGATAAGCACAATTGAACTAGTGCCCAAGACAGCTGGTACTTATGGAACTCAAGAATAATCCATTCATGTATTTGGGTGATCACCCTTGAGTTCTGGTTGGCTGCTTGGTTTCTATGATGTTATGAGGCTTCATAAATACTCTGGCATTCTGCAGTAGGATTGCAACAATGTTAGATTTGTATTGAGTTACAACTACTTGTTGCCTTGTCTTACCAATTCGACGGTAATTGGAACATAGTAGGATTATTCTACAATTATATTCCTTTATGGGAGCGGCTGGTTGGTTGGTTGGTTGGTTGGTTTGTGTTTGACTGAATCTTACGGCATGTCAACCTTTGTTGGGTTATTTTATGTCGAGGCTGTTAGTTTTAATCATTCTTGATGGTATTCGATTTTTTTTCAAACTCAATTTTTAAATACATTTTTTAAATTCATTTTTCTATTTAACACATAGATGGGACCCTGATAGGCGCTACCACACCGGGCCAAAGTGGACATGGAAGTAATGACGATAAAGGGATACTCCATGCTCCCCGGAGTTCCAAAATTGGAACTTTACCATTAAATGTAGTTTACCCAAGCATCATACCCAAGACACTAAGACCCTCAGTTATATGTGCAATAGGGTCGGGACAATCATTTAGTTAATAGGGATTGACATAGCCAGCATTGATCAGATTGTAACTGATCACCAACTATTGTTTCCTCTTTATTCCCACACATTTTACACTTTCTATTCTGTTGTGTTTTATCTATTTTCGCTTTTATATAATTTGTTCTTATGAGATTGCCTTATTCTGCGATTATAAGAGATTCAATGAGGTTTACCGTTCGCCATGTTCATATCTTCTCATGTGCGGTACCTCTAGTTTGTCGCTTGAAGTGTCCATATAGTTATTATTATTATTTTCACTCCTTTTGAGTTTTTCACATCAGCGTTAGCTGATGGTATTTCACTGGAGTCTGAGTGACAAGTCTCCTCAGGTCTCCTGGACTCTTCTGAGTATTCTAGCCGATTGCAGCAGTGTAGTAGTCTGGATGGTCTCAATTCTTCCTCTGATTTCCAGATCCTCCAGTCTTTTTTTCCAAGTTTATTTGGACCGTTCCAAGTGCACCAACTACAATTGGTATCAATTTCACTCTCATATTCCACAGCTTTTTCAATTCTCTGGTAAGGTCCAGGTATTTATCCATCTTTTCGTTTTCCTTCAACTTCACCCTGTGATCTGCTGGATCCGCAGAGTCCACTAGTTGACACGTTCTCCTTTTTTTTCTTTTTTTCTTTTTTGTTAATCAACACTAGGTCTGGTCTCCTGGCTGGAATTATTATTATTATTATTATTATTATTATTATTATTATTATTATTATTATTATAAATAGTAATAGTTACTTGAAGCCATGTAGCTATTTGTAAATTATTTGTATAAAGAACATTACTTAAAGCTATAATTGTTTACAAACGAGTTACTTGAAACCATATAATCGCTTCTAAAAAGCATTTGGCTTTAAATCACCCTACAAGTGTTGAAATGCCATCGAAACGGAAACAGTTAACAAATAAAGAAAAAGGGAAAACCATAGAGGTATTTTATGCCGCTAAACCCGAAGAATTTAATGCCCAAACGAGACATTAAAAATTCGTTGACTTTATTGGATTATCTCGTAGGAAACGAAGAAAACTATTACTTTAATTGCGTTTGGACTTAACCTACTCCACTAGATTGGTTCTTGGTCGGACTGCCTTGGGGTCTCTAGCTGCTCGTTTGAAATTCAGAGATTGTCATTCTCCTAGACCGTTTGTCCGATCAAGGCTAGTTATACCAGGATACACTACTAAAGGCGCCCCATCGTGGTGAAATCGTAAGCAAGCGAGATTCGCAGATCCATTACTATTAAAAGGTTTCATCATCTCTGAATGCCTCATACTTGCAACCCTGAGTCACATCCGACCCGTGGCGAAGTCGTTGGTTAATTACCTAGGACGTATTGTCATAGTGTAATGGTTAGCAAGCTAGTCTTGCAAATCCATCTATACTGAATAGTGCGGTCGATCCTCGCCGGATACCGCATGCTTTCGACTTTATCTAACATCCTCCCCGTGGGAACGAGTTAGTAAGTACCTAGTAAGTACCATCACACTGTAATGGTTCGCAAGCTAGTGTCGCAGATCAATTACTAATCAATAGCGAGTTCAATCTTAACTTGATGCCCCATACTTTTGACCTTTTGTCATATGGCGAACGGGTAGGATACATACCTACTATTTCTTAAGTGGAGTTTAACAGGTTTGAATTCGAATTTTTCCTTCTCCTAGACAGGTTGCCAAATCAAGATTAAAAAGTAGTCTGGAGGGAGAATAGTCGGATTCATACCTTTCCCAATGGTATTTTATCCATAACTTAGAAGAGAATAGATGAATCCATGATTTTCTCAAGGGTATTAACATGAAGGAAAATGTAAACAACCACGACCAGAATTTGAACTTGGCTCGCCAAATTCATTTTCTTCCGAGTAATCCATTCCTCCACCACTCACACACGCACGCACGCACACATGTTCACACACACTGATGGTAGATGGTGAGCTAACTCGTAATGCATTGCTTCACTCCGTGTATTATTTAAGAACAGAACAACATGGTTTGCAGTTATTAGCTACTAAATGTTTTATGAGAGACCTCTGTTCAAGCCTGGAGCACTCTGGTCTTTCGCGACTCTGAATAGCCTCAAAACAAATATTTTTGTGAGATTAGAATATTTTTTGCTTTGAACTAATGCAGAGGTTCTTTGTAAATTCTTCTTTTTTGTTGGAGAGGAAGTTTTTGTTTGTTTTTTTTTTTTTATTTTGTTTTGTTTGTTTGTTTGTTTTTTTTTTTTGTTTTTTTGTTTAAATATCATGCTATATATCGGGGATCATAACATCACGGACGAATCAATGCAAAAAGCGAATTTCTCTGGGTAAATTTTACATCCAGTTATTTAGTACAAATAATTGAAGGTACCTGTGGAGTAACGAAAATGGTCCAAGTAAGGCAAGTTCAAATCCAGGACAAAGCTATTTGCATTTCACTTCGTGCTAATACCCTTAGCAAAGTCTGAATTCATATATTCTCCCTCAAGTTATGTGTAAATAGTAGGACAGACTGAGTACTTTGGCCTTGATACAAAAACAATCTAGGAAATGGGAAATTCTGAATTCAAACCAACAGCACTCCGCTTAAAAATTGACTTCCTGTTGCTTATCGAAGGGGCTGGGCCAAGTAAGACGTAAACAAGCTGTACCCAGCTGGAGAAGCAAGGACGAAATCATAAGTGACGTTCTCCTGTGGACACCTACACATGCAGACACTAGTGTAGGCTGACCAGCAAAAACCTATATTAATCAGCTCTGTGTGGATTCTGAATGCCGCTGGGAAGACCTACCAGGGTATATGACCGATAGGAACATTTGACAAGAAAGAGTCAACGGAATCCGTGTTGGCAGCGTGACAGGATGATGATGATGAAAATGAAGATGATGAATTATATACATATATTGTAGATAATATAGGTGTTACATTTCCATGCAGATAATACTCAGTATCATTGATAAAGCGTTTATATTAGAGTTAAGGTAGCGTGGACATGGAGTCAATACCTGGTTACTGACAGTTTTCACCTATGTGATCTTCAGCGGAGGACACCCACCCACACACACACACACACCACACACCACACAGGCTCTACACACTTATTAGTACTACCTATAAATATACTCTTACTGATGTAGGACACATTCAAACCGGGTAGGCCACATACTATAACAGAATCAAAAAGGTAGGCCACATACTATAACAATATATATATATATATATATATATATATATATGTGTATGTGTAAAAATATCCAACCGAGAGGTATGTAGATAATTCTATTTGGGCTCATCAGTAAGTATTTTATGTGGGTGTGTTTTCACTGGTCTTGTAAACGAGAAAAAAAAGAAAAATATTTTCTATATTCTGGTTTTTCCCAGTCTTTATGTAATAGGCTATCTGATGAGACTAGGCTCATATTGAGTTCTGGTCGAAATAAATTTATAATAGCCAAATGACGGTTTGTTAAGTTTTTCTTTCTTTGAAAGTATATATATATAATATATATATATATATATTGATGTGTTGAAAAAACAAAAGATGTTTACAAAAGCATGGGATCATCAGGAGAGAATGTGCAACCGTTTCGGGGCCTTCCTCTCAACGGTTTTAAAAAGCAAAATCTCCCCCCCCTCACTGTTGCTTTTTAAAACCGTTGAGAGGAAGGCCCCGAAACGGTTGCACATTCTCTCCTGATGATCCCATGCTTTTGTAAACATCTTTTGTTTTTTCAACACATCAATTTCACACTGTCGGATTAAGTTCCATTTTTATTTCATATATATATATATATATATATATATATATATATATATAAGATCTTCAATAAACACCATGGGATCTAACTCAACAACCTGATGATTGCCCCTTGGTATGAAACCTGGGTAGCTGTTTATAATAAACATTGATCTATAAAAACTCAGCAAATTAAATAAATAAATAATATATATATATATTATATATATATATATATACAGGTTGCCACTTTCCTATAACTACCAATACCCTGTCTACGTTTTAGCAGCCAAAATACTGTTACTTTCATATGCATCCTTGACAACTATTAATCTTCTTCAGTGGAAGACGACTATATTTCCGACGCCCAACAGCAGCGAGTGTTAGTTGATGCCGCTCTCCGTGCATTAAACTCTTATTGTGCGGATGGTATGGTAGCCTCCCGTGACCCGAGGCTTCGAAGCCGCTGGACACGACTCGTCATTTTCACTTGTCGCAATTACCGCCCCCGATTTGCCACTTGACAATGCAGAAAGGAAAATCTCGTGAAATCACTTAAGAATCGAGAAACATACGAAATTTATTATCACTAATGTGACGAGAGTTGTAAATATGGAGGCGTATGTCTGTATGAGAAATCATTGAGTAGATGTTAAGAAAATTGCTAAGAGGGACTAAAGTTCAGTATACCCTGCAAATCTCGTGTATTAAATATGCAATACTATTGTTACAAGATGGAGGCGTAATGGTGTAATGGTTACCATCGTGGGAAACGGACACTGCGCGACGAGTTCAAATCCTGGACGAGTTTTTCGCATTTTCACATAGCGCTAATACTTTTGGTATTTATGTTTTAATTTTCATCATACAACGTGTAAAAAATACCACGTGCGACACCCTGTCCTCATCAGCCGCTAACTAGGTATGATAGCACCGTTTCGGTGGCTAAAAGGTACTAAGCCAACATCATGAATGATGTCATTGTTGTAGGGATCAGTCATCAATTCCAAGGTTACATACAACATTATAACAATGATATATAACACGCATCGCAGGATTTTAAACACATTAATAATATGGGCTGTTTTGAGGCAAATCTTAGCTTGACTTAAATAAGCTGTTAAATAATGATTATTTAATAACCATTAAGATTATTAATAACCATTAAGATTATTAATAACCATTAAGAATATAAAGTAAATAACTAAGGGAATTATGACGTTTGTGGTGACATAGTTCCCATTACAGAGAGACTGATGTGCTTATTATTATTAAAAAATAATCTGTCTGCCTCAACTAGCTTTTGCTATCTACAGACAGTTTAACCTCATAAAAGCATTTTAAAAAATTGTTCAATAATTTTTCCCTATGAATATTACCAATATAATGGTAATGTATTGTGGAGTCTTTGGGGCCGGGTTAGCTCAGTTGGTAGAGCGTTCGGCTAGAAAGCACAAGGTTCCTAGTTCGCTACAGGCCATCGCCGACTCAGTTACTAATTCTGTTTAGTTTCTGATAGTAAATATTGGCAATATGTCTTGCATATGAAAGAGAGAAAGCATTATTAATTTATCATCCGAATTTTTGAGTAACGTAGAAGGAAAAATTTTAAAAACTCACAAATTAATATAAGTACAACTTTTCTCGCTTTTTAATCAATGATGTCTCAATGAAATACGTCACATATCTTGGACGTCTCCTCAGGCTCCAATTACGTCTTGACTTTCGTCTTCGCGAGTACGAATCACGTCTTGACTTTCGGCTTCACGTGTACCAACCACGTTATGACTTTCGTTTTCGCGTGTACCAATCCCGTCTTGACTTTCGTCTTCGTGTGCACCAATCACGTCGTGACTTTTCAAAATGAACGCTTATGAGTCTTTTCTCTATACACATTTCCTAACATTCGTGACTTTAAAAACATTCATCATTTGAACAATTCATACAATAATTTTTCCTTTCTTTTGTATTGTCCTGACGAGGGTCTAACATAAACCGAAACGTTTAAAACGTCAACTCTACTATCAAAAAGTCATCTATTTCGGAGAAGTTGTTTTTCTATTATCTACATATTGTCGGATTCATTTCTATATTTTACTTCTCTCTCTCTCTCTCTCTCTCTCTCTCTCTCTCTCTCTCTCTCACACACACACACACACACACACACACGCGCGCGCGCATATATATATATATATATATATATATATATATATAGTGTGAACAAAAATTATTATTAAGACAATCAGGAATATTTCTTGTATGTTGTTTATTCTCAACTAGTTTCGACCTTCGGTCATCTTCAGGAGAAAATTTCTTATTTGAAGAAATTGTTGATACATTATTAGAAAGGGAGCATTATAGAAGAGTTATAAAAGTTCAAGTGTTATAGTGGGTTTAACATGCTGTTAAAATCCGGGTAGGCGAGTGTGTTTAATAGTAGCATGTTCATTTGTTCCGTGAAGAACCTCTATGAGGTAGTTTGTTTTTTAGATGCTCTTATATATGTGAGGGAGGGGTTCATATATATATATATATATATATATATATATATATATATATATATATGAACCCCTCCACGAGTGGGATGCGACAGAATATCAATTTCTTAAGTAGAATTTAGCAGGTCTGAATTCAGTTTTCCTTATCTTAGATTGGTTTCCTAGCCAAGATTAAAGAGCCCAGTTTGCCCTATTATTTACCCATAGCTGGAGGAGATTAGTTGGATGCATACCAGGATTTGAACTCTGGTCGACGAGTCCACTAACTATTACACCACGTGCCTCCATTAGCACTCGATTTTATATCTTGTTTAATTGCTCAGAGGGAAATAAATTCACTAAGTCATCAAAAAAAAGAATCGATGGTTTCATGGACGTGGTGAAATTATCTGCTAGATAAATACATTGGGACTTGAAATATTGTCTGAATTTTTAGCCCAGGAATTAAAATTTGAGCTGATAAACGGGCGTTGTTCTACAGAAAATGGAGAGCAAGGATTCAATTATCTGATAATAAAGTCATAAAGACAACAAAAGAAAAGAAGATTATAAATGTCTTGAGAACTTTGGGCTGATCAACAGGAAAATGAATAAAGACTTACTCTCTAAAAATGGCCTAGTACTATTTTAGATCGATTTCCCAGAAGTCTGCTAAATTCAACATACAAAAGAAGGCCGGAGCGCACATCAGCCGAAACGTAGGCACAAACATTTTTTTTAAATCTCAACGAATCTTAGTAATAAAAAATCTTGGCGTCCGTCAGTCTGTCACACGAAACAGAGAGAAATGAAGTAAGAAAGGTGAGTATTTAAACACACAGACACAGCTTTCTGAAGCCTGCCAAAGTCTGTGTTTCACTGCTGATCATCTGTTGGCAGTGAAGCAGGGTGTTTAGAGTGTGGGGGGGGGGCAAAAAACAAATGGAAATTTTACTATCGGTAAAATCAAGGGGCCGCCCTGTCGGCTGAGGCGTTAGAATGCACCGACTGCACCTCTGCAGAGGGGTAAGACTCCCCCAATGGGACGACCTATTGGCCGTGGGTGGCGACCCGTGATGCTTAAGGATAGAGCCCAGGTGGATGAGCAGTTCATGACATGCAATACTCCACTTTGGCCCTATCTTGGGCTAGACGGGCGGTCGGAGAGGCCCCTCCGATCAATCGGCTGGCCACGTCAAGCCCTAGCACCTATATGATTTTCCCAACCCTATTGCCCTTATGGAAAGCCCCAACCCCTTTTTTATCATATGGGTGCTAGAAGGCGGTGGCTGCGGGTCTACATGTCCTGGGAATGACGTTAAACTCTATATGATGGTGAGGTTCCAGTTTTGGAGGTTTGGGGAATGTGGAGCACCCCTTCATCACCATTGCTCCCTGGTCCACTCTGACCCGGAGTGGTAGTACCTGTTAGGGTCCCATCTATGGGTTAAATAGAAAAATGTATTTATAAAAAAATATAGTATCATCCATTAAGAATTGATTTATTTCAAAACTCTATCAGCATTAAATGACCCACTGAGGTTGATATGCCGTAAAACAAACCAAAGCAAAAGCAGGGGGGTCAAAGTTTAGGTACCAGACATGTATGCTGAAAAGGAGGGGTCCCTTAATGAAAAATTGTGATATTGTAAAAGTACCTGGTACCTTTTATTTAAGTATAACATCTATTATCTAAATGTAGATATAATGGGAGGTAGATGCAGAAAATCGAGTGGCCAGGCGCCTTAACGATAAACAAGACACAAAGAAGAGTGAGGCGGAGAGGAGAGTAGCCTCCACAGCAAAGAGAGCCAGAAGAAAGGAGAGAAAACAGCAACGCCAGCAAGCATCACTGTTTTTTTGTGCAGTCAGTGCACCTAAGACTCACTCAAGGGTTGGTCAGCTCAGCCACTTGAGCAGATGCAGATAATTTTTTGGACACTACGCCATCGTCCTTAGTGGACGGAAAGGTGCCAACAAGATATAATGTAAATAATTCATTTATGTTTAGATAAAATTGAAATAATTCATGATAAATTATTTCAACTCTTTTAAATGTATGTTATCATGATATTTTCTTAATAACCTTAACTTTTAACTTAACTACTCAAGTCATTTTAGAATGTAATAAAGCTAGACAGCTCTTTCAACTGTAGCATATGGAAATCTAATTGATTGCAATGGAGTTATCTGAATAATAATTAATTAGAATTGTAGAATGATCATGCCAAGTTCCAAATACCGTCAAATTGATAAGACAGGCAACAAGTAGCCGTAACTTAATACAGATCTAATCTTGTGGCAATCCTACACAGAATGCCAGAGTATTTATGAAGTCTCATAACATCATAGAAACCAAGCAGCCAATCAGAACTCAGGAATGGAATCACCCAAATACATGAATGGACTATTCTTGAGTTCCATAAATATCAGCTGTCTTGGGTACTAGTTCAATTGTGCTTAGCCAGTTGCTGTTGTTAAAACCAACAGTATTTCATTTATTTTATTATTTTCTTTAAAAAAAACTACAATGGTTAAATTACAAAAATACTAATTGTACTAGTTACTCACTTGGTTAACTCATTTTAGGAATGGCCCCAATCCCTTTAGAGGCATCTGGTATTTTTTAAAATAATAATACAATTTTTCCTTAAGCGGACCCGCATTTTCGGCATATATGTCCGGCACCTACACTTTGACCCCCTGGTAAAAGAACAATATGCTGTTGGTAAACGACTTTGATAAATTTAATAACATCTAAAGTATTTCCACAAATTCTTCACCGCCGATAGGGTGTGGCACAAGGAAGCAAGTTTGTGGAATTCAGCAAGGATCGAAATGGCTATTCAGTAGTAATGGATATGCGAGACCAGCTTGCTAATCATTGCACAAAGATTGAAATCCTTCTTTATCCAACCCATTCGCCAGGAATAGAATGTGATATAAGGTAGCAAGATTGGGGTATCCAGCCAGGATCAAATTCGCGAGACTAGCTTGATAACTAATTAACCAGGATAAAGCCCCATCTTTACCCAACCCGTTCGCCACAAGCAGGATGTGACGCAAGGTCGCAAGTATGTGTCCTCCAGCAAGGATCAAACTCGCTCTTCAGTAGCAATAGATCTGCGAGACTAGCTTGATAAGCATGTTGGAACGCATTCTTTACCCAACCTGATCGCCACGGGTAGGATGTGACACTAGGTAGCAAGTACAGGGCATCCAACGAGGATCGAACTCGTTATTCAATATTAATTGATCTGCAAGAGTGTAGCCTGCTAACCATTACACCACGATGGGACGTCTTCTTTACCCAGCCCCTTCGGAACGGGTAGAAAGTAACACCCGGTAAAATGTATGGGGGGATGGAACCTAAATATCATCGTCATGATTGCTACTTTTTTCCCCTAAAAAATTAAAACAAAATGTAAGATAAGACGTAAATCACTTGTCTTAATCCCCTGTCATAAATTATGACCTGTACTCAATGGATCTGATCCAGCAATCCCTATTTCAACTATTATTCTTGATTTTGTAGAAATGGATCCATACATCAAATTGTAATGCATGTGGATCAATTTGCCCCTTCATAAGTGTGGTATATTGGTTAATAAGAAACGAAAACACAGTTTCGGCCATTGTTTTTATAAGAAACGGAAGCACAGTTTCGGCCATCTTAGAGTTGTGATAATAAAAAGACGGAAGTGATTACTTCTTGCAGAGAACGTACACCTGGACTATTCGTTGTGTTCCTTATTCGATAAACAGGCTGCAAAAATTAAAAAAACACAAAAATTTGGCAAAGATGTTTTTGATAAAATCAACTAATTTCTCTGAATTTTTTAGATGTGGCTTGATAATTAGTATTATTTGTATTACTCGGACTATTGTCCTCATCTTCATTGTTATCTGTACAAAGTTTCGGCCGATGTGCAGATAACAAAAAGATGAGGATAATAGTCCGAATAATACAATTAATAATAAAATCAACTAAAATAAAAAAGGTTTTGATCATATTTGAAGACCTAAGAAATCTGTGTAATATTAGGGGGTCAATAATAGGGATATATACAACCTCCAGATTTAAATACCATCAAGAATGAATATAATAAAACATTTTTGGCATAAAATAACCCAACAATGGTTGACATATCGTGAAATCCAACCAACCAAAGCGAGAAACTGACAGTCACCAAGCATCTTTGAGTATAGGTCTATGCTATTCTTTATAAGTATGGAGTTAAGGAAGCGTGGATATGGAGACAAAACCTGTTTATTGGCAATTTCTTGCCTATGGGATCTTCAGACCAGGTTTTGTTTTGAAGACCGCATAGGCGAGAAAGTGTCAATAACCAGGTGTTGACGCCCTGGTTACAGAGTCCAGTCTGCCCTGCTATTTACCCATAGCTGGAGGAAGAAATGGATGCAAGGGTATTAGGGCCATTTGAAATGCCAACAGCTTCGTTCAGGAATTGAACTCGGTTTGACGAGTCCATTTCCTACTACTATAACCATTAGACCACGTGCCTCCTTTTTATCATATATGTGCTATAAGGCGGTAGCTGATGATTTTAGTGTCCTACGTCTGACGTTAAACTGCATCTAATGGTGAAGTTCTAGTTTTGGAGCTTTAGGGAGTGTGTATTACCCCTTCATTGCCGTTACTCCAACATCCACTCTAAACCGGATTGATAGTACATGTTAGGGTCCCATCTATAAGTTATAAAGAATATGGTGCCGTTATAATAAGTGGCATACCTTTTTGATTCTGTTATAGTATGTGCCCTACCTGGTTTAAATGTGTCCTACCTCAGTAAGAGTATATTTATAGATATAAGTAGTTGTCAATGTATTGAAACTAATTATTTTTCACATATATTCAATTCAAAGAAATGCAATTCAGTCATAAGCTGTATATAGTAATTAAGAATAATTTTAAAAATAATTTATCCATAATTTACATGAATCAGATCTATTTAATTCTGAAATATTTTAAAATTCTGAAATAGGGTTAGGGTTAGTGTTAGCGTTAGGGTTAGGGTTAGCAGTTATTATTATAACCTTATATGCTTTTTATGGTGGGGACATTTCGTTGGCCACATTCAAAAGGTAGGCCACATGCTATAATGTTACCAAAAACATATTTTAAAAAGTTTCAAAGAAATTGAATACCCAACAAGAATGAATGAAACAAAAAAGTCTTCGGCATAAAATATTCCAACATGGGTTGACAGGCCGTAAAATCCAACCAAAAGTAACCATCCTGGATAAATAAATACTTGAATTTTGCAGCCCCATACGGTGACTAGATGCTCTTGACGACGCTAGTATATGATTTACTCTGTGATCAACTGTGTAAAGACACTTTATCGATCATATGGAAATCTGATCTCTCTGGTAAGATAAATCGAAAATTCTTCCATTTTTGACTGTGCCACTATACGGCTCTACCAGTTGGACTCTGACAAAATGTCTGGAGAAATAAAACTTAATGGAAACTGTACAAGGATGTTGCTTGAACAATTCCTGAAAGTAGCACCCCATAAAGAGCAATTGTACGGCAACTAGTCCCCCATCGCATAAACCGTCCGTTTTTGGGAAAACATACTAGACAGCTCATAAGTCTTACTTTCCCGTGAGCACCTATGCATGGACACACCAGTGTCGGTCGGTCAGCAAAAAATAAATAAATAAATAAATAAAATAAAAAAATTAATAAACTATACCGATCAGCTCTGCGCGGATACTGGATGCTTTGTAGAACTTCCAGGAGCAATGGTCGACTAAATTTAAGTATACACCTTCGGGACTAAGTAAAATCTCCACCCCATCCCTCATTGGCGGGGGGGGATACAATTTATCATCGATTTGAAAATACCACTTAACTTCTTCCTGCTTTTGAGACCGGCTCCACAGATTCATAATTGGATCCTCACCACTAGATGCAGTTTAACGTCACGCCCAGGACACCTTAATGAAAGAGGAGGACTCCCCGTCTTTAAGTGTCTTGCGTGCTGGAGAACGATATCGTAGGAAGCGTGTTCGAATTCCAATCGCGCTAGTACGTTTACTTTTGGACTAATATCCCTTGGAATTATATAAACAATCTCATCCTCCAAGTTATGCGTTAAATTGTACCACTACGGTTTTTCTACAAGGATGGTTTTGGTATTAAATACTCCACAAAGGTTCATATGCCTTGAAAACAAGTTCTGGGGAGTGTATAGTACCCCTTCATCGTCATTACTCCCAGGTCCACTCGGACCCGGAGTGGTAGTACCTGTTAGGGTCTCATCTATGGGTTAAATATATCAAAATGTTTTTTTTTAATGAGTTTGAAAAGAAAATTGAATACTCAACAGGAATAAATAAAACCAAACGTTTTCGGCATAAAATAACCCAACAAGGGTTGATTTGCCGTAAAATCAGCCAACCAACCAACCAAACCAAACCTGAACAAAGAAAGAAAGAATGAATAAATAAATGAATTCAGAGTAATGTGAAAGAAAGGGAATTACTTTTTTTTTACACTTCGCAGTAAATAAATATATCACAAACACAGACAAATTGAATATTTTTAGTTTCGTGAAACATACCTCAAGCAAATTAGATCAAATCTTTTAAATTAATTGCTGATTTTCTCAAATCAATTATCGTGTCACTTAATCTTGTGATGAAATTATAGAACCACTTTGTAATTTGCTTGTCTAAACCAAACGCCAGTACAAGTCTAAATATGTAAATTAACCTGCAGTTAAAAGAGAGTGCTTGCAAATTTTAACAAAACGGTAGATAATTAAATGGCTTCAACAAGAGAGCTGTCAATTGACACAATGAAAATGATTCTAAAAAAAAAGTCTTTTAAAAAGGAAATTAGATACCAAGTAGAGTAAAAGTTTTTTTTTTTTTTCATTGTCAGTTGTACTTAAAATTTTGGTAGAATTATAAACCAAAATGGAAATATTTTAAAAGATCACGAAATATCTTTGTGTAGCTATACGTTATATCTCTCTCTATATATATATATAGGAAGCGGGTGGTGTAATGGTTAAAGTCATGGGAAATGGACTCATCGCCCCGAGTTCAAATCCTGGATGTGGTAATTGCATTTCACTTAGCGCTAATACCCTTGGGAAAGGTATGAATCCTACTCCCTTCCAGCTATGGATAAATAGTAGGACAGACTGGGCTCTTTAACCTTGGTTAGGCAACCGGTCTAGGAGAAGGAAAACTCTGAATTCAAACCTGCTGAACTCCGCTTTAAAAAAGTGACCTTGTGTCACATCCTGCTCGTGTGGAGGGGTTGGTAAATATATATACGTTATATCTTCGTATATTGTTGATTGTGGTGAGTATACCCGTGATTTTCGATCGTCTTGGAGTCGTTGCTATCTGTCGATTCTCCGTCATATATCTTGGATCTTGGCTGGTTCTAAGCTAGTTTCTCATAGTTTCCAAATGTAGACATTTGAACAAATTGTTATTATGTCATTTACCACCCGACCCTATATAATCCCTTATTTTTCGCCCTCTATTTATTTTTAAAAAATTATCTGGACACCGCGTGCATAAAGACCTAAGCATGTTTATTTATATTTTTATAAAATTCCATCGCGTGAACACGCTTCACGTTTATATAAACGCTAAACAATTCACCGTTCTTTAAAAATCTTAACATTTTGACCGTCTGATGATTGCAAGTAAGCATGAAACATTAGTTACGAGATATTAAATCCATAATTTATATATATATATATATATATATATATATATATATATATATATATTGTTTTGGAGGTTGATTTTGAAGGCTATCACAGTAGTTGTTGTCTTGTTATGGCATTTTAAAAATAACTTTCGTTCCAGTGTTCTTCTGAAAAAGAGATTTTATCTCGAAATATCAAGAATAAATTACAGGTTAACAAATAACACCATTGTTACCTTATTATATTTTTTCTTTACACCTGCATTGTGGTAGCCTTCAAAATCAACCTCGAAACCAATATATACACAATGCTTCAAGCAAATTATAAAACTCTCTCTCATATATATATATTATATATATATATATATATATATATATATATATATATGTACGTGTCTGTGTGTGTGTGTGAGAGAAGAGAGAGAGAGAGAGAGAGAGGGCATATATACATAGGTGTTTTATAATTTGCTTGAAGCTTCGTATTTATATTTGTTTGGTGGTTGGTTTTGAAGGTTAGTTTAAGGAAATGCAAGTGTAAAGAAACATGAGATAACAATAATATTGTTTGTTTACCTTTGATTTATTCTTAATATTTCAAGATAAAGATCTATTCGGCACAAAAAAAATGAGAATTTCTAGCAAGGGCTCCAGACTTTCAGATATCTTCTGAGGAAGAGATCTTTATCCCGAAATATTAAGAGATCTTTATCCTGAAATATCAAGAATAAATCAACGGTAAACAAACAACATCATACTTACCTCATTTTTCTTCACACACACACACACACACACATACACACACACACACACACACACACACATATATATATATATATATATAATATATATATATATATATATGTGTGTGTGTGTGTGAAAATAAAATGGAAATTAATCCGACAGTGTGAATATGATATATTGAAAAACAAAGGATGTTTACAAATGCATGGGCTCATCAGGGAGAATGTGCAAACCGTTTCGGGGCCTTCCTCTCGACGTTTCACATCAGTGAGGTAGGCCGGTCTTTTTAAAGTCGAGAGGAACGCCCCGAAACGTTTGCACATTCTCTCTGATGACCCATGCATTGTAAACATCCTTTGTTTTTTCAATATATATATATATATAATATATATATATATATATATATATATAGAAGTGTTTTGTTCTGCTATCTTGACCAGTATATCAACAGATCTTTTTTATTAAAGAAAGCAAAGACTACCATGTTTTGATCATTTCAACGTTAGAAGCTTCAAATAATTATCATTTGTTTATTTGCTAACATTCTTTAATGGAGCAAATGCAGATTAATCACTCTCTTAAAAAATATATCGACAATCTGATATTTTTATTAAAGAAGTATTAAATATTTAAGAATATTTTTTCCGATATTCTGATTTTAAAAGAAATAGTTGAAACAATCACAAATAAATAACATGAATAATACACAAGAAATATTCCTTTTTGTTTTATCATCATTATTAGGTTAGATTTTATGCCAAACTTTCTAGGGTTATTTTATACCTAGAGGTTAGGAAATCGCATTCATTTTATGTCCATATTTACATTGGTATTACAGCAAAGGTAGCAAAAATTATGGAATCTTACCCAGCTTTGGTTTAATAACTAAAAATTCTAACTGAATTTGAGGATGTCGAGGACATAAAAACACAGCGGTGCAGTTTGACATCATAGCAAAAGTAATGTTTCAAAGATGCAGAGACGAATGGAAAATTCACTGTTCATAATTCCAAAGTGCTTGGAAAAGAGACTGGACAAACTGGAAATCCAAGGAGGAATCAAAACAGTCCAGACCTCAGCACTGCTGAGGTAGGCTAGAATCATTGAAAAGTCATAGAAGACTGAGAAAACTTGCTGTCACTCAGACTTCAGTGAAAACCACTCGTAAAAACATACAGAAGTGACTAATCTGACTGACTCACAGCTTCTCTGCTGATAGTCAGCTATATGCACAATTTTAGCAAGTATCTGTAAATTGGAATACCCACCATCTTTTCTTTCACGGGAAGGAAAGATGGACTTCTCGGTTATTATTCAAATTATTCAAATTATTCAAAAAAGCCATGTATTTTCCAGATAAAGTATATGAAAAGAATTATAAATTCATTTTGTATATCAAACACCAGCACAAATCTAAATAAACAAATTAGCCTACAGTTAAAAGAGTGATGCAAGATGTTAACAATCTTGGCTAATTAAAGATTGATTGATTAATTAATTTTAACAATATATCAACCTGTCTAAGGTTATTTTAAGCCTAGAGGTTAGAGAATGACATTCATTTTATGTTCATATTTACATTTTTTGAGTAGTTGTTTCTTAAAAGTTTTTTTTTTTTAGCAATTTTTTTTCCAATCAAATATAACTAATTTTTAGACAGACTTTTTGACCCATAGATTGGGCCCTAACAGCTACAACCACACTGGGTTAGAGTTAAACTATAAGTAATGAGAATCAAGGGGTACTCCACAGTCCTCAGAAGTGGAGTCTCACCATCAGATGCAGGTTAGTGTCATACCTAGGACGCCCCCTTTTTGGGGATAAACTCATCATATTCTAAGCCCCACTGACAGGTATATTAATTGAAAGAAAATATGGCTCCAATAAAAAAAAACTGTCAATTGATTCAATGTAAAGGATCATAAAAAGTCATTTGAAAAGGAAATCACACACACACACACACACACACACACACACACACAATGTGGCAAAAGATATTGGCTATTCCCAGTTTGCAGTATCTAAAATTTAGTACAAGTATCAGCAACACAAGAAGGTTATAAAAGATTACATAAAGACCATAAAAAGGAGAGAAAATTCAAAGCAATATGCCTTGAAAATAGAAAATGTACAACAAATAAAAAAATAAATGAAAAACTGAAACAAGAATTGCTCTTTGTAAGAGAACTGTAAGAAATGAGCTGAATAAAATGAGATTTGAGACTTAGAGAAAAGCCAAATGAAAACGAGCACAAATAGTTAAACAGAAGAAACAAGATTACATAGGGATACAGAAAAGCAATTATGGTATGTAAGTAATTAGATGAATGCGATATTCAGTGATGAATCAGAAATCTGCATTGGCCAAGACATGATGATGGAAATTTTTGTTGCAATGAAATATATAAAAATGACTGTGTGAAGAAAAAAAAAGCAAATTTCCATCATTTATTTATGAAATTGGATGTAAACGACCAGAAATAATGGAAATTAGTTAAAATAATTGTAATCAATGGAATTCATTTTTCATGAAGACAGAATGTTCAGCTAATAAATAAAAATGGTTTTGTGTTATATCTGTTATTTGTTTCAAGGAATACTTGAAACCATACAACAATGTGCAAATGATTTGCATTTGATAGGATTATTTGATATCATATAACCGTTTACTAAAAAGTTTAAACAAACGTAAATATGAACGTAATATGAATGCAATTTCCGAACCTCGAGACTTAGAATAAACCTGGACAGGTTGAAGTGCCGTTAAAGTGAATCAATCGAATCAATCAAATATGGTAACAAAAATTGAATAAAATGGAGAGCATAAGAGATAGGAGTTATAATAAACTAGCAGCACAGTGGATATACCATAGTATGATAATTTAATCATTACAACGTTTGATATTGGTATCTAAGAGCTATTTCAAAATAGTTCAATGTATAAAAGTATTATTATCTTGATTTAACACTCTATATCTCTCACACTCTTTTTTTCTCTTTTTTTCCTTCTTTTATCTTTTCATTATGTTCGATTGAAACAGATTAGCGTCATCGCTTCCTCACGATTACCCCTCTCTCTCTCTCTTCTCTCTCTCTCTCTCTCTCTCTCTCTCTCTCTCTCTCTCTCTCTCTCTCTACTCTACTCTACTTTTTTTTTCTTTCTTTCTTTCTAATATTTTTTCTGTGTAGCCTGTCTGTTTTCTTCCATTTCTTTCTTTATATTTAAAATGGAATGATCCGTTATTTAGCTGAGATGACGACACTCATAAGAAACAGGAATTCGGCAGATAAGTAACGCCAGATAAACTGGATTTACATTTTTGCATTCCATCTTCGACGATTTGGACGGTCTCATTTTTTAACCAGAGGATGTTGCAAGATGATAACTGTCGTACAATTAAGGAACATACACATCAATATAAAGATTGACTTTAGTATTTCATCAACTGCTTGTTGAAGAGTTAGGAAATGGGATAGTTTTAATTCCTCAAAACAGCATAGGGAAAATTTTGAAATATAGGTTTCTGATTTTTTTTTTTTTTTTTTTGTGAGCACACTTGACACGTTTCTTTATATTTTTAATTAGTTTCATTTTAGAACCATTTCTAAAATGGTTTATCGAGGAATCTCATACCCTGACAATTCTTTGAATCAATTATTTACCATTTTAGCAAGAAGCTATCTGGTCCGTTCATCTTCGAGATTCACGCTTCGATTTCAGAAGTAATTTTCTCCAAAGGTTTGATTGATGTGGCAAGGTTTGTGAAAGTAAATAAACTTCAATTTTCATTTGAAATCCAGCGTGTACGAAGTTCATTCAATAAATGAGGTGATTTTTGTTTAAATCTAAGGACTTGGCAACAGGAAGTACTGTTTTTAGTTCCAACCTTTTCTTTATATATACAAGGGTCATTCAATAAATAAGGAGAATGTATTCTAAGGAGGTGACAATAGGAAGCCATGTTTACAGTTGTACCATTTTCTTTATATATACGAGGTTTGTTCAATAAAGAAGGTGCTTTTTTATCTAAGGAGTTGGCAATAGAAAGCGCTGTTTCACTCTAATCCGATCACTTTGCATCACCTTGGTGTTAATCCTTTTTTATCTGCATGCTTATTATTCTTAAGCTATTGCAGTGTCTTAAGATTATAGCCCCTCTTTTTAAAATAACCTCACAAAATGAATCCAGGGACAGACAAATTAGGCGACCACCGGGGGTCTATTATAATTTTGAATTTCTTGAAATCATTCTGCCACAGAATAATTTCAGGCATGAGTTCCATGGTTACCATGGCTGTATGAGCAATGACTCTGTTCTGTTGAAACTAAATCAGTGAATTATTTTCAGTGGAAACTTTTTTCGGTGCTGGCACTGTTGGCGGTCTCAGATTGTCTTTCTTCGTTCACAAAATAAGAACCAATCCTTTTCCAATCAACTATTCCAAATTATACAACACACTTAAATTAGAAAAGAATTAAAATTGTTTTGTGATTCTTTTTTCTTTTTCTTTTCAATATTTCTAATGAATTTCTTGATATTATCATCTCAAAAAGAATTTGTAAAAAATCCAAAAGAAATATAATTCCAAGTGCTTTCGGTTCTCCGTTGAACCATTATCAAGGGTGTTTTAAGAGGTTATAATTGTTCCAAGAAGAACCGAAATATTGAAAAGAAAAAGAAAAAACTAATTCCTTTTCTAGGTTATGTAATTGAATCAAAAAATGTTTTCATAGATTATGATTTTTTTAAAGAAAAAGACTGAAGGACAATATTTTTCATTATTTCACATTTTAAGATACACTGAACTTAATTTAGAAAATAGAATCAATAAAAAAAATGAAAAAAAATTAAGATTTAGTTTTGTGAATCCAGTAGTCTTATTTTGTAGGTAAAAATATTTATTTTTGATAAAAGTGCAGTTAACTTAATTTGTTGCTGGGCCTATAGGCTTATGGCTGATAGTTGTTTATTCATGTTGATATGATTTATTGTACTAGCAAATATATGCACCCTCCGGGTGCAAGTATTTTAGTTAAATTTTATAATAAAATATGATATTAAATTAAAAGGCTAATGAAACTGAATAAGAATGCAGATAAAAAGATTTTGAACAGAGGGGGTATGATTGAAAAATAGAACAACTTTGAAACTAACTCTTCCATCATTTTCCGTTACTCCCGTCTTTCATTGGTAAATTTTCCTAATTAAACTGTTTAGTTAAAGTAGGAAGTAAAGAATAATATTATAGTTATTTGTTCTTGTTAAGGGATTTCTTTTAAGATTTATTGAAGAGATTTTTGCTCACATTCAATAAGATAAAACCAAACAATTAGAAATCAATAATACTAAGCATATATTTATTAAAATCAATTTTTTAAGATCAATATGCAAATTAGCCTTCCCATTCATACTGTAAACCTCTATTTTGTTGTATATATAAATGCAATTGCATGTTCTTAGTATGTAGATATGGTCAACAGTGTAAGTAATGTAAAACAATTTTATTAATAATTGAGGTTTAAATAAAAATAAAATCATGGAGAATATGATGTAAATAACTAAAGGAATTGTGACTTGTGTAGTAATATAGTTTCGTTTACAGACAGACAAACCCACAATCTCCATTATAATAAGATTTGTTTGGCTTAATCCTTAATTTGATTTGTTTTTAACTTAAGTCTGATTATAGGTGATGACTAGCATATATCGTTAAGATTTAAGGATCTAATTCTATTCATATTTTAGAACGAAATGATCTGTGTATACAGCTGCAAATCAATTCAATTCTATTATTTAAGCATTTTTTCTAATCAAAAATTGAATTATTGATAATTTTTCGTTTAGACAGGAAACATCTATATATCTATCTATCTATCTATCTCTCTCTCTCTCTCTATATATATATATATATGTATATATATATATATATATATATATATATATATATATATATATACTCATTAAACATATCATCTTTGAAATGTTTCGGTTTGTTATAAAACCTTCATCCGTACATTTGGATGAGTATTTTAAATCGGTTTTAGACTACACCACGCTTATCCTAATGTCATGGTGTACCTTTTATTGCAAACAGAAACGTTTTAACGTCGATTTCGCCATTTACCGTTGAATTTATCTTTTGGAATACTTTGCTCATTCTTATCTATATTTCTACAAACACACACACACACACAAACACACAAACATGCATATATATATATATATAAACTTACTATAAATGTAAACACAGACAGACACTCACACACACACATAATATATATATATATATATATATATATATATATATATATACGCACTGTGTATTTTGGCAGCAAGTTATTGGTTAAAGACCACAGAATATTTCTTCATTATCCATAGCAACCCTCCTAAATTATACTCTCCTGATTGAAAAAACAACAACAAAAGAATAAAATATAAATAAAAATGATAAATCCAAACACTACAAACATTACAATCAACAATGACCAGCGAAATTGTTGAAAGCTCTTGGGTAAAAAATATGCCACAATTTCTTTCCCATCCGAATCCGATCTACGAAAAACTACTAGAAGAATTGAACATCTACAAATGAAGACCATACAGAAGAAATATTAACAATACCTACACACACACACTATATATATATATATATATATATATATATATATATATATATATATATATATATATATGCTCCCAAATTTGGTTGAGCACTTTAATTAGAAGGGATTTAATTGCAAAATTCACCGTATTTGACCTCGCTTTGTTTACATAAAGTTTGAGGCCTCTAGTGAATTTCATTTCCGCTTAGAAATGTAGCGATTAAATAGTCTCCTATATTTGACAGCTGCCTATGGCCGTACGGGTAAGAGGATTGGCGAACGAAAGTTCATTCGGGTCTCGAACCCGGCCAGAGGTAGCTGTCAAACGGTATAACCACACTGATGAGAGGTGATACCTCGAAACACGTGTCTGTGGATTACTTTATATATATATATATATATATATATATATATATATATATATATATAATGATTCTAGAATGTTCCGACTTTCTTATATAGAAGAATTCTGCTGACTGATATCGTTATCTTTGAAGTGATCTATTCCTGAAGAAATCAAAAGTCTATTCCATTCAGTATTGCAAATGACATGTAGTCCTTCATTTAATTATTTATTTACACAGATTCCTTTGAAATTACAAGTAGGAAGATCATCCCCGGGAAGGTTTCTTCTTCTTCTTCTTCTTCTTCTTCTTCTTCTTCTTCTTCTTCTTCTTCTTCTTCTTCTTTTTTTTTTTACCCTATCAGCAGATAAATCACAACGTTATATTTTTTCTCCTTTCTAAAATTCGTTATTGTTTTAATTTGCTTTTGTTTTTTTTTTGTTTGTTTATTTGTTTGTTGTTGGTTTTTGTTTGTTTTTGTTTTTGTCTGTGTTTCTTGTCAGTTTTCGCCGACCAACTTCCTTTCTACTGTTTCCACTTATCTTGTAAAGCTATTACCACGCGCTTGAACATAAATCTACACCCACTGACACAAAGGCATACATACATAACGAGTTAATCTTTTTTAAGGCTGATATCATTTAGTGGAGGCGTCCATACGTAACGATTATCACCAAAGGAAATGAATTCAGTGACCCAAGTTCGAATTCTGAACGGAGCTATTTCCATTTCACATAACGCTAATCCTCTAAGAAAAGGTATGAATAGAATTATTATCCCTTCAACTATGGTAGATAATAGGGCAGACTGAACACATTAACCTTGGTATTCAACCAACCTAGCAGAAGGAAAGATATGACTCAAAATCAGTTGCATGAATCTACCCAACCAATCTGCATGAGCAGGATGCGACGTAAGGTCAATTTATCATTATTGATTATTATTATAAATTATATCTTATCTCAGAAATTTAGATGAAAAGAAGGCTTGAACTACAGTAGTTGACATACAATAAAAAATACGATGAAACTGGTTTGAATGAATCAATGTATAATAGTAAGAACACCTCAACTGAGAAATTCAGATGTAAAGAAGGTCTGAGACTAAGGCATAGTGATAAAATCAATGGACAAAGATTTGGTATGAAAAAAAAAGACTAATCTTATTATAATGGAGATAGTGTGTTTTTCTGTCTGTAACCGAAACTATATTCCTACTCAAGTCAGTTATTTAGTTATTGACATCACATTCTCCATGATTCTATTTTTATCTTAACCTCAATTATTAATAAAATTGTCTTACATTATTAATACTGTTAACTATGTCTACATACTGACAACATGCAATTATATTTATATATACAACAAAATAGCGCTTTACAATGTGAACGGGAAGGCTAATTTGCATATTAATATTAAAAAATCGAATTTAATAAATATGTGCTTAGTATTATTGATTTCTAACTGTTTGGTTTTATTTTAATGAATATAAGCAAAAATCTCTTCAATGAATCTTAAATGAAATCCATTAACAAGATAAAATAACTGTCATTTTATTCTTTACTTCCTCTTATAACTAAATACTTAAGTTAGAAAAATAACAATGAAAGACGAGAGTGATGGAAGAGTAAGTTTCAGTTGTTTCATTTTTTATTATACTCCCTCTGTTTCAAATCTTTTATATACTGTTTCAAATCTTTTTATCTGTATTCTTATTTAGTTTCATTATCCTTTCTAATTTAATACTATATTTTATTACATTAAAACTTAAATACTTGCACCCGGAGGGTGCATATATTTGCTAGTCTTTATAATTCATATGGAATTCTGGTGGTTGTACTGGAAATTTTTTCCAAAATATTTATTGAAATAGTTTTCTCTTAGCAAAAATCGCCTATTCTTGTTAAATTGCAATCCTACTGATTTTTAATTATGTGTATAATCAGTGAAAAAATATACTTTTTATTTGCTGTTACTTGATAAAACTAAAACCAAAAGTCACTAAACTAAATATAAATAATATGAATGACTATATGCAAACAGGTTTTAATTCAGAGTGTTCCTTTTCCTAGACCGGTTGTCATACCAAGGTTAAATATTTATTATTTTACCCATAGCTGGAAGGAGAATATTTGGTTTCATATCTTTTCCAGGGGTATTAGCGCTATGTGAAATGCAAACAATCTTGTCCTAGATTCAAACTCTGGTAGCTAAATGCACTTCGCACAACGATAACCATTACACAACAAACACATCTAATAATAGTAAGAGTCTGAAAGTGACATTGTGATCTTGCTAGAACCGGTGCTTTCAGCATAACTTGACTGTAAGTGGTTTCAATTCAGTTTTCTTTCTTCCATGGTCGTCGGGTGGCCTAAAGTCAGTATTAGCCAATCAGCGTGGATGAAAACCATCTGGCTGAATTCGTTTGCATGTCAAACACCGGGAAAACTTTTTTAAACGTTCTAAAAACCATTTCCTTCACAATAAAGTTTCTGTTGACGATGACCTACGGTCGAAACTAGTTCTAACCATAAGTACCAGCTGTTTTGGGCACTAGTTCAATTGTGTTTAGCCAGTTGCTGTTGTCCAAACCAACAGTGTACTGACTGACTTCAAAAAGTTGAAATAAATTTATAACCGTTAACATAGCCGATATTTAAGCCTTTTCTTTATCATATATATATATATATATATATATATATATATATATATATATATATATTCTTTTTGTAATTATTTAGTTTAACTTTGTATGACACATGGCTAAAACCGATGGGCAGTCAGTTATAATAGAACTTAAACTTAAACTTAAACTTAATAATAATAATAATAATAATAATAATAATAATAATAATAATGAGTATACAAAAGTTATAATAGAATTATTATCAGGACTAGCAAATATATGCACCCTCTGGGTGCAAGCATTTATGTTTTAATGTAATAAAATATTATATTAAATTAGAAAGGCTAATGAAACAAGATAAGAATGCAGATAAAAAGATTCGAAACAGAGGGGAGTAAAATTGAAAAACAACTTACTCTTCCAAAACTCCCTCCTTTCATTGCTAAATTTTCCTAATTTAACTATCTAGTTAAAATAGAAAGTAAAGAATAAAATTACAGTTATTTTTCTTGTTAATGGATTTCTTTTAAGATTTATCCCCAAGATTTCTGCTCATATTCATTAAGATAAAACCAAACAATTAGAAATCAATAATACTAAGCACATATTTATCAAAATTAAATTTTTTATATCAATATGCAAATTAACCTTCTTGTTCACACTGAAAACCGCTATTTTGTTGTATATATAAATACATTTGCATGCTAATATTAAATAGATATGGTTAACAGTATTAATAATGTTAAACAATTTTATTAATAATTAAGGTTCAAATTCAAATAAAAATAAATTCATGGAGAATGTGACGTAAATAACAAAGGGAATTGTGACTTGAGTAGTAATGTAGTTTCGGTTACAGACAGAAAAGCACAATCTACATTATAATAAAAGATGGGCAAAAATATTAATTATACATTGAATTCCTTTACCGAATTAATAACGCTTGCCTAATTCTGTAACAACTGGCAATCCGTTCTTTGAGTTTTAATGCTATCCTCTGGAAAAATGAAAAAAAAACCCTGTCGGTTGCCTTTTTGTTTTTTAAGTATTTATTGTTGTTGAGATAAATCTTTTTCTTTCCTTTTGATTAGATGACAGGTAGATGAATATCCCATCGTCTTGGAGGGGTGCAATCCCCCACCCATTTGTGATTTTCAGTTACGTGTTCAGCCGGGCGGCCACGTATGCTTTTATGTAAGTATACCAGACCAAGAAGGTTATCTCTGTAATTAAAGATTGCAACAAGGCATTATTGCAATCAGTTTCACCTTAAGAAAAAGGCAAGTCAACTCTTTTTTTTCTTCTGATTATCTTGGGTTTGCAGGTATTTTTTTTTCGCAGAGCAAATTATTTGTTTTAAGTTAATCGAATCTATAATTGTTTACAAAGGATTACCATAAGAAATGAAGTTTCAATGATAAATCTGTATACCTTCCTTCCGTCTACGAGAGATGATGGAGTAGTGACCATTTCTTTGTGGAACTACGTAGCCTAGACGGTTTGGTATGGAAGATGAACTATTGCCAAGACAGCAAATCCTCCCTCCTCTGTACGCTGCCGCTGTGATCCAAGGAAAAGGTAAGAACCAATGCAGGTTGGCAGCGAAGTGTCGCAGGAGTTGCTGGGTAGCACTGGATTTCAGCATCACACCGCTTTAGGGACTGCGGCTCTGGATTTGTTTTCGGGGTTTAATCCCTTATCCTTTCCTTGGGATGAGGCAAAGCCGCTAAGCAGCAGAGTTTTATATCGGACTTTTCATTGTCCTAGATGGGTTACCGGTCAAGGTAAAGAGCAACTTCTACATCCTTTGGGGATTTATGCGAGTGGCAAGTATCCCAATCCTACTACTCTCTGTGTGGATGGCTGTAGGTGTCCCTTCATCCACTCTTTGACGAATATTTCAATATAATGCAGGAAATGTTTTGTATTAGATATTTCGGTACCATTATAGTATGTGGCCTACCTTTTGAATGTGACCTGCGAAATCATGTCTCTCTTATAGTATGTGACCTACCATAAAAAGCATTTTATAAGATTATAATGATAACTACTAACCCTAACCCTAACCCTATTTCAGAATTTTACATTAATATAAAATTAAATAGATTTCTGATTCATGTAAATTATGAATAATTTTTAAAAAATTATTATTAGTTACTATATACAGATTATGACTGAATTACAGAAATTGAATGTATGTGAAAAATAATTAGTTTCAATAAATTGCCTACTACTTATATCTATAAATATACTCTTACTGAGGTAGGACACATTCAGACCGGGTAGGGAACATACTATAACGGCAATGATATTTATTTAATCATTCTTTTTTTTTATTGTATAATCTTTTTTTAATAATTGAAGCATGATGTATTAGTTTTTTTCAGTGAGTATCAATTTTTTCGACAAGTGCGTGGTCATAACCAGAAGAGAAAAAAAACCATCATTGTTTTCGTTTTTATTGTTGATATTGTCGATGCTGCTGCTGCTGCTGCTGCTGCTGCTGCTTTGATAAAGTCGTGGTCGCTTCCAGTGTGTGATCTTTTAGTGCTTGACAATACAAGGAAGTATCTTTCTCTAAGGCGTGTATAGAAACGTTCATATAAGGAGAGAGAGAAAGAGGGAGGGAGATGTATTAATTCATCCCTGTGCGTGTGTGTTAGAGAGAGAGAGAGAGAGAGAGAGAGAGAGAGAGAGAGAGAGAAAGAGAGAGTTTATTAATTCATACCTGCTATTGTGTGTTAGTAAGACAGACGTAGAGAGTAGAAAAAACGAGAGAAAGGGAAAGAGAGAGAGAGAGAGAGAGAGAGAGAGAGAGAGAGAGAGAGACCGATAATATGAACTGAGAGAGAAAGAGAGGGAGAGGTAATATCCATACCTGCTTGTGTATGTTCTTGAGACAGAAAGAGAAAAAGAGAGAGAGAGCGTGTGTGTGTGTAGGTGTGTATGAAAGAGTGTGTGTGTGTGTGTGTGTGTGTGTGTGAAAGAGAGAGAAGAGAGAAAGAGAGAGAGAGTTTAATAATTCAGCCCCGCTCGTGTGTGTTTGTAAAACAGATGGGGAAAAAGAAAGAGAAAGGGAGAGAGAGAAAGAGTGAACCATGAGATAAAGATAAATAATTTATCCATACTCGTTCGTACGTATTCGTAAGAGAGACAGAGACAGAAACATAAACAGATAAAAAGATAAATGATTTATCTATACTCACTCGTGTTACTCAGCAACACAGAGGAGAGAGAGAGAGAGAGAGAGAGAGAGAGAGAGAGAGAGAGAGAGAGAGAGAGAGAGATCAAATGGGTTGGTGGGGGAGAGATAAAAAAGGAAAAAGATCCAAATATGAGAGAAATAATAAAGCTGAATGTGTAAAACATTATTTTTCGCTTCTATCCACGCAAACCTACACAATCTTCCTCACACAAAGGTGAGCACAGATCAACAGCTCAAGGATATATATATATATATATATATATATATATATATATATATATATATATAAACTCGCGTGAACGCAGGTGCGCTAGGGATAAAGTACAAAGCACTTGATGTCAATTCTCTCCCGTTTTCTTCTAAAGACACTAGAGGGGGCGTAATCTTTATTTGAATTATAGAAATATCTTTGCATTCAGGTTTTGTATGAAATTGTAAACGTTTGATGCCCTTCATGCAAGGTACTTCTTTTTTCTTTTTTCTTTTTTTTTTTTCAAATAACTTCGTTGAAGATCCGTTTCATATATAGTCTTGTCGGCTGAAACTTTAGAATACATCGAGTGGTTCCCAGGGTAAGGCCCCTACCCTCAATGGGGCCTTGATGACCGTGTGTGGTGACCCGTAATACTTGAGTATGGAATCCTGTGGCTGATCAGTCCATGACATGCAACACTTCACTTAGGCTCCTACTTAGTCGGGCAGTTGGAGAGTTCCCCTTCGATCAATCATCTGGTCATGTCAAGCCCTATCCCTTATACTAAGGGTTCCCAATCTTTTTTCCGCTCATGGCCCACATTAAAACCATCATTTTTTTGTGGCCCATGAAAATGTTATAATAGAAAATATATTTCCATTTTACATATGATATTTATTCAATCAAGATACAACCATATTGACGCAAACACTTTATCTCAAGTATCTAAACTACATGTACTTTTCAGTTCCAATTTAACGATTATTTATTATCAATATAATTATATTTCCTTGGCCCACCTGAAATTTGCTGTGGCCCATTTTGGCCATGTGGCCATAGGTTGGGAACCACTGCCTTATACGATTGTCCCAACCCTATAGCCCTTGTGGCAAGCCCCAACCCTTTTCATCAGATATGTGCTAGAAGTCGGTGATTGAAGATCTTAGTGTTCTGAGTATAACGTTAAATTCTATCTATCTGATGGTGAAGTTCCAGTCCTTGAGCTTTGGGAAATTTGGAGTACTCCTTCATTACCATTACTATCAGGTCCGCTTTGACCCGGAGTGGTGGTACCTGTTAGAGCACCATCTATGGGTTAAACAGAAGAAAGTGAGTTTTAAAAAATGTGTTTAAAAATACCAATCAAGAATGAATAAAACAAAACATATTCGGCATAAAATGACCCAACAAGGGTTGACATGCCGTAAAATCCAACCAACCGGCCAACTGTTTACCAAACGCAAGAGTAGTAATACTGCTGGTGATCAGTTCACGGACATGATTGATTTTTTGTCATGTTTTACGCATCTTAAAAGTTTTGCTTTTGAAGATGGTTTCTGATTCTTATTTCGAAGTTTTCAGTTTATCATGACCCGGAGGTGTTCGGTAGTGTTCATATCTAGTTACTGACTTGGCAATGGAAGTGTTTTAATAACATCTTGACGCAGCTAATCATGTGTTTTTAGAAGTGTGCCAAAGAGCTCCATTTTCCATCAATAAAGACTCATGTGTTATCATTCTACCAATTGAGAATATCGGACGGAGCTCTTCCTGTAATATGGAAACGTAAGTAATGTTACCTTACCACTCCAATAACTCTGAACAACCATCAATCTAAATACCACCCTTTACCATAACAGAATAACCACCATGTTTCACTGTTGGCTTAAATCTTTTGATGTCAAACTCATGGTTATAGAGTCTCCAGACTCATAGTCTATCTATGTCTGAAAATTCTGACTTATCAGAGAATATTACAGTATTCCAAAATTCCATAGATCTCTCAACTATTTTATTATCACAATCTTTCCTCCGCTTGATATTGGTTGGGCAAATAATTGCTTTCTTCCTTGCATGTCTGTCATAGTTTGTAAAGATACATAACAGATATTTTGGAACCGACATCAACAGTTTTGGTAGGTCAGAGACCTTGCAACTGTCTGAAAATGAAGTAAATTGTGACTCACCAGAGAATATAGCAGTATTACAAAATGCCATGTTTCTCAACCTTTTTATGAGCCTAGTCTTTCGTCCGCTTGATATTGGTTAGACAAAGAAGTGTTTTTATTTCCTTGTAGCCAAGTGTGGGAAAATATCTGACAGCTGTTCTGGAACTGACAGCAACATTTTAGCTATGTCAAAGGCCTCGCAACAAGGATTATTCTCAACATTTCTATAAACAAGCTGCAGGGTTTTGTCAGGGGGCTCTGGGCGGTCTGAGCGAGATGCTGTGCTCTCCTGACTCTTTCTATTAAATTTTACAATCACCCTATTAACAGTAGAAAGTGAGATTGAAAGATTTTCAGATATGAAGTTCGGTTTCATATTAACCCACAATACGACCTCACTGAAATTTGGAAACTTCCAACGCTTCTTTTGTCTGTAGAATGATGCAGTAATCTTAAATGGAATCTGAAATAGAAAATCTAGGTATAAACAACAGATGAAACAATTTATATTCATTTTAGACATAAAATAAGAATTGAACTGTAGTTTGTGGAGGTGTCTATTTAGTTTCGCCATATATATATATATATATATATATATATATATATATGGGAGATTATGTGCTTAATTAAAGTCATACCTAATTTGTTAATTAATTAATTATAATTAAATGAATTAGGCGTGCATGTCGGTTTAAATGTAAAGCGTAAACAAATCGAGAAAAAGTCTACGCTTTACATTTAAACCGATATGCACGCCTAATTCATTTAATTATAATTAATTAATTAACAAATTAGGTATGACTTTAATTAAGCACATAATCTCCCAAAATTGTCGGCCTTCGCCATTTCAAACACATTGTTTGTTCACTTCATATATTATATATATATATATATATATATATTATATACATAAATATATATATATATACATAAATATATATATATATAAATAATATATATATATATATATATATATATATATATATATATATATATATATATACATATATATTTATGTATATTATATATATATATATATATATATATACACATATATATATATATATATATATATATATATATATATATATATAGTAAATGTAATTATTGGTGGAGAAGAGAGAATGAAATATTTTGGAAAAATATGTTCAAAGGAAAAATCTGGTTGGTATGAATTTTGATTGTCTTGAATTCTAATCAGAAAAATTCTTATGTTGAAAAATTTAGGGAAATAAACAATACACAGTTGGAAGTCGATGAATTACGTCACAAAAGGAATCAGCTGATTAACGATAATCATGGAATAGGGGAACCGGTACTGGAGTAGCAGTTAGCGTGAGAATCCGAGAAGAGATGAAAAAACCCCGACTTCAACCGAAAATAAGCCATTCTTTCTTTCTTTCTTTCTTTCTTTCTTTCTTTCTCATTTGACAATTTGTCTTGCCGGCCGAATGTGATATTCTTATGCACTCTAGTATGACAATTATGGTATTAAAAACAGTTACACGCATCTGCTTAGCATGTCAAGTTTTAACTGAAAAAAAAGTGGGCGCTAGTAACTGGCGGATTTATGAGGTGTGGTCTCTTTTTGTCTCGTTCATTGCGGGATTATACCAGCGCCTATGCAAATTATGTCCACAGAGAAACTTGGAGGTGTGTAAAAAGAAATTCTGGAACTGAGAGACGTGCACGTAAGGAAGGAGAACCGAACCATTGGAAGGGCTAAGACCCGAGACAACTTAAATTAATGCAACAATAATTTAGTCTCGCAGTTCTTTCTAACTGTAGGGAATTGACTCCACGTTAGACGCTTAATAAACTGGGCAACGTTCCAGATAAAGAAAAGCTGAATAAATAATATCAACAACAGTCATGCCTAAATCTAATTGAATTTTATGGAGATATTCACTGGGTTTATGTTCGGTGTTGATTGAATATATTTCTCTTTATTGTAGAATGATTATACTTGGGCACTCGTTCAGTTGTGATTAGCCAGTTGCGGTTGTCCAAACGAAAAGTATACTGACAGACCTCAACATCTATTATCTTAGATGATCTTGGGAAATAAAATCTTTGGATCTTTGATAATGTGTCCACTTGCTAGTTGCTCAAAAAACTGGGTCTTAAGCTTAGAAAATAACAATATCAACAGTAGAGTCTCACTTTAATCTACGAAACCTAGGATTATTGGCAATGAGGGTACTCCACACTCTCCAGTTCTTCAGAGCTGGAGCCTCACCATCAGATATTATTTAGTGTCCAACATAGGACAGGGCTCTTACCCCTCTGCAGAGGATCCATTTACCATATTCCAAGGCGGACAATATGTATCTTAGTGTTACATAATCTATGCGGTTGCATAAGATTATTGTCAATCCCCTGTATTTCTAGAGGGATAGGTCTTTTCATACCATGGGTGGGACTTTCCATGGAATAGTACAGAAAGCCCGCCAAATTACGTAAAGTCACGTGGGACCTGGTTTGGTCCTCAGTTTTCAGTTAGACGTCGGCCAGATAAGGTCTTTCTGCCTTAGTTGAAGCTCACTGCATACGCGCGATATGTTAGTCAGATATTTAGTTACATGAAATGTTTAGTTAAGGAAATAAAAGTTAATTCATAAGAAAATTAACACGGTCTTTTGATTAATGAATGTCTTGGTAACAAGACTGATTAAAAGAAGAAATGAGTTAAGTGTGACCACCAAGACGAAGTCACCAAGATGAAGTCCCCAAGAAGAAGAACAACCTAAGATAGAAGATGAACAGAAGAAGTAAAGAAGTATGTAATGATAGAAGGGTATACAACATTAGATGATCTTTGGAAATTAAATCTTTGGATCTTTGACAATGTGTCCACTTGCTAGTCGCTCAAAAAACTGGGTCTTAAGCTTAGAAAATAACGATAGCAACAGTAGAGTCTCACTTAAATCTACGAAACCTAGGATTATTGGCAATGAGAGTACTCCACACTCCCCAGTTCTTCAGAGCTGGAGCCTCACCATCAGATATGATTTAGTATCCTGCCTAGGACAGGGCCCTTACCCCTCTGCAGAGGATCCATTCACCATATTCTAATCCAAGGCGGACAATACGTATCTTTTACAATAAATTATTTTTGGTATTTTTCAATAAATGTCTCTATTAACTTTTTAAACAATGAATTAACTTGATCGTTACACTGAATTAACTTATTTATTTACAAGCAGAACCTGTTGATATACCTCAATATGATAATTTAACTATTACAACGTTTGATATGTTTAACTTAGTCGGTACAGCATTCGGCTAGGAATCACAAGGTTCCTGGTTCGATACCGGCCCTCGCCAACTCAACATATGAGTAGCACAGGGATCTGTGCGGTAAAGTGAGGAGCTGATGGTAGGTGTGATGCTCCACCTCAGACACTAAAATAATCTCCTTGGTCTAGCGCTGGTGAAAAGGGGATAGACTCCCTCGCTTTCTGGCTGATACCGACATTAGGCCGCCCCGATGACTTTACTTACTTACTTAAAAGCTATAGCAAAAAATTCTCTCACTCTTTTTTCTTTTCATATTTTCATTATGTTCGATTGAAACAAGTTAGCGTTATCGCTTCCGCACGCTTACGTCCTCTTTTTATGTTTAACCTACTCTCTTTCTTTCTTTCTTTCTTTCTTTGTTATTATATTTTTCTGTGTAGCATGTTACTTTTCTTCCCTTTCTTTCTCTATAATAAAAACGGAATGGTCCATTATTTTGCTGAGGTGACGGCATTCATGATAAATGAAAATTCGCCGGATAAACAATACTAGATAACCAGGATTTATATTTTTGCATTTGATCTTGGACAATTTGGACGGTTTCATTTTTAACCAGAGGGTGTTGCAAGATGATAACGGTCGGAAGATTAAGGAACAACAGTATTAATATATAAATTGCAAAAAGAAAATTACGTATTCTAAAAGGAAATTATTCAAGAATTCAGAAGAAAAACAAATCTATTTTCCTGCAACTAATCGGGAACGTGTATCTCGAAGCTCCATAAACTGGGCCTTGTGTCATACAAAGCGAAGCTTCGTAAATAATGATATCAATTGCAGAGTCACATCTAAATCTACTTGAATTTATTTCTCTGAATGTTTGAGATGAGGCTTGATGATTACTATTATCTGCGTTATTTGGACTATTGTCCTCATCTTCATTGTTATCTGTACAATGTTTCGGCCGATATGCCCTCCGGCCTTCTGCAGATATTTCTTCTCGGACTCGGGAACCTTCTTTTCGAACTCGGGAACCTTCTTGTCGTAATCGGGAACCTTCTTGTCGTAATCGGGAGCCATCACGGAACTTTGAACCTAACCCATTATTTAGTCCACCGGGGTATCCTGTTCTCATTCCGCTAACCATGGCTGACGTAAAGCCGTTAAACAGTGTTAATTATTATTCTAGAGTAATCTAAAGATAACTGCTTGAATTTGGTTTAGATATTCACTAGTTGTTCGGTGTTGATTGAAAACATTCGACTTTATCTTTGATGATCTTGGGAAATAATGTTTTCGCGTCTTTGACAAAGTCTCCTTTGAGGAATACGCCAATGGCGTCAAAGGCCAAATGAAGATTGCATTGAAACGACTCTCTCTCTCTCTCTCTCTCTCTCTCTCTCTCTCTCTCTCTCTCTCTCTCTCTCTCTCATTAACAACTCGGTGCAAATACAGTTTTAAATATAAGTATTATTTTCTATTCATTGCGTCTGCTCTTTGGACGGTGGCCAGTATTCCGTTGATTAAATAGACATAGACATAGAGGAAAATTACGGTTTAGGGGAGCTCTTATCCCCCAGTGCTATGCAAATTATTCGGACGAAAGAAGACAAACAACACAATGGAATTTAACACATATATTGACAAAGGGTACAAAAATATTGTTGCAAATTTTGTTGGCATTTGCTACAAGACTTATCTGAGAGGTGAAATTATATTTCGTTTGAGAAGTGGTACTAGCAAGCGTATTCTGGTCGCTGTGGTTGTAAAGTTCTATAGAGACGCGTCCGTCTTGTTCAGTTCTCGTACGATAAGTAAAATGTGTAGGGAGTGTTTTTTAAAAGCTACTCGCCCAAGTAACAATCTTCGGATGGGGCCCTTTTTAAGGTGACTATTTAATTCGACAGCCTTCGGAAAGTATGCTGTTGAGACAGCCTTCTGAATGTATGCTGTTGAGACAACCTTTTGAAAGTATGCTGTTAAAACGCTTCCGTCCTGGTCGACGACCCTCAGACAAGTGATGGGGTTTTATTCTCCCGCCAACCTCGAGTTGGCGATTCGCCCCCTAGCGACAGGGGGAGATAATTCTATCAGATTTCCAACATGCTTTTAATCACTTTATTCTTGATAATAAACACCTAAATTGCACAGTCTTCGAGAAATAATATATCTGAACACAAAACCCGAGCAAACAATATGAAAGGTTAAGTTGAAAGTTCTAAGATGATTTATGAATACGATAAACATCTGATGAGAGATAATAGATAAACTTGTAAATTTCAAAACTTTGTATGAAGAAAATAAAGTTGTTTTTTCGAGTATTTGATGGTCTAATTCCTTTTTAATGAAAAAGATATGATTGTTTTCTTAAGATATTTTAATGTAAGTAAGTATGTGTCATATAGTACCTAAATAATGAGAATGGAGTCTGTTTTCCTGTGAATAATGACTGACGAAACCTCGGAAGAAACCTTGGAAGAGAGAAACAACATATTTCACGGGACTTGTCAATCCAACTGAAATTGCTAATTACTCTGTTCTCCTTGTATATTTGCTTAGTAAACCTTTTATCCTATCCTTAATACACGTTGTGTTTCTTATTATTATTTCTCTTGTTAAGTCTGATACTAGAGTTAAAACAGTATGAAAAGCCGATTTTGTAATATGTTTATTCCTAGTGATCTCTAGAATAGTAATTATTATTTTTAATAAGTATAGTAGGTATTTAACCAACCCCTTCACCACGGGTCGAATGAGATACACGTTCGTGAGTATGGGCCATCCAGTGAGGAGCGAACTGGCTATTCAGTAGTAATGGATCTTAGTAACTATTACACTACAACGGGACACATTTCATTAGGTGTAGTATAGTCCCCTTGAATAAGTACACTAACAATTGATACTAATTGTTGTAGAATATTCATACTAAGTTGCAATTACCGTCAGATTTGGTAAGACAAGGCAACAAGTAGCCGTAACCCAATACAGATCTAACCTTGTTGCAATCCTACTGCAGAATGCCAACGTTTTTATGAAACCTCATAACATCATAGAAACCAAGCAGCCAATCAGGATTCAAGAAATGGAATCACACAAATACACGAATGGACTATTCTTGAGTTCCATAAGTACCAACTGTGTTAACACTAGTTCAGTTGTGCTTAGTCAGTTGCTGTTGTCCAAACCAACAGTATACTGAGTGACTAATTGAATTCAATAACCGTTTCTTTTTTTATTATCATATCAACCTTCATGGGTTATTTAATGCCAAAACTATCCTTGTAGAAGAACAGTACTGGTACCATTTAACCCATAGCTGTGGTGGTTCATACCTTTCCTAAGGGTATTACTCCAAAAGTAAATGCAACAGTACGACTGTAGTTCAAACTTGCTTACTACGATGGCGTAGTTCAAACTTGCTTACTACGATGGCGTAGTCCAACACGTTAACCACTATGCCAGGGTGACACTCCAAATCAATATCGAAAATAGGTATCGTATCATTCATATATAAGTACATCCTAACAGTTACAATTGTCAAAAGGTATATGATTGATTGATTTTAATGGCATGTCAATCTGTCTATGATTATGTTCTCTTAGAGGTTAGGAAATCGTGTTCATTGTAAGTTAATTTTTACATCTTTTGTTACGTTGGGTTTTAGATAGGAATAATTGAACACATATAACTCTATGCAATCAAATGACTATTAAATAGAAATAATTACTTGAAACCATAAAATTGTGTATGAATTATTTGTATTAGATATGAACATTTGAAACTATATAATTGTGTGCAAACAAATGACTACTAATTAATAGAAATAATTACTTGAAACCATATAATTGTGTATGAATTATTTGTATTAGATAAGAATATCTGAAACCATATAATTCTGTGCAAACAAATAAATATTATTAAATAAAAATAATTACTTGAAACCATATAATTGTGTATGAATTATTTGTATTAGATAAGAATATTTGAAACCATATAATTGTGTGCAAACAAATAAATATTATTAAATAGAAATAATTACTTGAAACCATATAATTGTGTATGAATTATTTGTATTAGATAAGAATATTTGAAACCATATAATTGTGTGCAAATAAATGACTACTATTAAATAGAAATAATTACTTGAAACCATATAATTGTGAATGAATTATTTGTATTAGATAAGAATATTTGAAACCATATAATTGTGTGCAAATAAATGACTACTATTAAATAGAAATAATTACTTGAAACCATATAATTGTGTATGAATTATTTGTATTAGATAAGAATATTTGAAACCATATAATTGTGTGCAAATAAATGAATATTATTAAATAGAAATAATTACATGAAACCATATAATTGTGTATGAATTATTTGTATTAGATAAGAATATTTGAAAACCATATAATTGTGTGCAAACAAATGACTACTAATAAATAGAAATAATTACATGAAACCATATAATTGTGTATGAATTATTTGTATTAGATAAGAATATTTGAAACCATATAATTGTGTGAAAACAAATGACTACTATTAAATAGAAATAATTACTTGAAACCATATAATTGTGTATGAATTATTTGTATTAGAAAAGAATATTTGAAACCATATAATTGTGTGAAAACAAAATGACTACTATTAAATAGAAATAATTACTTGAAACCATATAATTGTGTATGAATATTTGTATTAGATAAGAATATTTGAAATCATATAATTGTGTGAAATAAATGACTACTATTAAATAGAAATAATTACTTGAAACCATATAATTGTGTATGAATTATTTGTATTAGAAAAGAATATTTGAAACCATATAATTGTGTGAAAACAAATGACTACTATTAAATAGAAATAATTACTTGAAACCATATAATTGTGTATGAATTATTTGTATTAGATAAGAATATTTGAAACCATATAATTGTGTGCAAACAAATGAATATTATTAAATAGAAGTAATTACTTGAAATGATGTTAAGTGTGTCGCTCCATATCAGATGCGAAAACAATCTTCCTGGTCTAAATTATGTATTCTCAATCACAAGGTTCGATACTGGCCCTCGCCACACTCAGCGCATGTGTAGCGGAGCTTGGATCTAGTGGTAAGTGTGACACTCCATCTCAGACTCAAAAACAATCTCCCTGCTCTAGCGCTAATGAAAATGGGATTGACTCACTTGCTGTCTGGCTGATAGCGGCGATAGGCCACTCCACCTACTTTTTTTTAACTGATATTAGATAGGATTACTTGAAACCTTATTACTGTGTGCAAACAAATGAATATTATTACATATAAATTACTACTTGAAACCATATAATTGTGTATGCATTATTCGTATTAGATAAGAATAATTGAAAGCATGCAACTGTGTGCAAACAAATGATTATTATTAAACAGAAGTAATTACTTGAAACATAATTATTAATATTAGATAGGGATTATTAAAATCATACAACTGAGTGCAAATTTAAGATCATTATTACAAAGAAAAATTTTCTTGAAACCATGCAATTATGTATTACTAGTATTAGATAGGAATACTTGAAACCATACAACTTTTTTGCAAATAATTTATACTTGCAGGATCAGTGCGTATACCACAGTATGATAATGTAATGATTACAACGTTTGATATGTTTACTATAAGGGCTATTACTTAATAGTTCAATATGTAAAGAGTATAATTATTCTGATTTAACTCTCTCTCACTCTTTTCTCTTTCTTTCCTTCATTTCATCTTTTCCTTATTTTAGATTGAAAAAGGATGAGAGTTATCGCTTCTTCGCACTCACCTCCCCTCTCTATCCCCTACTCACTTTCCACTACTCTCTTTCTTTCTTATTATATTTTTCTGTGTAGCATGTCCTTTTTCTTCCTGATGAAAACGGAATGGTCCATTATTTAGTTGAGGTGACGACACTCCAAAGAAAAGAATTCAGTGGATAAGCAACGCCAGATAATCATAGTTTACATTTTTGTATTTCATCTAGGACGATTTGGAAGGTCTCATTTTTAACCAGAGGGGGCTGCAATATGATAACGGTCTTACTTTTAAGGAACACGAGTAATGATATATATATTAGATATGAATAATTGATATATTTTGGTCTTTTTTATGTGTGCAATTTGTTCATAATTTCATCCGCATTGTGAAGGATCCAATTCTTTTTTTATTAAAAGTAGTTTAAGCGTTTGAGTTTTGTTTTACGGGATATCAACCTCTGTGGACCATTTAATGCCAGAAAAGGGTTATTATGGATTTCAGTCTTTAAAGTAGTGGTTCTATGGAAGTATTCAGTTATGTTTTGTTATATCTTGTTGAAAAGGTTACTTTTTTAGAAAATTTAAAATGTATTTTTGGGTTTGTATTCCTAAGTAGAACACTTTTCAACGATATTCCAAATAATCACTGTGACTTTGACGTTCCTGGTAGTTTCGACAATCTATTTATAGACTCCAAGATTGGAGATTCTGATTCGCTGTTGCATTTCTTCATTATTCCATTAACTTGATTAATGGTTGATTCTGCCATTCCGGCTGCATTCAGCACATTTCAAAGAACAAAAATTCCATTTGAATCCATATCTGTGGGCCAACCTTTTCATCATTTTGTTTGTCAAATTCAAGGCTACCATCAATTACATCTTCTTCTTGTATATGTCATATGTAATAAAATGCTTCTTTAGCAATATATATATATATACCAACCCCTCCGCACGAGTAGGATGCGACACAAGGTCAATTTTTTAAGCGGAGTTTAGCAGGTTTAAATTCAGAGTTTTCCTTCTCCTAGACCGTTGCCTAACCAAGGTTAAAGAGCCAAGTCTGCCCTACCATTTGCCCATAGCTGGAGGGAGAGTAGGATTCATACCATTCCCAAGGGTATTAGCGCTAAGTGAAATGCAATTACCACGTCCAGGATTTGAACTCGGAGCGACGAGTCCATTTCCCATTACTTTAACCATTACACCACGCGCTTCCTTATAATATATTGCTTCTTTAGCAATATGATTATACAAATTGATGATTTCCCGTCAACTTGCAAATCATAATTGCAAAGTTTGGTAATAAATAATGCCTAATAATATCCGTTTTGGTTGTGTAACTTCCCACTTATTACATCGGGAAAGTATTAATCTAACTATTTTCCCTTTGGTTATGGGTATATAGTAGAGTGGACTGGGCTCTTTAACCTTGGTTAGGTAACCAGTCTAGGAGAAGGAAAACTCTTAATTTAAAAGGTAAAACTCTGCTGGGAGTAATAGCAATGAAGGGATACTTTGCACTCCCTAGAGCTCCAAAATTAGAACCTCACCACTAGATGCTGTTTAATGTCATACCTAAAACCACTGACCCTCATTTTGGCACATACATGATAAAAAAATGTTAGGGTTTTGCCCTAACCGAAATATAGTTAGAATAATCGTATGCAGTCAACGTTGTGTAACGGTTATAGTCTTAGGAAATGGGCTCGTCGACCCGAGTTCAAATTCTGGACGAAGCTGTTAAGAAGCTGGGCTCTTAACCATGGCTAGGTAAACAGTCTTATTAAAGTCAGTCAGTCAGTCAGTCTACTGTTGGTTTGAGTGACAGCAACTGGTTAAGCACGACTTAAGCAGTGTCCAAGACAGTTGGTATTTATGGAAATCAAGAATATTCCATTCATGTATTTGGGTGATTCCATTCCTCGAGTTATGATTGGCTGCTTGGTTTCTATGATATTGTGGAGTTTCATAAATGCCCTGTCATTCTGCAGTAGGACTGTAGCAAGATAGGTTCATATTCAGTTACGACTACGTGTTGCCGTGCCTTATCAATTCGATGGTAATTGGAACTTAGTTTGATTATTCTACAAGTCTTGGAAAAGTAAAACTCTGAATTCAAACCTGTTAAACTCCGCGAAAGAAATTGACCTTGTGTCGCATCCTGCTCCTGCGAAGGGGTTGGTAAATATATATACAATCAACGACGAAATTATTCGTACACCCATCAATTTTTAATATTTTTATGTATTTCTCAGTTTTCATATTTTACATTCGTCTGTCAATTTATTTATGTTGTATTTAATCTATTGTTCTAAAAATTGAGTTCTATAATCGCTTTTGTTTGTGCTTATCAACATAAAAAACTGGCAGCATTAAATTCGGAATATTTATCTATCTCAGTCTGTCTATCTATCAATCTATCTATCTATGAATTGAACATTTTTGAAAAAACAAATGATGTTTATAATTGCTGACAGAAATCTGTTTCGACCGTTTTGACTACCAAAGCATGCTTAATTAATCAATAACGCCCGTTAGTTTTCAAAGCTTTTATTTGTCTTTTTTTTTTAACTAACTCATCACGCGGAGTTGAGCCCAGCCACCGCAGGATACGTCTATCCTGGGTCACGTCCCGGCTGCAACTGGGGACGTGCAACTAGATCCACGTTATTTGCGGGTTTCCCGCCTCTGAGTTCAAAGTTTCGCAACGGTCTGAAATTTATGCTACCACTGCATTGGGTCACGTGGTTAGTTCTTTCGTCGGGAAGACCTTCTACGAATCTTTTGAATTACGGTGGTTCTGCGTGTGCTGAAAATTTCGGTTATCTCGACAGTAATTTGTGGATGAAAGAGATTCATATTTGACCAGGTTACGACCCTCAGCGTCTCAAGAGTCCGATCCCGGGTCCAGGGTTGACGTGACAAGACTGCCTTAAGAAGACTAATTGGTGATGGTAGAATCCCATGTTAATGACTTGCTGGTGACATTCCCATCAGAATCGACGCTCTATACATATACTCCAAGATTACGAGATGCGAATCGCTATTGAAATTTGCCTTTGTTCCATTAACTTGATTAATAGTTGATTCTGCCATTCCGCCAGAAAATCGGCACATTCGAGAAATAAATATTCCATTTGAATCCATATCTATAGACTAGTTTTTCATCATTTTCATATCAAAATTACGGCCTTCATTAATTACAGCTTTTTACTGGTATATGTGTCGGAACTATGTGCAGTTAAAACATATCTATTTATTTCTCTCTCCCCCCCCCTCTCTCTCTCTCTCTCTCTATATATATATATATATATATATATATATATATATATATATATATATATATATTATTTTATCGTCTCCAATATCTTATATAATATTATATTAATTCAATGCTTCAATAAAGAGTCCAGTAAAAATGAAAAAAGCTTTTCCAATAGGGGCCTATTTTTTCTTTTAAGAGAGGTCCTTTGGAAAAGATGTTGTTCATTTATTCCATTCATTTCAAGACTTGTATTTAACATAGAGCTACTTCCCTTGGGAAAGGTATGAATCAAACTATTCTTCCTTCAGCTATGTGTAAATTTTAGAATAGACTGGGTAATTTAACCTTGATTAGGCAAGCAGTCTAGGAGAAGAATAACTCTGAATTCAAACCTGTTAAACTCCGCTTAAGAAATTGTCCTTGTGTCACATCCTTCTCCCATGGAAGGGTTGATTAAGAATTTAACTAAAGAATTAAGCACCAGACATAAATAGACGGGCAAAAACACCGCCAGACACGTAAACGGAAGAAATCAGGAAAAAAAAAATGCCATTAATCAAAAAGACAATTGAAAAGAAAAAATACATTAATATCGCCCCTGGAGGCCGGGAGAAATGTATAAATATAAAAATGAATTTGGCTATGTGCCTGTCTAAATAACAGATATACGTGGTCTGAAGAAGCTCTGTTGGTCCCAGATACCCACGAGTGGAAATGGTCCATAATCACGATACCCATGGTATTTAAGGCCTTTTTACACACACACACACACACACACACACACATATATAATAATATATATATATATATATATATAATATATATATATATACTTACTTTATCACTGAAAAACGAGACTCTGCTTTTCAGACGAAATTATTTCAGTTTCACTTGCATCTGTTCTTCATCCACCTATAAGTATGTATAAATAACAGATATACGTGGTCTGAAGAAGCTCTGTTGGTCCCAGATACCCACGAGTGGAAATGGTCCATAATCACGATACCCATGGTATTAAGGCCTTTTATTCACACACACACACACATATATATATAATACATATATATATATATATATTATATATATATATATATAATATATATATATATATATATATATTATACTTACTTTATCATTGAAAAACGAGACTCTGCTTTTCAGACGAAATTATTTCAGTTTCACTTGCATCTGTTCTTCATCCACCTATAAGTATGTATAAATAACAGATATACGTGGTCTGAAGAAGCTCTGTGGTCCCAGATACCCACGAGTGGAAATGGTCCATAATCACGATACCCATAGTATTTAAGGCCTTTTATTCACACACACACACACACACATATATATATATATATATATACATATATATATATATATATATATATATATATATATACTTACTTTATCACTGAAAAACGAGACTCTGCTTTTCAGACGAAACTATTTCAGTTTCACTTGCATCTGTTCTTCATCCACCTATAAGTAATGTATACTGAGTTATTTAGCCTTGATAAGATAACCAATCTAGGAGAAGGGAAACTCTGAATTCAAGCCAGTTGTGATCTGTTTAAAAATTGACGGTCGTCCTAAAATGGTCATCGTCGTTGAAAATAGACACGGTGAACCGAGTTCAAATCGTTTACAATTTACATAGCGCTAATACCCTTGGAATGGTATGTATCGAATTATTCTCCCTTCTTCCACGAGGAAATGATATGGTAGACTGGATCCTTCAATCTTGGTTTAGCAACTATGTGGTGAACATTATTTCAAGGGATATCAGTGGGGTAAATTTTGGTGGTATCAGAATTCAAATTCTGATACTGATTCAAAAGGATAAGACAGAACGACAACAATTTTGATAACAAGTTTTAAATAAAGAAGAAAATGAAAAGAAAAGAGAAGATAGAAAAGTGGGAAATGGTTTGTTAATCTATTGTCATTTGCGGGATTTATTTGTAGGTTTTGTCTTGTCAATAAATTCGGGTTGGCATTCTATTTTTTTTTTTTTTTTTTTTTTTTCAGTTCAAATTTTGATCTAGATTTTCACTTCAAATTCGATTTTGCTTTTCATTTCAAATTCGATTTAATTTTTCACTTCAAATTCGATTTAATTTTTCACTTCAAATTCGATTTGATTTTTCACTTTGAATTCGAATTAGTTTTTCACTTCAAATTCGATTTAATTTTTCACTTCAAATTAGAATTAGTTTTTCACTTCAAATTCGATTTAATTTTTCACTTCAAATTCGAATTAGTTTTTTTTACTTCAAATTCGATTTAATTTTTCACTTCAAATTCGATTTAATTTTTCACTTCAAATTCGATTTAATTTTTCTCTTCAAATTCGATTAATTTTTCACTTCAAATTCGATTTAATTTTTCACTTCAAATTCGATTTAGATTTTCATTTCAAATTCAATAATGTGGTATATCCACAGGTCCTTCTAATTCAATGATAATACTTATAATTAATAGGCATTAATCCAAGTCTTCTCCACTCCATCCAACTATGGGTAAATAGTAGGGCAGGCCGAATTCTTTAGACCTAGTAGAGCAAATGGTCTAGAAAAAGGTAAACTTTGAATTCAAACCACTTGTACTCTTTTTAAAATTAACCTTGTTTCATCTCTTGCCTACTGAGAAGTGTTCTTGGACGAGGATGTTTGGAATTCTCATCATGCTGATACCATTGGTATAGACATAAATTCAACAATTCTCCCCTCAGCTCTAAATAAAAGCGTTAGTTGGGCTATTTTGCTTAATGGCATCTCAAACCTTGTGAGTTATTTAATGCCAAATCGTGTTTTGTTGTATATAGTTTATAAGCGAATAGTTTGCAGATAAACATTTTGTTTTTAAACAAATTGTTCGAGTGCGAGATAAAAGTTACTAGTCAAGGTTTATTTTTGTAGATAGTTTTGTTTTCTAGATATATCTTAAACATATCATATATTATATATTTTATACGGGATTCATAATTTTTGGTATATTTTTATTTCTCCCAAGAAGAATAAAAATCCGACTATGTTAACATTTTCAGATAGATCTTTCATATTATTGGCATTGAAAAATTGTTTTTTATTTATAGCGAATGTTCTAAATTCTATGAGCTAGTGTTAACAACACAGGATGTTTGACATGTTCTTCACCATGGTTGATCTTCTTGTTTGAGTATTAAAGAGTGCATTAGTTTTGTGTGGTCAATGTTCAGTCGTGGCTAGTATTACTTCTCCCTCTTGGTATTTTCTATATCCCTTCTTCCATTTTCCTAGTGTTGTGTAAATAGTAAGGTCGGCTGGACTCTTTAACCTTGGCATGGCAACCGTTTCTAGCAGAAGAAAAACTGAATTCAAACCAGATGCAAACCTCTAAACAATTGACCCAAATTTTAGCCTCAAAAAGGTGTTTTATCAAATATTTCAAGTAATAAAGAACGCATAACTTTGGCTTTGCTAGCTTAAAATATTTTATTAACACACAATGACATAAAGAGAAAACATTCAAACACTTATTTATGCTTTCAAAACTACAGTAATAAAACCAAAATCAATGCAATACCAAAAACAAACAATGTAGTCTAAAACCTTGATGTAGCCTAGTGCGATTATTTGGAAATTCCAAACATGCAGAAACCCAACCAACGATACACAGTAACATTGATATTATGATAATTACGTACGTATAATTACTCTATCTAATTTCCTGTGATCTTGTAGGAATTATATCCTTACTTTATACAATTATCTTCCGTTTTTCTCCCGTTAGGTGCTAGGTGGTGGAGGGATTGAATGAACACACACGGAGTGGTTTGGTAAATGAATACTATATCATGAGCTCCAATGTAGGATGAATGATTTTAATTCCAGTTTAATGATTTGAATCTGCTTGAAGGAATAAGAGATGATCTAATTAATTTTTCAGAGGATTATAAACCATCGCTGGATTTGATTGTATTGATCAGGGGAGGTCGAAGAAAGGATTTGAAGCTTTCTAAAGGTTCAATAACCTCTTGTTAACGAAGAATAGATTGTTATTTTATAATGAGTGTGTGTTTATGTCTGCTTTAATGAGATATGAGATAATGAAATCGCATAAGAGTCATTTAGCTGTTAATTGCCACATGAGATTCGTTTTAGATACGTTTTCGTTGGAATTAGATTAAAAGAATAGGAGATGCATGTGAACTGTGATCCATGCAATATTCCCTGTTTGTTTCTTGAAGTATCCATACAGTTATTTTTCTTCCCATCTCTGTTTGCTATATTTTTCTTTTCTGTTTGTCCATATGTTGCAATTATTGTCACTGCTGTTGTAATTAGTCTTTCTTTGCTCTTTTTAGTGTATTCATCGAGTTTTCAAATAGTCGCATCTACGCAGTTTGTTGCTTGAAATATCCATACAGTTGTTTTTCTTCCCATCTCTGTTTTCTATATTTTGTTCTTTTCTGTTTGTTCATATGTTGCAATTGTTGTTACTGGTTATTGTAATCAGTCTTTCTTTGCTGAGTTTAGCGTATTTCTAGAGTCTTCGAATTGTTGCATGTGTCCAGTTTGTTGCTTGAAGTATCTATACAGTTATCTTTCTTCCCATCTCTGTTTTCTATATTTTTCCTTTCTGTTTGTCCATATATTGCAATGATATATATCGTGATTTAAAAGTAACTCTCTATTTTAAGCTATTTCGGTAGAGCGTTCGGCTAGAAACCACAAGGTTCCTAGTTCGATACCGGTCCTCGCCAACTCAGCGTATGAGTAGCACAGGGATCTGTGCGGTAAAGTAAGGAGCTGATGGTAGGTGTGGCACTCCACCACAGACGCCGAAAAATCTCCTTTGTCTAGTGCTATTGAAAAGGGGATAGACTCCCTCGCTGACTGGCTGATACCGTCTTTAGGCCGCCCCGACGACTTTACTTTTACTTTTATAATTTATATTCTGTCCAGTTGTCAGTACTTGGGAGAATATTGAAAACTTGATTCTCATGCCAGATGTAACTCTTCCACATTTTGCTATTGTTCGTGAATAGCTGAATCACCATTTTCTTGGGAAAAGAATGGGTAGACGTGGTTCGCAAAAGTGGCCGGACAGATGTCCTGATCTACCTTTTAGCATTTCATCTTGGACAATTTGGATGGTCTCATATTTAACCAGAGGGTGTTGCAAGATGATAATTGTCGTACAAATAGGGGACATGAGTATTAATATATAGATAGATTTCACGATTGCAGTTAAAGAGAGAAAAAGGAAGAACTAGAAAAAGAGGAGGAGAGTTTTCATTGTTAAATGTCTTCTGTAATAACAGAATGTATGCAACAATCCAGAGACAATGGCTTTGATTTCCTTTTCAATTAGAGACAAAATTCTTTTCCCAATCATCTCAAATGCACGAAGCAACTGAGACAGGTTTCCCGCCCGACGTGACGACTGCTTTAATTTCTACATCAGACATGCTGCTCTGAATATAATATAATAACAGGCTTCTTTGAACCAATATTAAGACAGTTGCATTAACTATGGCTTTCTTTAGATCGTCAAATAACTTTTACTGTGAAAAGTTTCATCCTTCTTTGTCTATGAAAATGTTCACGTTTCATTGTTAAAATCAGATCAAAATTTGAAACATATCTAATCATGAATAGAAACCGTCTCAAATGACCGATTGATTTATTGATTGATTTTAACGTCAACCCATCTACGGTTATTTAAAATACGGCCTCTGTGTCAGGGAATTGCCCCCATTGTACGTTTATATTTACATTGTGCTGTTTCTTAGGTTTTTTCACATAGCTATATACTATGGGAAAGGTAAGTATCCAATCATTTATTTTCAAGCAATGGGTATGTTAAATAGTAGCACAGCTGGGCTTATGGTTAGGCAATCAGTGGAGAGGAAGAAAAATTTAAATTCAAACCCATATATATATATATATATATATATATATATATATATATATATATATATATATATATATATATAAAAAAAGAAGCACGCAAAATGGATATGTTTTGAGAAATGTTTAATTATTTTATCTTACATTTGCGATGTGTTTCAGATTTCTGATATCTTCTTCAGACATTGATTAATCCTATGGGGAGTGTACAGTACCCCCATTACCATTGCTTCCAGGTACACCATGACCGGTAAGGGTACCCATTAGGATCTCATCTATGGGTCAAATAGATCTGTTTGCAAATTGTTTGTATTGGATAGGGACACCATATATATATATATATATATATATATATATATATATATATATAGATAGATAGATAGATAGATAGATAGATAGATAGAGATAGGATAGATGTAGTAGAATCCGACACTATGAGATAGGTAAAATGATAGTGAACAAGAAATGATAACTCAAAACAAATCTAATATATTTCGTCCGATTTATACGGACATCCTCAGTCGAAAATCGGACGAAATATTTCAACTCTTAGATTTGTTTTGAGTTATCATTTCTTGTTCACTATCCTTTTACCTACCTCATATATATATATATATAATATATATATATATATATATATATATATATATATATATATATATATATGAAATTTAACAGTCTTTTTAACGGATATCTTTCTTCCCATCTATGTCGCTCTTTGATGAAGACCAACTTATCGATTTGGTCGAAACAATTCTGTCAGCAATTACATAACAAACATCATATGTTTTTTCAAAATGTTAAATTTCATACTGTCGGATTAATTTCCATCTATTTTTCATATATATATATATATATATATATATATATATATATATATATATATATATATATATATGGTGTCCCTATCTAATACAAACAGATCTATTTGACCCATAGATGAGATCCTAATAGGTACCCTTACCGGGTCATGGTGTACCTGGAAGCAATGGTAATGGGGGGTACTGTACACTCCCCCAGCTTCAGAACTGGAGCCTCACCACCAAATGAAGTTTAGTTTTATACCCAGAACAACACTTTTTTGAGAATCTAAGTTAATAGGCACTTTTTCACTTTTTGGTGACCTATTAACAGTTCTCTCATTGATTGATTGGGTCATGTGACTGCCCAATACGTGGGAAAGTTTTTGCTCATTTGTCAGTTTTGTTTGTTACGTCATTATGAATGGGCGTAATGTGGATGCGTATGTCTAATGGTTATCGTCGTAGGAAATGGACAACGCGAGTCGTGTTCAAATCTTGGACGAGGTTTCTTAAATTTCACTTAGTGCTAATACTCTTGAGCAATGGGATGAGAACTGTCTACCCCGCTGGATTGAATAAAGGGTTCGTTTCGAAGTTCCGTGAAGGCTCCTCATTCCGACATGAAATCCCGGGTTCGACAAGAAGATTCCCGCGTTTGACAGGAAACAACTGACGAAGACCAGAAACGTTGTGTATATCACAATAAAGGTGAGGACAACAGGACGAAAAATCTAAATAATACAGGGGTAATTCCATGTCAAATCATACAGAAAAAAGTAAAATTGTCACACAGCCTTCAATGTTTCTAAAATTTCGTACAGATATGGACTAAGTTAAAGTCAGACAATCCCCAAAATTTTGACTTTTTCGATAGCATTTTTAGATTCGTTGAGCAAAAATACTTTTATAAACCAATTTTTAGGAATAGGAAAATTCTAGAACTCATTTTACAGACAAAAAAGCTTACAAAAAGTCGCCATTTTTCGAGAATCCCCTCAAATTTGAAGAGTTAAAAATCGACATAACTCCGTTAATTTTAGGAATTTGAAGCCCAAATTTTGCGGATTATCTAACTTTAATATAGTTCACACATGGACAAAATTTCAGACAAAATTGAAATCTAAAATTCTAACAAATTTTTGCAAAATGTTGTAGCTACGGTTGTAAGCAAATATCAAATCTTTTTGGTACAAAAAATGTTCAATGTATGTGAAATAATAAAAGAAAAAAATTGTAGGGCCACATTGGGATATTGATTTTGCTATGAAAAAATCAGAAATCATCAATAACTTAAAATTGGTTTTTGATAGCATTTTTGGATTTTTTTTTTTTTTGCAAAAATGCTTTTATAGACCAATTTTTAGGAGTAGGGAAGTTCTAGAACTCATTTTACAGACAAAAATAGGTTACATAAAGTCGCCATTTTTGGCGAACCCACTCAAATTTGGAGAGCTAAAAATCGACATAACTCCGCCTATTTTTTGAATTGGAAGCTCAAATTTTGGGGATTGTCAAACTTTAACATAGTCTATACATTGACAAAATTTCAAAAAGATTGAAGCTGGTGGGTTACATGACCTGGATGATTTGACATGGAATTACCCACAGGTTTATCGGTTGTGCAGCGGGTATATTTCTTGACTTTTATGATTTTAGTTAAACCTCCGATGTGCGCCAATTTAGATCTTTAGTCTCTTAATCAATTCCATCCTGTCACCTGTACTTCTGTAAGACCCCTCAATGGGACCATCTGTTGTCCGTGGGTAGCAACCCGTAATGCCTGGAACATGATCATAATGATTGAGCGGTGTGTGATCTGAGTACTTAGTGATCGCGTGACATGTAACACACCACTTCGCTAGGGATAGACGGACAGTCGGAGAAGCCACATCCGATCAATTGATTGATCATGTCAATTCTTAGAAATGATTGTCTCGACCGTATTCTTCTCATTAATCTTACGGCAAGCACCCAACCCTTTTGTGGTGATAAAAGGCGGTGGCTGAGGGTCAAGTACCAGTATTAATTGATACGCATGAAGTTAATGAAAATTATTTCAATAAACAAATCATATATAGAGAGAAAGATTTGGCATTAAATAACTCTCAAAGATGTATTAAACTAAACAATCATCTTAATTTTAAGGAATGCACCCTAAAAATGCCACTGATAACATCGCCAAGATCATTAGGCATTTCGGATCTTTCAACATCATACACCTTCACCTGGGTGACGGAGCTAGTGTTGATCAGTCACTAATTTGCGGTTTTAGAACGAGATCTTAGCAGCCAAGAAAAAACATATGGTGAACTTTGATTCTTTATACTGAAAGGCGCCAGCGGAATCCCTAATCAAATGCGACTCCAGTCTATCCCTCTCCCATGAGAATATCTTATATCTTATAGAAATGTACTTCATTATTCTTGTTATGTTTGTTAAACATCTTTGGCATGAAATAACCCAATATGGATTGACATGCCGTAAAATCCAAACAACCATCATGTACACGTTCTGAACTTAGATCACTCTAATCTAGTCTTTATCGAATTTTCTGCATCTCAAAATTCTTTTATTTATTCTTATTTATTTATTATCCATAAGAATATCTTATATCTTATAGAAATGTACTACATTATTCTTGTTTTGTTTGTTAAACATCTTTGGCATGAAATAAACCAATATGGATTGACATGCCGTAAAATCCAAACAACCATCATGTACACGTTCTGAACTTAGATCACTCTAATCTAGTCTTTATCGAATTTTCTGCATCTCACAATTCTTTTATTTATTCTTATTTATTTATTATAAAATTTCTTTTATTTTTTTGCAATTTTCCACTTGGGCCATTTATTTTCTGTATTCAGATTTCTCTTATTGAAAATCTTAAACGGCATAACACCTATTTTCAATCCTTTGTATCTATTTTTTTTATTAGGCTTTCCGTGAATTGTCAAGTGTTTGGATTTTTCATCTAATTTACAATGCCAAAATCTTCTTCTTACGTTCAATTTGCAAAATTCTATTGGTTTCTGATTGGGAAATTTTCGAATCACTTTGCGATTTTGCAGTGGTAATTGTTCCTTAATGTTCAGAGATTTCAGGTCCAAACTGATTGCTATTTTTCCACTTAATATTTTATCTTTTACTCTTGAATTATTTTTCGAAAGCAAATGGAATTCATTTTATTGATCTTTTCTCCAAGCATGCGTCTGGCTGGTCTCGGCTGAATTCCGCGGACTCTTTCCTCAAAACAAAATCTGGAAATTCTAATATTGCAATAAACGGCAAAATCTAAATTCCCATTATTTCCAGGTCCATTCTAACCTGTAAGAGTACCATCTATGGGTCAAATATATCTTATTATAATGGAGATTGTGGGTTTGTATGTCTGTAACCGAAACTATATTACTATTCAAGTCACAATTCCCTTTGTTATTTACATCACATTCTCCATGATTTTATTTTTTATTTAAACCTCAATTATTAATAAAATTGTTTTACATCATTAATACTGTTGACCATATCTACATACAAATACCATGCAATTGTATTTATATATACAAGAAAATAGCGGTTTACAGTGTGAATTGGAAGTCTAATTTGCATATTGATCTTAAAAATTTGATTTTAATATATATATGCTTAGTATTATTGATTTCTAATTGTTTGGTTTTATCTTAATGAATATGAGCAAAAATCTCGGGGATAAATCTTAAAAGAAATCCATTAACAAGAAGAAATAACTGTAATTTTATTCTTTACTTCTTATTTTAACTAAATAGTTAAATTAGGAAAATTTACCAATGAAAGACGGGAGTAAGGGAAAATGATAGAAGAGTTATTTTCAAAGTTGTTCTATTTTTCAATCGAACCCCCCTCTGTTCCAAATATTATTATCTGAATTCTTATTCAGTTTCATTAGCCTTTCTAATTTAACATGATATTTTATTATATTAAAACTTAAATACTTACACCCGGAGGGTGCATATATTTGCTAGTCTGTTTAAACATTGTTTGTATTCGATAGAAATACGTAATGCAATATGGTTATATATTGATGAGGACCGTCGCTTTTTAAACGGTTAGTGTAGAAAGATATTGAATTCGAATGCAGACCATTAGGTGATTGATGTTCCGAAACCTCGACCTGACCCGACTCCTTCCGGTTACGAAGTGTGTGGGGAAAAGACTTAGTTTGCTTAGAGGCAGTTAAGCCGTTAGACGTCCGAAAGTGGTCAGTCGCGTGTCCTCATACTGTAGGAATGTTTGGCGAGGGCTCTCCTGCATGTGGTTAAGAAGGTATGTTCCTGAAATTAATAAAAATGTGATCACAAAGAAATATATGCTTTGCCTTGTCTCTAAGAACTAATGGCAACCTTGACATAATCAGACCAGTGAACAAAAGACCAGTTAGAAGAAGATAGCTACAGACTACACACTACAGAAGAAGTAAGACAGCTACTCCAGAAATATATATATATATATATATATATGTGTGTGTGTGTGTGTGTGTGTGTTAAACCCAATAAGTCAGATATACCTACTAATAGTTTCGCTTAGTAGCTCATCAGAATCTTGACTGATTAGGTTTAACTTTATTATTTGCTCTACTTAAGTATTGAGCACTTTTTTCATTTTAGCTTTAGATAATCCTCGCGGTTTATATATAAGTATAGCTGCACTGATGAGGGGTAAATCCCGAAACGCGCGTCTGTAGATTGCTTTATATATATATATATATATATTTATATATATATATATATATATTGTTGGTCAAGTATTATATTATTAGCTCAGTCGGTAGAGCGTTCGTCTAGAAACCACAAGGTTCCTAGCTCGATACCGGTCCCTGCCAACTCAGCGTATGAGTAGCACAGGGATCTGTGCGGTAAAGTAAGGAGCTGATGGTAGGTGTGGCGCTCCACCTCAGATGCTGAAAACAATCTCCTTGGTCTAGCGCTATTGAAAAGGGTATAGACTCCCTCGCTGACTGGCTGATACTTTAGGCCGCCCCGTCGACTTTACTTTACTTTACGACCCTCTTGGTTATTTCTTTTTTCATTTTTTTTCCCAGGTGAAGTTTGGTAGTATATTTTTACTATCAAACTATTTGCCGGGGTTTTTTTTTCTTACCGCAAAGGTTTACTTATAAGTAATATATATATGTGTGTGACGGCGAAAAAAAAAACATGGTGCAGTTTCTAAATATAGAAATGTACAAGCTGATGTCTGGGGAAAATTATTAAAAAAGAATGACTAAAGCACTCGCACTGTCCGAGAAATGAGAGAGTTATCAAAGTTGAATATATAAACATTGCTTGATACACTAAGTAGAGCAAATTATAAGGACCAAGGAGTCAGAAACTACCTACCAAGGTTTCACCTAGGGGCTCATCAGAATAATTCTGATTATCTTGAGCAGTTAGCTGAAACCTAGATAGGTAGTTCCTGATGCCTTAGATTCTTATATATATATATATATATATATATATGAAAGTAAACAAACAATGTGTTTGAGATGGCGATAGACGACAATTTTTGGGAGAATATGTACTTAATTGAAGTCATACCTAATCTGAAAATTAATTAGTTGATAATTATGAATTGAACAGATATGCCCGCCTAATTCATTAATCATCAACTAGTTAATTTTCAAATTAGGTATGACGTCAATTAAGCACATATTCTCCTAAATATATATATATATATATATATATATATATATATATATATATATATATATATATATATATTATCAATTGCCGCTTTAACCTTTCTGGTGCTGTGGTATCAATGAATGATCCAACAGTGCTTGATATATCAAAAACATAGAGCAGTAATAATAATAATAATAATAATAATAGTAGAGGAAAAGACTTAAGGGTCTAGTATGGTTTCAATCCAAATGATTTGATCAGGACCCTAACCTAAACTAAGTCAATGTAATTCCTTAGTTAAACTGAGATAAATTTAAAAGGGTTTTGTAATTTGCTTGAAGCATTGTATTTATATTGGTTTGCTGGTTGGTTTTGAAGGCTATCACAATGCAAGTGTAAAGAAAAAAGAAGGTAACTGTGGTGTTGTTTGTTAACCTGTGATTTATTCTCAATTCTTAATATTTCGGGATAAAAATCCCATCTACAGAAGATTACTAAAACTGAAGTTGTTGATAGTGGCTGTTCATTTGTTCTGTCTCATGTCTTCCAAATTCGGGGGTGGGGCTTGTTTATGTGTGTGTTTGTGTGTGTGTGTAAGTGTGTGTGTGCGCGTTTATGTTTCTGTTCATTTGCTTTTATAGATACATTTATTTTCGGATAATAACGGTTGAACGCTACGGGTTTTTTACAATTTTTTTCTTTCATTTTTCGCGTTCGGCTTATTCTATTCGACTTTCATATGATCAATTCCTTTAAAGTTTCTGCATATATAAATGGCAGAAAATAACAGTTTCTTTCTCTGAATCCCCATGACATGCAACACTCCTTTTTGGCCCTTACTTAGGATAGATGGTTGGTCGTAGAGACCTTCCCAGATCAATCGGCTGATCATGTCAAGCCTTAGCACCTATATGATACCACTGCATTAGAAAGGTATGACGCTAAAATCTATCTTGATGGTGAAATTCCAATTCTGGAGCTCTGGGGAAAGTGGAGTACCCCTTCATCACTGTTACTCCTAGGTCCACTTTCACCCTGAGTGATAGTATCAGTTAGGGTCTCATCTCTGTGCTAAATAGGAAAAAATGATATTTCTCGGAATTTTTAGATGAGACTTAATAATTAGTATCACCAATGGACTGAATAAATGGTTAGGTTCAAAGTTCCGCGATGGCTCCCGATTACGACAAGAAGGTTGCCGGTTACAAAAAAAAAAAGATTCCCGAGTTCGAAAAGAAGGTTTCCGAGTCCGAAAACAAGGTTCCCGAGTCCGACAAGAAATACTTGAAGAAGGCCGGAGGGCACATCAGCCGAAAAGTTGTATAGATAAAAATTAGGACAATGGTTCAAATAATCCAAATAATACTAGAAAGAAAATGAGTTTAAAAAATGTGTTTTAAAAATTGGGGTAATAAAAAAAATTGAGTGCCCATCGGCATAAAATAACCCAACCAGGGTTGAAAAGCCGTAAAATCCAACCAACCATCCTCTGAATTCAAAGTTCCATTTTATTATTCCTCACAAATTATTCAGGTACCCCATTCACTGTTGCTTCTGAATCCAACAAGGAGTTAATTTCAAGGTTACTTGCACTTTTCAAATTGTCCCTTTCTTCCATTGGAAAACATTCATTGTCTTTAGGAATTCCTTCTCCGAATCTTGATGGTAAGGGGGGGGGCTACAAACTCAAGAAGTCGCAAAATGATTCGTTTTCGTGTTACTGAAGCATTTGTCTTCCGTGTGCGGAACTGTTTCTCATTTCCTTTCACTGTAGAAAACAATCCTACCGTTTTCCAATCTTTCCCAACGGCATAAATATCATTCCTCGTTCGAATCAGCTAAATCAGCATCACTATTGTCTACACCTTGTTCGACAGAAGATTTGATTTGATATACGAGGAAATTGAATTACGAACTGAAAGAATTACACTCGCAAGTCAATGAAACACTGTATTCTATAAAAGTTAATAAATCTAACTATTTTATGTATACTAACAAAAAAAAATCAACGGTGTAAAAGTTTATTTTAAAAAGATATTGCCTGAGGTGTGGGAATTAAAATTCAATGTCAGACGGTTTGTATTATGAGTAAAATTATCAAATTAATTAAAGGAATAAAAAGAAATTGAAAATGAAACTTAGTTCTATCTTCAAATAAAATGTTGCGCGTATATTAATTATTAGATAAATCAGAAAATCATAGCTATTTCATGCATATTTTTTCCATGTAAACTCACTTTTCCCTAATCCCACTTATCTACCTAGAGCTGAATGAATGACCCAACAGGTCAAGTTTTGTCTAGGATAGGTTAGAACTGATAATGAGAAAAATATTTTGATTGAGAGAGATAATTAAATTCCCATTACTAGCTAGAAATAAACAAAAATAATACAATTTTCTAATGAATTTCCTAGTTTATATAATTTATTTATTTAAGTTATATATAGTTTATTTATTCAAATAGTCATTATTACGCGATTCAAATGTTAAATTATAAGGAAGAGCTTTTATCTATTTTATTAATATTGATATTCTTTGTATTGACGATTGGGGGTTTTGTGACGTAAGCAGTGACGTAGTTTCGGTTACAGAAAAATAAAGACCGAATCTTCATTATTAATAGATTCTGAAAACAAGTAATGGAATATAAAGAATAAATGATAAAATGTTAAATTAACAAAGCCTTCACACAAAGAGATTATATGAATGCACATATTTGCAATATCTTACTGAAAATACCCGTTCGTTATTTAAAGAGCATCTTCTGGATGAGAACCATTTATTCTTCATCACAAATATTTTTTATGTTTAAACTTTACCACACTTGTGTAACATTGCAAGCGAATGGTTATTATACTAAAGCTGGTTGAATCAATGATTTTTTCCTTAAGGCTTTTTTCCTGTTTAATTTAATGACACAAAATTTATATTAAAATATTCCTTACAAAAAAATCCATTCTAATTGTTCCTGATTAGTCATAATTTGCAATTAAGTAAAAACTGACCGTCCCTTACTTCAAATTCTGTCTGTCACTTTCCCCCTCACTGTGTATATCTTGATTACCTCCTCGTTATATATGTAAGTTTCTCACAGAGAGAGAGAGAGAAAGAGAGAGAGAGAGAGAGAGAGAGAGAGAGAGAGTGAGAGAGAAAGAGAGAGAGAAAGAGAGAGGGTGTGTGTGTGTTTGTGTTTGTGTTTGTGTGGATAATGGGAAACGTATTTGTATTTCATAAGCAGCCAGCCTGTATTTTTTCAACATCTTGGCTGTTTTAAATAAATTTAAATTAGATCAAACGTTCCCTTTCTTAGAAATCTTACAAAATTATATAATGTTTTTTTTAATTCTCCAGGAGGTATTCGTTTTTTTGTTTTTTTTTTAATTAATTCATTTTGCAAACTCACTTTTCCCTAATCAAACTGATCTACCAAGAGCTGAATAGGTGACCCAACAGGTCATTTTTTGTCTAGTATTTATATATAGTGTAATGTAATTGGATATTGACTAGGCAGGTGTTTCAAAGCCTGAAAAAATATGATATCCGAGAATAGGTTAGAAATGATAATGAGAAAAATATTTTGATTGAGAGAGATAATTAAATTCCCATTACTAGCTAGAAATAAACAAAAATAATTCCTAAGTTTTCTTGTATAAGCAATTTCGCCAAAAGCCAGACTTAATGGCGACTATAAAGGGATTAGTCTCCTTTGATCTGTGTGACCATGTGCCTTAGGGTTGACCAAGATAATCAAAGTACAAGAACATATGTTCGGGGTGTTCAAGAATCTTCGAGAATGTTCCCCTTCGAGAATATTACGAACGGGAAAAGGATTTAAACACCTGCCCCGAGAAGCAGAGAGGACAGTTGAGAGGAGGCACTCGAACGCGACGGATCAGAGGGTGAGTTTTGGACTTGGGACGAATTAAGATAATAATAGCAGAAGACAGTAATTCAATTAAGCCGAATTTAACGAAGAATACAAAGCAAATTTTAGCAAGATACAGGGAACGAAGCCGAATGAGATTTTCCTCTCTCTCTCTCTCTCTCTCTCTCTCTCTCTCTCTCTCTCTCTCTCTCTCTCTCTCTCTCGGAAAACTGTCTGAGACAATAAATTCGTTAAAGAAGAAAAACTGCTGTGTCTAAAAACTTCATCACTACGAAAAGATTTGTGAATGGAACAAAACAAAACAAATAGTAAGCACTCCCGAGCTGGAATCGAGAACCAGAGGAAAGTAGGCTGTTGACATAAGTTAATTGACCATGACGACGACGCCTGTCCACTGACGTCTTATTCCATTTCCAACGACGATACACAACGAATACCACCAAAAAAGCATATATTCTCATATATGTAGATACAAAAGAAAATAAGAAATGAGAGCTGTTACCCGCCGAGTATTGGTCGAAACTGCTCGTTCAACAGGTCAGCTCCACAAAGAAAAAAAAAATGAATTCCGAGATTAGGATGCCGTTTCTTTATTCCCTTTTTGTTTTATTCTTCGTAATATGGAGCCCACTACCAAGGTATGGATGGCAGACATGGTCAGTTTTCAATTCCATTATGTCTAATGGCCGGCTCTTAATTCTTCTGTTTATTTTTTTCGTGTGACCAACTATAATACGCAGAGAAGAGCCCCCCAGATCGATCTACCAGTTGCTTTGTTAGTTGGCATATCAACCCATGTGGGTTATTTAATGCCAAATCTTGTTTTTAATACGATTTGTTTAAGAAATAAGTTTCATTAACGTCATGTATAATAATAAATTGTTAGAAATAAATTTCCATTAACTTCACTAGCAGGAATATGCATCCTCCCGGTGTAAGTATTTAAGTTACTAACGAAATTAAATAAGAATGTATATAAAAAGTTTACACTTATTTTAATTATATTTTAATTACTTCTATATAAAATAATTCGTGCCTAAAAGAAAAACTTTTAATTATAATATAGCAAAAAGTCATGAAAAGCGAGAATATGTTAAATAACTGAATAATAAATTGATATAAATAAAAGGATTTTGTCAAAAAATACTGGGGACCTTTGTATCAACAAAATATTTAGAGTTTTGAAAGATAATAGTTTACACAATGTCACCTATCGACAAGTGAACTTAGCGTGCATCTTTGTGTTTTTAATAAACAACGTTTATTAAACTAAGCCACCTGAAGAAGGTCGGTGAGTGCAGCAGCCGAAAATCTGTAAATATAATAACCAAGATAAAAAAAACAACAAATGTGTAAATGTAAATTAAAAAAGACTCCCCATCCTTAGACACTTAGCAAATATTTGTCGAATTTTATCGCTTATCAGGTTGGTACAAACAGAAACTGAACTATTGTATCATGCCTACTACTGCACTGCAGATGCACTGACCACTGCGCTATGTAGATGATAGTTAACGCAAACGTATACAGGGCAGTCTCTCGTTAGGCAAGGGGCATGACAGTTGGCTAACCAAAACAAATCCTAGCAGTCGCGTTTGGGGCCTTTAGTCCTCTGTGGTCAGGTTATGACTACTATGTTCAGGGATATCTCATTACCCGTGGGCAGAGGAGGGGTTGTTCGTGGACAGAGAAGGAGAAGACGTCAGTGGACAGGCGTCGCCGTCATGGTCAATTAACTTATGTCAACAGCCTACTTTCCTCTGGTTCTCGATTCCAGCTCGGGAGTGCTTACTATTTGTTTTGTTTTGTTCCATTCACAAATCTTTTCGTAGTGATGAAGTTTTTAGACACAGCAGTTTTTCTTCTTTAACGAATTTAGTGTCTCAGACAGTTTTCCAAGAGAGAGAGAGAGAGAGAGAGAGAGAGAGAGAGAGAGAGAGAGAGAGAGAGTGTGTGTGTGTGTGTGTGTGTGTGTGTGTATTAGCGCTATGTGAAATTCAAACAGCCTCATCCAGGATTTGAACTCGGGTCGACGAGTCAGGTACCTATGACTCTAACCATTACACCTCACGCCTTGCGTATATATATATATATATATATATATATAAAGATAAATCTAATGAGTCAGACGAACCTACTATTAGTTTCGCTTAATGCTCTTCAGGGCTAAGATCTGAAGAGTCAGATCTTAGCCCTGAAGAGCATTAAGCGAAACTAATAGTAGGTTCGTCTGACTCATTAGATTTATCTTTATTATTTGCTCTACTTAGGTATTGAGCACTTTTTACTTATTAGCTATTCTCCTAGCGGTTATATGAATATATATATATCTTATATACATATATATACATATAAATTGTTTTTTCTTTGGGCCAAATGCTGTACCAATAGATTATTTTTTTGTTGGTACGACTAATTTGGTCTTTTCTTTTTTTCAAAAAAATTTTTCTCCCCGGTTGATGTTTGGTAGTATAGTTTTACAATCAAACTATTTGCTGGGTTTTTTCTCACCGCAAGGATTTACCAACACGCTTGGTATATTTAAATTATATATATATATATATATATATACATATATATATATATATATATATATATATATAGAGAGAGAGAGAGAGAGATTGTATACGTAGTTTCTTATTGTCTTTTTTACAGATAGTTCGAAAAAGCAATTGCACTGATTTCTTTTAAATTAATTGAGTGAAATAGTAAATTACATTTGAGAGAAATATAATATTTGAAGAAAATAATAGTTAATCTAGTTGGTTCATTTTTCATATCCATTTTTTAACGCATCGTCGCCGCGACGACATTAGCCTGAGTAGATTTTATCATGAGTTAAGCGGAGCTGAAATTGCATAATACGTCACTATTTGAAAGTTAAGTGAGTTTAAATTCACACCAGAGACATCTAACGCGAATATATTCATAGCTTGGCTTCCTGAACGAAGATCTTGCAAGAGATTCAATGTCTGAGGTTTCGCCAGCAAACAGCAAGTAACAGCTCTACCAAGTGGTCTGATATCAGCAGGATCTGGGGTGTCAAAGGAGTCCAACTTCATTGCCATTAATCAAAGTTCAACTCTAATAGGAGTGGTAGTACCTGTGTAACGTATCGGGCTCTGCACAAGATGCAATCCGTGGTAACTAGTCGTTACGAGTCTTTGTCGAACTCTCTGGAAAACGGGCACGGATATAATGAATATGTAAATACCTTGGTACGCCCTCACTATAATCTGAGTGGCGGAGAACGAAAAAGAGTAAGACTTTGTCTTGCCTGCCGGGATCGAACCCGCGTCCGCCCGCATGCAAAAACAAAATCTAGGTACTGGACGGACGCGAGATTCGACATGCGCCCGGGTGTTTGGTTTTGTGTGTACTTAAAATAACCAAAGCGAGTGAGGAAAAACGGTGTTCTGCTAGAAGCTTGATTGAAAGCTGAGAAGTGAGATTATTTGAAGTTTTCCTTACAGTTGGGAGAGAATTAGAGTAGTATTATTTTTAAATCTTTTTGCCCCCCCCCTCCTTTCAAAACAGTCATGTATAAATATCGACACATAAAGAGAGAGAGAGAAAGAGAAAGAGAGAGAGAGAAAGAGAAATAGAGAAAGAGAAAGAGAGAGAGAGAAAGAGAGAAAGAGAGAGAAAGAGAGAGAGAGAGAGAGAGAGAGAGAGAAAGGGGAGTAAAGGAGAAAATACAATTAACTATCATCTCATCTTTTGAGATCTTACTCAAAAACAGGAGGCTGAACTTGCAAAACGGTCGAAAAATTAGAACGGAAAGTTTTTTGGTGGTACCCCATGACAGTTTAACCAGAGTCTATGAATTAACTTTTTTGCAAATTGGGTTTAGGGGTTTGGGGATTAAGGTTGTTTTTAATTACATATTGCTTAAAAAAAAAATTACTATACATTTAATGTTGAAAAATTTTTTTTTTAAACCAAGTTTAATTGAAATTATACATTGCAATACTAACACAAACAACCAAGACTAATGTGTCTACCGTTGGATTCAATAATTAAACCTAAGCCTACACGCATAACTTACTCGCCAGGCTACACCACCACTGCTTGGAAGACGTTTGCTATTCGACGCACCAACTACTACTGCGATAATATACCAAATACCAACTTCATAATATATACCTTAACCCGGATATATCAGGCACCAAAAGAGATATGTAACGTGGTGGTGGTGTCTTGTTCACCACTGCAGGGGTGCACGCACTAAATACGCATATATATTATGTTGTGAGTTGTGTTGGCGTTTCTAACTTTCGGTCGGAAAGCTTGACACGGTTGGCCTTGTTTACCAACATATTAGTAGTCAGCCTTCAGCCAGTCGACAAGCCAAAGGGAATTCTTGCACTCTTTGCTTATGTGGTCATTCGTAGGTATCACGTTACAGGCAAGTTCTAATGCGTCTTAACAGCCACGCGTTCGCTACGGTCAATGTACCTTGTGTTGAGAGGTTAACTTTGCGTATCCTTTTTCGTCTTAGGGTCAGGGAAGGTTTTGTTTACGTTTTCGGATGTACATTCACAAATCTCTCGTAGTGTTTTGTTTTGTTTTGTCTTAGAACATGATAATACCAAAACTTTTTCATAAATTTATTTAATTAAAGAGCCCAGTCTATCCTACTATTTACCCATAGCTGGAAGGAGAATAGCTGGATTCATAACTTTCCCAAGGGTATTAGCGCTATGTGAAATGCAAACAATCCTGTCCAGGATTTGAACTCCGTTTGCCGGGTCCATTTCCTGCGACGATAACCATTACATTACAAGCCCCTACTTGATACCATATAAATGTATATTATTTGTATTAAGAATAGTTACATATATATAGTTACTATTATATATCTATGACAAATAGTGCTCAATATCGTAGATATAGCATTTATATCTAACTTAGGGTGACGTAGACATGGTTTGAAAATCACATAAGCAAGTAACTGTCAGTAATCAACAGCCGTTGACTTCATACCCATTCATATATATATATATATATATATATATATATATATATATCTTATTATAATGGAGATTGTGAGTTTGTCTGTCTGTAACCGAAACTATATTACTATACAAGTCACAATTCCCTTTGTTATTTACATCACATTTACCATGATTTTATTTAAACATCAATTATTAATAAAATTGTTTTACATTACTTACACTGTTGACCATGTCTACATACTAATAACATGCAATTGTATTTATATATACAACAAAATAGCGGTTTACGATATGAATGGGAAGGCTAATTGCATATTGATCTTAAAAATTTGATTTTAATAAATATATGCTTAGTATATTGATTTCTAATTGTTTTGGTTTCATCTTAATGAATATGAGCAAAAATCTCTTCAATAAATCTTTAAAAGAAATCCCTTAACAAGAAGAAAATAACTAATATTATTCTTTACTTCCTATTTTAACTAAACAGTTAAAATTAGGAAAATTTACCAATGAAAGAAGGGAGTAACGGATAATGATGGAAGAGTTAGTTTCAAAGTTGTTCTATTTTTCAATCACACCCCCTCTGTTCTAAATCTTTTTATCTACATTCTTATTCAGTTTCATTAACCTTTCTAATTTAATATGATATTTTATTATATTAAAACTTAAATACTCGCACCCGGAGGGTGCATATATTTGCTAGTATATATAATGGACCCTCCCGTCGATTTTCGACGTATGAGGGTTCATACACACAATGAACTCCCACACAGGGATTTGTTTATAGTGGTGAAGGCTTGTGTTGGACCATCCACACTTTTTGGCACAGTCGATAGGAAAGAATTGGCGCATCAAAGGTTGCCACAAACCCAATCAACGACCGACCTCGGGAATTTTGAATTCAGAGTTTTCCTTCTTCTAGACTGGTTACCTACCCAAGGCTGAAGGGCCCAGTCTGCCCTACTATTTAACCCATAGCTGGAGGGAGAATATATGGATTCATACCTTCCCCAAGGGTATTAGCGCTATGTGAAATGCCAACAGCTTCGTTTAGGAATTGAACTCGAATCGACGAGTCCATTTCCCACGACTTCTAACCACTAGCCCACGCGCCTCCATATATATATATATATATATATATATAATATATATATATATATATATATATATATATATATATATATATATATATATATATATATATATATATATATATATATATATATATATATATATATATATATATATATATATATATATATATATATATATATATATATATATATATATATATATATATATATATATATATATATATATATATATATATACATATATATATATATATAGTATATATATATATATATATATATATATATATATATATGTGTGCGTGTGTGTGTGTGTGTGTGTGTGTAACAGAAAAATACTCTTTTGTTATTTTATATTTTCCCAATAAGCCATAATTTTCCTAAAATTGCCTTGTTTGCATTTTCCGCCAATTATAAATATTACTAATTACCAAATAGTTAATTAATTTTTTTCTTTTCATTTAAATTATTGGCTTTGTATTCAAAGAAAGATCGGTGAATTTGGGTCAAGTTTTGAATCGAGAAATGCATTTATGTTTGTTTATTTTCAAAACAACATATATTGTCGGAATATTTCCTGCTGTGGTGTAGTAACTAACGTGCTACACTGTGACATCGTAGTAAGCGAGTTCGAACTCCAGTTGCGCTATTACATTCACTTTCAGAATAATACTCTTGGGAAAGGCACACCCAACAATTGGTTAAATATTACTAGTACTCTTCTTCTCCAGGGATAGCTTTGGCATTAAGTAACTGTTGTTACTCGAGTATCAGAGTTGATAGAGACATAATAGGAAGAAACACAACGAGTATTAAGGCTAGGGAAAAAGGTTTACTAAGCATATGCAAGATGGGGAAAGTCATTAGCAATTCTTAGATTCAATTAACAAGCCCCGTGAAATCTCGTTTTTTTCTCTCTTCCGCCAGACATTATTAATTGGAAAAACAGACGATTCCATCTCATTATTTAGGTACTATATGACAATAATTAACGAATGAAATTGGAAAAACAGACGATTCCATTCTCATTATTTAGGTACTATATGACAATAATTAACGAATGAAACAAAGAAACCAAACCAAACCTTTCATGTAGTGGCAGTTAGATGTCGAAGTACAGAGTTTAAATCAATTAATCCAGTCAGGCATTTTCCTTATGTCACATAGCCATTTTATATTGGGACGTATACTTGTCTTCTGTATCTATAATCTGATTGGCTGTTATCTTCTGTGTCTTCTATCTTAGTCGGTTGCTAGTTCAGGGCTGGTAGATATTATTCTGAATCTGGACAGGATTTTCTTGGGACTTGGTCCGTTGTTTAATTCTTAGTAACGAATACAAGGCTTTCTTTTTGCTTTACTTAAGAGCTCTTTATTATTTAAGATCCGGATCAATCAAACAGGCGAAGATTTTGGTGTCAACGGACAGATCGGCATTGCCATCCGTCCTGTGTAGTGCCGAGCCAAAATCAAACTTCTCTAAACTGTTGAAGTCAATCAGTTAGTCAGTATACCCTTGGTTTGGACAACAACAACTGGCTAAGAACAACTGAAATGGTGCCAAAACAGCTGGTACTTATGGAACTCAAGAATATTCCATTTATGTATTTGGGTGATTCCATTCCTGAGTTCTGATTGGCTGCTTGATTTCTCTGATGTTATGAGGCTTCATAAATACTCTGGCATTCTGCAACAAGATTAGATCAGTATTGAGTTACAGTGCCTTGTTACCTTTTCTTACCAATTCGACGTTAATTGGACCTTAGTATGATTATTCTACATAAACTAACTTTCTCACGTTCACGCTGGCAAATCGACGAAGGAGGTCAACACAGGGTAAAATAGTATCAATTACTCTGTTTTTCCATAAAACTCTTCGTTTGAATTACTACACTATCGTACATAATTGATAGGCTACCTATCAATTATATGACAGTTATATATCAATCTTTAGACAAGGAACAAGTAGGCTGTGCAAGGATTAGCTTTAAATAACCCTGCTTATCAGAAATGTGAACTGACATATCTGCAAATGATAAGATTAATAACATAAATAAAAAAGACAAGAAGCCGACGGTATCCTGCAGAAACTATTACAGATACAGATGATCTAATGCTTCCCACAAATACACCTGCACTTTCTGAATTATTGTGGCATATACTAGAGAAAGCAGATGTAAACTGAAATAAAACAGTGTACGAGTGTTTTATACAAGATGAAGATATCCCCCCATTGAATGGTAAGTATCTCAAGTTAATACACTAGTTAACATCTTTTGGTAGTAATATCCTCTTCATTGGCGGAGTTGGGTTTGGATATGTGGGTCACAGGTGCTGGGGTATGTAGGAATATTTGTAGGGGTTTAGGATGCCTAAATCTGAGTTTAACCCGTGTGTGTGTGTGTGTATGTATGTGCGTTGTGTGTGTGTTTGAGCGCGTAGGCGGAATATTCACTTCAGTTCTGTGTGTTTGCGTATTTGCGTGGATGGATCTATTAGTATGCATTTTGAATTTTCTTGTGTACATTGTGGTTTATTAAAATGTTTCACTATTGTTGCATAAAAAAACCTTTCACAAAAAACTGACCTACACCTCCCATACTAACCAACTCCCACCCCTCTCCCTACCCCTATACCTGTCAAACGCCCTCCAACCCATCCACTCACCTTGATCTTTTTCGCTCCTACCTAGTTGACCAATATCTCTATAAAAAATTTTCCGTAGCCAACTAAATGAATGATGACCCATCTCTTCCGCCCTGCCCATTCATCTTGACATTTTCCCCCTCTACTCAAAGAATCAAAATATCTAAAAAATTTCTCCAAGCCAACCAAAGAATGTTGACCTAATTTCTTCCCTACCGTGTTCTCCTCCTTTGAATTAAACTACCTTACTTATCATATTTCTTCCAGCAAATTCCACACATTTGATTTTATCTTCCCCCCAATTTATGAAAGATTGACCAATCAAACTCACAAACTCTATCCCATCCCCCTGACTTCATCACCAAACTCACCCCTCACACTCGTTCACTTTCTCTTCTATAAAAACAAATGTATGATGCACAAATATTCAAATAAACGACTAAAGAAGTCGTGCTCAATGCACGACGAAATATATCGCCTACATCTACTTGTTTGAGTTGTTCTTTTGTCCACATTTTCCCTCTATTCTTTTACCACAGACACACACACACACACACACACACATACAAACAAACACACACATATATATATATATATATATATATATATATATATATATATATGGGAGTAAAATATGGAAATAAATCCGACAATATGTAGAAAATATAAAAACAAAGTATTCCAAAAATCTGATGAAGGTTTATTAAAAACAGAAACTTTATAACATAGATTTCACCATCAAGAATTAAATCATCTTTTTGCAATACTTTCTGTGTATATAATATATATATATATATATATATATATATATATATATATATATATATATATATAGATACGTTTGAACCTCCGTATTTTACGCCCTGTCGTCACCTCAGATATATGATGGACCAAGTGTCAATGCTGTTCGCCTTTTTGTTAGTTGTAAAGAGTTCTAATGATTGTGTCCTTAATGTCTCGAATTAAGATCTTGAACAGTTTCCACCAGCGGACATCTTGCATGCAGAGCAAGACCTCTACATTTCCAGATCTCTAGTAGAATGCTATTAATACCCGTAGTTTTATCACACTTTCAGTTTAGATTTAACTTTGCACTTTTCTTGTACTGATGGTTTCAGCTTCGGGGTTTTTTCTAGTTCTCATTCCTTTCGACGATGCAATTGCATCTAAAGATAAACGCATTAACAAGATACCTGCAAATAGAGTAGGTCGATTTTGGAACTGTAACGTCTCCTCTGTGGCGAAAGTTGTAAATTAACTTTACCACACAAAATATTTTTATTCAAGATTTTACATCCGTTTGAGGAAATAAGATTTCAATCTTTTAAAATGTTATCACTGTTACAGCTTAATTAATGTGTTAAAAAGCAGCATATCGGATGTGTCGGTGGTGATGGGGGCATATTTTCAATTTGAATTCTAGTTATTTTTATTTGCTTCATTTAAAATGACATCCTTTTCTGTTTTAAATATTGAAATTGCTAAATTTTCTAACCAATTCCTACGCTATATGTTGTCAAAACAAGGGTGCTTGGTGCATTTTAGTAGAGAAAGAGAGATAGATAGATAGATAGATAGATAGAGAGAAGAGAGAGAGAGAGAGAGAGAGAGAGAGAGAGAGAGAGAGGAGCGTTGTCTAATGGTTAGAGTCGTAGGAAATGGACTCGTCGACCCGACTTCAAATCCTATCCGAAGCTGTTTGCATTTCACATGGCGCTAATACCCTTGGAAAAGGTATGAGTCTAAATCCCCCCCCCAGCTATGGGCCAATAGCAGGACAGACGGGACTCTTTAACACATGACTATATGACCAGTCTAGGAGAAGGAAAACTCTGAATTGGAACCTGTTAAACTCCACTTAAGAAATTGACCTTGTGTCACATCCTGCTCGTTTGGAGGGATTGGTATATATATATATATAATATATATATATATATATATGGGTTTAATATATATATATATATATATATATATATATATATATATATATATATATATATATATATAGGGTTTAATTCAAAGTTATTTTTACCGCTTTACGTATACAGATTAAAAACCCATGATTTATCCATTGCTAGAGGAAGAATAGTTATATTATTTCTTTTTCCAAGGATATTAAAGCTATGTAAAATACAAACAATGGTATAAATAAGAGATCTAGTTTTTGGTATCAGAATTCATTATACCAATACACAACTTTCGTTGTTTGAGAGATCAACCTACCCTAACCTGGCAATCCCACCCTATATAAGATAAGTTGGAGACTAAGTTTAGGTACCGGAAATGTATGTCGAAAAGGTGTGGGGGGGGGTTATCTTCATGAAAAGGGATATCATGAAAAGTAACTGGCATCCATTACTTAAACATAACATCTATTATCTATAGTAGTACAAAATAAAAAAAACACCCTCCTGGGCGATGTAAAAATAGATTTTTGAAACATATTGCCTGAGGGGTGGGAGTTAAACATTCAATGTCAGCGAGTTTGTACCCTAAGTAAAATCATCAAATTCATTAAAGGATTAAAAAATAAAACAATTTGAAATGTAAACTTTAAATATGTATTAAACTAAAACAAACTATATATAGATATATAATACCAGTCATGTATTTATTAAAATTTGTTTTAAAAAACAATGAGGGCTGTCTAATATTGCATGTTCAAATTTTGAGTGTATTTATTCTATGTTATGACGATTTTGGGTAATGTGACGTAAGCAGTGACGTATTTTTTGTTACAGACAAAAACCGGAAGCGAATCTCCATTATTAATAAATAGATGTAGAATATGTATATATATATATAATTCATTTCTACATCGAGATAATAGATTAAAACAATCATCTATATATTAATACGCTTATTTCTAAATCTTTCGTCCGTTATCATACTGCAACACACCCTCTTGTTAAAAATGAGACCATCCAAATTGTTCAAGATGCAATGCAAAAATATAAATCCAGATAATCTAGTGTTGCTTAATCACAGATTTCTTATTTGTCCCATTTTATTTCATCGAATTTTTAAAATGAAACATTCCAAATGGTCTTGCGTCGTTTAAATGCCTAAAGTAAAATTAAAAGGAATTGAAAAAAACAAGAAAGAAGTTATATGTTTGTTCTATTTTTAATATTGAAATTGTGAATTACGGAATATATTTTGGTAATTTTGATCTTATATCGTTCCCGCCCGTGTCGTATTTTTGTCACTTTTTTGTTGGTAAATTAATGTAGATGTCTTAAATGCCTCCCCATAGATTTTTTATCGGCGAATCAATGTAAACATTTTACACACACACCCTTTTAAGAAAGAATTAAATCAATTATTATACTTTTTACATATTGAACTATTTGCAGTAGCTCTTAAGTAAAGATATCCAACGTTGTAATAAGTAAATTATCATACTATGGTATATCCACAGGTCCTGCTAGTTTTATAATAAACTATTTCAATTTCTTAGTGCATGTCACGATGTCATTGTTTCTATTAACTTTAACTTTTAACTTAACTAATCAAGTCATCTTAGAATTCAATAAAGATATACAGCTCATTCAGCTGTGGCATATGGAAAATCTAATAGATTGCAATGGTGTTATCAGAATAATAATTTATTAAAATAATTTAAAATCAAAATATTTATTTAGTTATTGTCGAAAAGAACTACAATGGTGTTATAGGTGATATACCCTATTGACCAATGGAATGCACCGACAGGTTACTATAAATAAACAGGGATAATTGTGGCTTAGCAGTAAGCCAATGCGAGCAAGCCAATACTCTATTGTCGGACGTAGTTTTCCACATCTCTATATTGTATTTGTCTACTTTCTGTTAATACATTTTTCTACTTTTTTTGTTACCCGTCGTTTTGTTATTATTTGACCGCTTAAAACCTCACAACAAATGGTTAAATTACACAAATACTAATTTGTTTAGTTAACTCATTTCAGGAATGAAGCCGCCTCCTTTAGAGGTACCAGATACTTTTTACAGTATCGATTTTTAAAGGGGACCAACATTTCGGCATACGTGTCCAGTACCTAAACTTTTACCCCTTCCTTATAAGATACAAAAACGTACTCTTTGCAGAATTCCGCATCTCATTATGAGAGTGGTATCAACACCCCAAATGCGGAAAAAAATATAAATACTGTGGTACATTGACTTACAAGTGCCCCAACTTACGAGTTTTACCAATTTACGAGCTGTTGAGTTTTTGCTTTGTGTTGAGGGCAAAATTTGAGGAACGAGCGAGCTTCAGATACGCTTCCAAATGTATTATGCCAAAGAAAAATATTTATTAAAAAATAAACATTAAATCATATTACATCATATGATTCCTTAACATCTTATGTTTTTATATAAGACAGTGTAATTTTTTATCTAAAAAGAATGTAACAAAAATTAGGCTGTTTTGGGAGTGGGGGTTGGAACGGATTAATGACATTTCAGTTGAATTCAGTGTGGAAATTTGATTTGATATACGAGAAAATTGAGTTACGGTTGAACGAATTAAATTTGTAAGTTAAAGTACCACTGTACATATGAATAATCATACTAAGTTCCAATTACCATCGAATTGGTAAGACAAGGCAACAAGTAGTCGTAACTCAATACGTATCTAACCTTGTTGCAAACCTACTACAGAATGCCAGGGTATTTATGAAGCCTCATAACATCATAGAAACCAAGCAGCCAATCAGGACTCAAAGAATAATATCACCCAAATACATGAATGGACTATTCTTGAGTTCCATAAGTACCAACTGTTTTGGCACTAGTTAAGTTGTGCTTAGTCAGTTGCTGTTGTCCTAACCAACAGTATACTGACTAACTGATTGACATCAATACCTTTCTTCTCTCTAGGTCTGGGGTGAAGGATAGTAGGAAAGCGAAAGTAAAGCTGAAAATTGAATACAATAATACTGATAAAATCGGGAGGAGACTGGGTTAGCTGAATAATCGAGACCATCCAAGCCAGACTAGTGCCAAAATCAGCAAGGATATTCTGAAAACTCCTGAAGATCTTAGGATATTTGTCATTCAGACTCCAGCGAAAAAAAGTGGGGAAAAAAATGGCGTGAAAATGACGAGAAGGAAAATCATCATAATCAAGTCGTGCTGATAGATCAGATTCCCATGACACACACAGACACACTCTCTCTCTCTCTCTCTCTCTCTCTCTCTCTCTCTCTCTCTCTCTCTCTCTCTCACACACACACACACACACACACACACACACACACATACACACACAACTCGTCCCGATTAGTCGATCGGTCATCGCTTCTCCAAAAGTCCTCCGCTCGGCAAAAATAATGAAAGAAAAAAGTGCTATGTTTCTTTTCCTTGTCTCATATTTTTTGAGCATTTATAGATTCACTCTTAATCCATTATATATATATATATATATATATATATTATATATATATATAATAAAAATGGGACACGAAATAAGGTCTGTCTGAAAATATCAGAGATTAAAATAGATATAAAAATAGGATAATATTCGCCATTTCTAATTGTGATTATTATTTCTTGTTTTTGTACTCTTCCGTGCTTCTAATAACATCTTTCCAACATTCATACCCCACACACACACCACCCCAACCACCACCCATACTCACAAATATGCATATATATAGTGGTTTGAAAATTTGAATTGGCGAGAACCTGTAAGTTACCAAGAGCCGTTGATTTCATATTTTCGCTACCCTAGCAGCTGGTTGACAACACTGGTGTTTTTATATATAGTAGAGCGTAGGAGAACGTCGTTATAATTTCGTTCTTACTTCAGAAGAAGTTCCAAGCATACCTCACTTAGATGGTTTACGAGATCAGCAATAAGTAGACTTATAGCAGTTGCATTATATGTAGATAACCATGACTCAAATTGAAACTTTTACGGAATCACCATGGTATAATGTTTCGATGTATGTAAGTGTTTTAATATATATATATATATATATATTATATATATATATATATATATATATATATATTCTTAAAGAATATTTCTTATACAATCTGACTTTTATTCGATTGGATAGGAATACTTGATATCATATACTGTAAATTGTTTGTATTAAGAATAGTTACTTGAAGCTATAATTGTTTACTAAGGATTATTATTAGTTACTTGAAACCATACATCTCTGTGAATATAAAAAGAAATAATCCAATGTGCTTTTTATATTATTTATATGATAGTGGAATTTGTATCTCTTTTAAAATCCTGACCTTTTGAAGGGAAATGTTGATCTACAGGTTTTAGTTCATTGTATTCCATAGATTTATAGATATTTGATGATATATATATATATATTATATATATATATATATATATATATATATATATATGCTTGTAGGACCGACTACACTGATGAGTGTTTCTCCGTCTTGCACAGAGCTAGGTCTAAGCTGCACCTAACCATTCTTGAAGCTGTTTACATTTTATTCTTTCGTCCCACTTTGTGCAGACAAAAAACCCAAACACTCCCTTTACTTGTTAGGAGACATTTCCAATCCTGATTTGACCTAAGGGTTTATATATATATATATATATATATATATGCCCCTTTTTTGCCCCCCCTCTGGCTCACCTCCATTCGTTCTTAAAGAATATTTCTTATACAATCTGACTTTTATTCGTCACCGGTGTTTATACTTGAAAAAGAACCGGTCGAAAAGGCCTTCGTATTCCCTACATTTTTTATTTTATTTCATTATAAAATATTACCATCTTATAACTGTATGATCTCCCTACATACATAGGATTCCTACAATTTTAGTACTATATAAGTTCTCCTGTACCAAAAATATATTCATATATATATATATATATATAGTCATCCACAGTCACATGTTTCGACTTATCAAGTCTCTTCAGTGTGGCTAGACAATTTCTGAGCTACCTACAGCCGAGATAGAAATCCGATCGATTCAGCATCAGTCGGACCGCTTAACCGCTCGGCTATCGTCACCCACCAAATGCGAAGGGGTTTTAACTGTCTCAATACACACCCCTGTGTGTATGTAAAGGTCGCCATAGAGTGCCCCATCACTTTTATAGGAGAGCGTTACCAGTGCGGCTACACAGACTACTTCAGGTGGGGATCGAAACTCGGCGATGGAATCAGTTCTTACCGCCGCGCCATCTATTATTTAAGCAGGTAGTGTAAAAACCACGGAATATTTCTTCTTCATGAAATTTATGTGTAGATTTTTAAGTCTTATAAGATTTTTTACACAAGCGCTTTCAACCATTTCGCCGGTAATAATATACTAAACATCTTAAATAACTAACGCACTAACCTCAGCAATCCTTCTACAATAGACTACTTCTAAACGAATAAAACTCGCACGAAACAAACAATCACTACAACCAACAATCCTCCAGAGGACGACCAGCGAAATGATTGGAAGCGCTTGGGTAAAAAAAATTAGGGAGATTCACTTTATTATCTAAATCCTGATGTACGAAAAACAACTAAAAGACTTGAACGTCTACAACTGAAAATCATAATGAAGAAATAGTCGGTGGTCTTTAACAATACCTGTTTAAACTATAGTTTGCTGGCAATCTATTCATCTATCTATCTATCTATCTATATATATATATATATATATATATATATGTGCGCGCGTGTGTGTGTGTGTGTGTGTGTTATGTGTATATGTGTATATATGTGTGTGTGTGTGTGTGTGTGTGTGTGTGTAATCTTGATTCATAAAGAGATTTGTGAAAAAATAATTTGGCAATAAGTCATGTGTTGAAACACACCTACGGAGAGATAGATGTCATCATTCAACTATCTACATTGAGTTTAAATTTGATATTTACAGTCGACATTAATAATAGAGCAGGTGAAAATA
>CM042148.1:75055090-75062590 GCA_023376005.1 Doryteuthis pealeii
GTGTGTGTGTGTGTGCGTGTGTGTATGTGTGTATATACATATATATATATATATATATATATATATATATATATATATATATATATATAAAAGGATATGAAAACACACAATGCTGTTAAAATGAAAATATTTTATATCATTTAACATTTAATTTTAACAGCATTGTGTTTTCATATCCTTTTATCTATACTTATACCCTCGGATTCATTTCCATACTCTTAAAATTTATATATATATATATATATATATATATATATATATATGTGTGTGTGTGTGTGTGTGTGTGTGTGTGTGTGTGTGTGTGTGTGGTGTGAGAGAGAGAGAGAGAGAGTGTGTGCGTGTTGTGTGCGTGCGCATGTGGGTGTGAGTGTGTGTATTCCTTCTGTGCGCCTAACTCATACATAGGTTCATATGTCTTTCAGTCATTCCTTTTCTTCTCTCAAAGCTATATATATATATATATATATATATATATATATATATATATATATATATATTATATATATATATATATAATTGATATCTAACGTTGTGTTGGAGAATTTCATTACAAGTGAATCAACACGGTGGCAGTAAATAAGAAAAGTTCACACCTGCATCAAGGGTAAAATAAATCATTCTTAACATGTATTATGACGGAAAAGTATATCAACATGCATGAATTAAAAGTTATCTAAGTGTTCCCGCACATGTACTAACATAAAAACAGCCTACATAATGGTAAATCGCTAACAGTTGAATAGCATTCTTTGATTTTTGATCTTATTCAAATCTAATTATAATGGAGATTCGGTGACTGAAACTACGTCACTGCTTATGTCACAATATCCTCAGCAATTTGCGTAAGTTTATCAATATCTAATTCATATTCCAAATCATTAATACATAACTATATCTTTAAGAAAATCTGAGTTAGATTTGCTCGATGCAGCTTATGTTATTTAAGCGTTTAAAATCCCGCAATGTGTCTTATATATCACTAAGAAATAAATGATTACATAATATTTGGTGTGGTTAATTTGCATACTGGTTTTACGAACACCGAGTTTAATAGAAGATTAATCGGTATTATTGATCTTTCTTATCATTGTTTTATTCTCTGACATATTAAAATCAATCCTATGATTGATTTTATATAGAAACCAATTAAAATATAATAAAAATAAGAGTAATATTTTTATACGCGTTCTTATTTAATTTCATTAGTCTTTCTAATTTAATATATTTCATTACATTAAAACTGAAAGAAACACTCCACAATAAAGTAGCTATACAACTGCCACACACAAACCCGAATAAGACGAGTAAGATATGCCGGACACTGTTGGATAAGCAAGGACGAACTCTTAAGTGACGTTCTCCTGTGGATTCATACACACCAATGTAGACCAACCAGCAAAGACTTATATCAATCAGCAATGGATGTGCGTAGTGTAGTGATTAGAGTCGTAGGAAATGGACTCGTTGATGCGAGTTCAAATCCTGGACGAAGGCTGTTTGCCTCCTATTAACGCTAATACCCTTGGGAAAATTATGCATCCAACTACTCTCCCTCCAGCTATGGGTTAATAATAGGGCAACCTGGACTCTTTAAATTTGGTTAGGCAATCAGTCGAGAAGGAAAACTCTGAATTGAAAACCTATTAAATTCCGTTTATGAAATTGACCTTGTGACACATCCTGCTTGTTTGGAGGGGTTGGTAAAAAATGTGAATCAATCAGCTCTGTTATGATTATGGATGCTGTGCGTACGGCCTATCAGGGGCGATTACCGGTAGAGACTATTGAAGAGAGAGAGAGAGAGAGAGAGAGAGAGAGAGAGAGAGAGAGAGAGAGAGAGAATCATGAATATCCGTGCCGCTGCCAAGCATGACCTACTGATGATGAATTTTATTGTTTTATTTTCTTATACATAAGTAATAGTTTTGTGTATCACTTTTATAAGAAAGTCAAAAAGTAATTCTAATTTTAGTAACTTTTAATGAAGGAGTGCTATTTGCAATGTACGTTAATGCTTAGACTTTTTCATAATCTTTGCAAGATACGCCGCCAAAACAGACGCGTACACGGGTATGCAGACACGAAATTAAAAAAAAATTGTGATGACGATAAAGAAAAGAATAACAGAAAGATCCACACTTACGTACACAAATAGAGCATGTGTTATTTATATACTATCAGAGAGATCAGATTGTCAAATGATCGATAAATCTGTCAATAGCATTCCATGCCTTTTCTATGCGTATATTGACATCATTTTCTGTAGATGAGATATTGTTACCTAGATATGGAAACTGGTCTACTAATTTCAAGAGTTTGCCATTTAATGTGATGATGTTTCCATCTTGTTTAAAATTCATGAACACTGTTTTTCTGAGTTCACATCGAGGTCATACAATGATACGACTTTGGCAGATGTATATGCGAGAAGCGCTAGATCATCTGCCTAGTCTGCATCCGTGATAGTTTCTATAGGATATCGTCTACTTCTTGCCTTTTTTGATATGAAACCATTTTCCTTCATTAGTTCTAATGACGTTCAGAGTACGTAATCCAGCCAGATTCTAATTAGGAATGGTACTAATGTACCTCTTGACATGACCTCTCCTAAAATGTCAAAGGAATCGGTATCACCATCGGGTGAGTGAAAACATTGCTTTAATGTCTACATAGAGCATAATTATAGCGGTAAGTTTCTTTGGGGACACCATATGCTAGAAGCATTTTCTCTATATATTTTTTCTGTGTTTGGAGTTAAATACGTTGAAGAAATCTATAAACCGTAGTGTTGCCTCGAGATTGTTTGCTCGTACTCTTTCACCGATTCGATGAGTAGTCAAAATCTTAAAAGTTGTGGATCAATTTCTCCTAAATCAGTTTTGATTTTTCCTAAAAACATTTCTCTACATCTGGTCAGATGCAATTATGAAGCAGGATATTATAACCCTTTGTAGTTATAGCAGTAGTTCTTAGAGATTTCAAGGTCACCTTTTTTGAAAAGGGGAGGATGTAGCCTTTCGTCCATTTTTCTATTTTGTTTCGTTTGTGTACTGCATTGCATAATTGAAGACGTACCCGTCAAATTTTCTTGTATTCTATACTTTTGTCGAGTTTTATTTACTTAACCATCGATATATTTTAGTCGCTCTTTTTGTTATGTCGTACTAAGTTCCATCTTAGCTTTCTTCAGTTTCATTGGGGTCTATTGGGTTTCTTTTATTAAGTTGGGATGCCTTTTTATGTTATCTCATTTTTGTTTAACTGCTTTTGACACCCGAAAAATTGTACATTTGGCTTTTAGTTTGTTCGGTATAAATGCATCTGCTACTTCTAAGTGTGCGTGTATATATATATATATATATATATATATATATATATATATAATATATATTGTGTGTGTGTGTGTGCGTGTCTGTGTGTGTATGTTGTACGACAATGCTTAACAGAATTTATCATTAATTGGTTTTCTCAATGTGATCTCCCTCTCTCTCTCTTTATATATATATATATATATATATATATATATATATTCAAGTTTCAAATAAGTAATGCTCATAATCATTTGGAAACTAGTTTCAAGAAACTGTTTTTAATATAGATAATTTGCACTCATTTCTGTGGTTTCAAGTATTCCTATCTAATACTAATAGTTTTGCAACGTATCTATTCGAGCTATAGACGATACCTAACAGGTACTACCACCCCGAGTCATGATATGCAGCCCATCCATCCATCCATTCAACCATGCGTCCGTTCCTGTATGTGTCATGTATTGTGGACTCATTTTTTTTTATTCTTAAACGACGGTGAATGGCACCATTCTAAAAATTATTCGTGTAAGAAAAATGATAAATAGTAATATAAAAATATCTCACTATCCGTCTTCAACTAGAAAAAAAGACAATGTTTGGTTCCTTTATTCAATAGCATATCAACCTTCGTGGGTTATTCAATTCAAAAGAAAGCTGTTTCGAACACCATTTCTTTACGTTTGGAGAAAAGATAAAGATATGATTTAGTCGAGCAGAATCTACATACAGGGTGATTGTAAAGTAACTCCCTTCCCTATTTTAAAAATCTTATAATTTATTTCTGAATCATTATTTTTACAAAAAATGAATATGAAAACACATAACATCAATTTTTATTTTAAATTCCATATAGGCAACAGCATTCGCCTCCAGCCTCTCAATCCGCTTCGGGAATTACATCGACGAACCTTCACAGGAACTCTTGTGAAATGGCAGAAATAAATTTTCGTATTCGTCCTTCAAGTTCTTCCAAAGTCGTTGATTTCGTAGAGTAGACTTGTTTCCTCAACCAACCCAAATTTTTTAAAAACTGTCCGGGTGTTACATCAGGGCTTCTAGCCGGCAACACATGCGGACCACGTCTACCCATCCATCTCCGAGAAAAATGATGATTCAGACATTCACGAACAACAATAGCAAAATTTGAAGGGTGTTAAATCAGGGCTTCCGACCGGCCACTCATGTGGACCACATCTACACATCTATCTCCTAGGAAAATGGTAATTCGGACATTCACAAACAACAACAGCAAAATTTAGAGGAGCACCATCAAACAACAACACAGGTTTAATTGCCATATATTAAGAAACATACATTACAGAATTGAGTAAATGTAACTGCATATCATCATCATCATCATCATCATCATCATGTCGCGCATGCAGCACGGGTACCCATGACAATCTTTCGCCAACCTTCCCTATCATTCATTACACCTGGGAGTTCCTCTGTGGAGCAGCCAGCATCTTCACATAACTGGTCAATGTAGGTGCTTGCTGGGCGCCCCCCACTTGCATGTCCATGTGTTGGCTTCCCCAGGAGAACGTCGCTTATGAGTTCATCCTTGCTTCTCCAGCAGTGTCCTGCATGCCTTGTCCGTCTCACTCGGATAGTTTGTGAATATGAGCAGGTGACCGTACAGCTGTTTCCTTGAGGGGTGCTGTTTCCACGACTTATTCAAGACTGCACGCAGCATTCTTGTGCAGCTCCCATCTAGCTTATTCTCAAGACGCTGTTAGGGTCCAGGTTGTGCAGCCATATAGCAGCACCGACACAACCACAGCCTGGAAGAACTGTTGCTTCAGCTTGCCATGGAGATCGGATCTCCACATGACTGATAAATTATTTGTGGCCGACCATGCCTTTGCTATCCGTGTATTAACATCACTCTCTGTGGAGGAGATATTACCACCTAGGTACGTGAATTGTTCTACTGGCTTAAGAGGCTTGCGTTGAGTGTAGAGATGTTTCCTTTATTTTTGAAACTCATGAACTCTGTTTTACCGGAGTTCACATAGAGGCCTATATTCTTTGCTGCCTCCTCTAAGCTATGTAGCAGTGATTCAGCCTGTGCGGGTGTATCTGCAAGAAGTGCAAGGTCATCAGCATAGTCCGCCTCTGTGATTGTTTGTGCGGGATATCGCCTGCTTCTCGCCCTTTTTTAGTGTGAAACCTTTTTCTTTTATGGTATCTAATGATATAAAAATTACAAATAGTTTAAAATGGGGAGTTACTTTTCAATTACCCTGTACATTCATTGTTGGCTAATTAAATTTGGTTAGATTTGAACATTTCTCATGAATATATTGATTTATTTTTTTTATTTTTATTTTTGGATCAACAATCTATTAAAATTGAATCTGGAAAAATTAATCTAAACAATTAAACCGTATATATATATATATATATATATATATATATATATATATATATATATATATATCGCTGAATTTGTCTTGCCTCACAGATATGCTTTAATTCTTAATTGGAAAACTTAGAAGGGATAATCAATAATAAAAAACATAAAATATTGTCAATATCAGCAATGAAGAGATATAAAATATTTTCATTTTAACAACATATTGTGTTTTCATACCCTTTTCTCTTCTTCTCTCTCTCTCTCTCTCTCTCTCTCTCTCTATATATATATATATATATATATATATATATATATATATATATATTATATTCGGGAGAATATGTGCTTAATTGAAGTCATACCTAATTTGAAAATTAATTCGTTGATAATTAATGAATTAGGCGAATATATCTGTTCAAATGTAAGGCGTAAACACACACACATATATATATATATATATATATATATATATATATATATATATATGGAGGTGCATGGTGTAATGGTTTCAATCTAGGAAATGAACAAGGCTGTTTGCATTTTACATAGCGCTAATACCTTTGGGAAATGTATGAATCCATATATTCTCCCTCCGGCTATGGGTATATATATATATATATATATATATATATATATATATATCGCTGAATTTGTCTTGCCTTACAGATATGGTTTAATTTTTAATTGGAAAACTTAGAAGGAATAATCAATAACAATAAACATAAAATTGAATAAAATAGAAAGCATCTTTGCAGATTTAAAAGAAAAAATTGATACACTTCTGTATGATTACCACACGGAATGTCATTTTCGTACCCAAAGGTATAAATAAAAAAAATGTTTTTGGGAGGTCGAGGGTGTATAGGGATTCTTGTCCGCAATTAAGCGCCCCCTATAGTTAAGGAAAGATATACGTAAATGAGTGGCAACCGATCAGTGACTGTTGGGTGTACCGTTAGACTGGATTTGGTTTGGTCTGTTTTGTTTTACGGCATATCAACCTCGGTGGGTCATTTAATGCCGACAAAGTTGTGAAATAAATTCATTCTTAATGCATAATAAAATTTTGTTTATGAACTCATGTTTTTCTATTCAACCCATAGATGGGACCCTAACAGGTACTACCACTCCGGGTCAGAGTGGACTAGGGAGCAATAGTGATGAAAGGGTGCTCCACATTCCCCAAACTTCCAGAACTGGAACCTCACCATCGGATAGAGCTTAACGCCATTCCCAGGACATGTAGACCCTCAGCCACCGCCTTCGAGCACCCATATGATAAGAAGGATTGGAGTTGCCATAAATGCAATAGGGTTGGGCAATCATATAGGTGCTAGGGATTGACGTGGCTAGCCCAAGAAAAGGCTAAAGTGAATATTGCAAGTCATGGACTGCTCAGCCATCTGGGTTCTATCCTTAAGCATCACGGGTCGCCACCCACGGCCAACAGGTGGCCCCATTGGGGGAGTCTTACCCCTCTACAGAGGTGCAGTTGGTGCATTCCAACGCTGGACTGGAGGTCATACACTCACTACTATAATTACTCACAAATGGAGACATAGACAACAGAAATAACTGACCGTTAGATAGATTGGGACAATCCCAATAGTGAGGGATCAACGTATAAGCGACGATTTCTAACAATACGGCATCAACCCAACAACCACACTGTACGTTGCTCATTCATCAGGTCTGAGATAGGATATATTAATTCCTTTTATATTATCTTTCTTTTACTTTACTATGACATTACATTACATAAAGAGTTTCACCTTGTTTTAAAGCCTGTATCTTTAGTTATGCACTGCAGTTCACATAACGCTAATACCA